>NSJW01000034.1:0-600000 GCA_019955255.1 Castanospermum australe
ACTTTATATATGGATGGTAAGTGCTCCTCCTCCCATCATCTTTTTCTTCTTTTTCTTTGATCCCACTCATCCACTTGTGGAAAGTATCCATTCTGGGGCCATTATTCTTCGCAGTCTATTGATTATGCTCCTACAATGGTGGACATCGTAACAGATAATGTAATATATTAAAAAAAAAAAAAGAAGGACGAATTCTAATATAATTCCCACTGGGCCATTCTTTAGACCGTTGATCTCTTTTGATGGGCTTCAAACATTACATTGGACCGGGCCTTGGCGTTCTGATCCATAATTGTGGGCCGTACTAAGTCTTTTTAGGGATTTGTCTTTGTCGATTAGGCATTTAAGAGTTGGGTCAGGGTCTTCAGGCGTACGTATCAAGGCCTTGATAAGGGCAAAATCAATTGCTATTTTACTGTTCTCAATCCAATAGGCCTCCACTTATTTTCTCCTTTTGGTAATAAGGGTTCTTCACTTGTCGAAAGAGAAAGCTACATTGAGTGTTAGGCCCACTCCAACACTAATGCTTCTAGGGTTGGGTCAATTGTGGATGACCATCAATTTTTTGGACCTATTTGGACCGCCAACAAGAGAAATGTCGAATACACACATAGATTCAATTTATTTGATGCTCTGCAGTTCAGGCATGAGTACAGTAACTAAGGCAGTGACCTTAATACTCTATGGATCGAATTTTAGTGTGGGACGATCCAACTCCTAATACCTCCATGACCAAAAAAAATAAATTTATTTGATACTCTATTTAAGACTTGTTCAAATAAAACTCTTATACAGAGACAGTTCATGTGGATCAAGTATAGAATCAATTTATTTGGTCTGCAATCACGAGTGAACTAAGTTCATAGAAAAATTCTTCTTATCAGCACTACTCAAGGTCATGGACCACTAAAAAGTGAAGACTCACACAATTGATAGGTAGAGATGGACATAGAAGTCAAAAGAGTAGAAAAAGATTCCTAAGTCGGGTATTTTTTCATTTGTATGAATGATTGCAGGTTTATGGAACGCTTACAACAGGAGATTATCCAAAAAACATGAAATCCATAGTGGAAAGACGATTGCTGAAGTTCTCTAAAGAGCAAGCCAGGGTAGTCAATGGTTCATTTGATTTTCTTGGCATAAACTATTATTCCTCTAGCTACATCGCCAATGCACCTCAGCTAAGTAATGCTAGACTCAGTTATCTAACAGATAATCTTGCCAACGCTTCATGTAAGGACACTTATCTATCAATTCTCTGAATACTAAATTGCATTTGTTGAATTTGATAACTATACCTACGTTTTTTACTTTTTGTGATTGTAGTTGAGCGCAATGGGAGACCCATAGGTCTAAGGGTACGTGTGTAGCCACATAAAATTATAGTTGTGTTAATTACAAGTTTAATTTGTCTGATAAAAAAATACATAAGAAACCTATATTTTATTTATATGCAGGCTGCTTCATATTGGTTATACTTTTATCCAAAAGAAATTCAAGGCCTGATCTTGTACACCAAGAAAAAGTACAACGATCCGTTGATATACATTACCGAAAATGGTAAATACACCAATCTATCATTTGTATTTCCCTTCAATACTATTGCAAAATAAATATAGATAAAATTAATGATAATATATAAATAAAGGTTTTATTTTATATATGCATGATTATATGTGATTTTTTTCTCCTTACTTACTAAAATAATATGTATGATAATTTATATTTTGCATATTGTATTTAATTTATAAGTATCAATGAGTTTGATGATCCAACACTATCACTCGAATAAGTCTTTATAGATATTTACAGAATTGACTACTATTATCGTCATCCCTTTTATCTTTAATCTGCACTTAAGTAAGTGGTGTGTTCTATGTATTTAAAGGGCCTTTGTCTTCTTTATTCATACAATTTAACACTGTTTAATTAATTGGCTACTAAATTTTAGGAATGGAGTGAATGTAAAGGGATATTTTTGCACGGTCGTTCTTGGACTGTTTTGAATAGACCATAGGAGACACGGTGCGATTTGGAATAATTTTGTGGATTACAAAAATGGCTTGAAAAGACATCAAAAACTCTCTACACTACGGTTCAAGAATTTTCTCAAAAGAAATTAGACTCTATGCATGATGATTCCAATTAATAAATAATGCTACAAAATTAATGAAAGTATTATATTTTTAAGTAGTAATATTATCGTTGTCATTGTTGCAATCAATTATATATTCCATCAATTAATTATTAGATATTTCAATCAATTTGAACATATGCATGCATGTGTGTTTTATATCGAATGAGAGTATTATTTTATTATGAGAGTAAAAAAAAAATAATATTGACCATTAAATCATGTATGTGAAAAGAATTAAAATACTCATGCAGCTTTTGATTTTTAAGTAATCATCTCGTGTAACCTTTAAGTAATTTCTAATTATGTTATTTTATATTTTTATGCATATGCAACTTCAAGAGCCTAATGATCGATTCTCTAAGACAAGTACTAAATTAGTTCTTTGTTTTATTTTCCCAATAATTAGCTCTTTGTTTCTGCTTCAATTTACATAATTTATTGTATACATTTGACAAGCAAAGATTAATTGAATTTGCCAAGTTTTACTCTTATCAGATAACACTGGTAATAAGTTGATTATTTAAATATTTTAAAATATGAGATTTAAGTCAATTTAGAGAATGCAATATTTCCAATCACAATGACTATAGCTATTATATATATGTTATTAGGTTTTATCTATTAAACTCTCATTAATAAATTGATATATGTGCTATGTTTTTTAACATACATGTTTAAGAAATTCAATAGTATATAAGTAGCCTGAATCTAATTAGATGAAGTTGCTATATGTCAATATTATGAAAGTTATGTCTATCACCAAATTAAAAAAAAAAGGTTGTGTCAACATTGATGTAAATAATATTAATAAAGATGGGGATTATGACAATAATCATGATATAGGTATGGTATAACAATAACTTTGACAACGATTTTGCTGGTTATAGTTATGATGGAAAAAATTCTTGAAAAGTTTAGTTATCTAACAGGTGATTTTCAATAAAAGGATTTTGTGCAAATATCTCTTAAAATATTTATGAATGTGGTCAAAATATCATTGTTAAGAGACAAAGTTTCGACATAGTCACATGGATTCTTGAATTTTGGTGGGGGAATGTATATATAATTATTTATATTAAAATTTTGACTATTTTTTTTTTTATGAATAGGGGTTTCTTACTTTTGTTATAATTACAGTAATTAGATGGAAATTAATTATTTTTTAACCGTAACAACATTTTGAAGAATTTTTCAAATGATATATTTTTAACTTTTGGTATAAATATTGTAATGTGTATATGTTTCATATTCATCAATGCTAGCTTGGGAAGAAGATGATTGCTCCTTTATTATGAAGAAATTTATTCATCACTCACATTAAAAACTAATATAGTACGTTATAATTACTTGCTTTTTGGCTCTTAATATATTATTCATCTCCATGATGTTGCATCGAGAATATTGGGCCCTTTTTTTAATTTCTTTGGTGCTTGGCAGCTAATACATTTGTTACTAAATAGGCTGCAAAGAAAGCAGGCTATTATTGATGATTTGTCTGAGTTTTTTTCCTAATTAAAGGTCCCTATATATTCTTTTATACTCAGTTCTGAAGGTTTTCAGAGTCATTCAGTTATTATGGATGAAGAAATAGGACCTTGAGTGGCTCTATATATATATTAGAAGGTTTTCCTAGAAGGGTTGTTTTACCTTTACCTCCTTAGCAATTATACTATTATGCATTAACTTTTCTTGAATGGATGAAGAGATTATGTCAAGGGTCCACAAGGCATGCTTAACAGACAAATGTGAAGTTTTCATAAATTATGTTTGACAACCTAAGGCTATATAGTTTGAAGTTCGAATGAATGGAAAATACATACATATATAACACGTCTCACCATAGTTCAATAGGCTTTTGGTAAGCTTCTTGCTGCCTCTGTTCAGCTTTCGGAAAGACTGAAATATCTATGTAATTTCTTCAAGGAGCTATCTAATTAAAAAGTTTGCAGCATTAATGATGATATTTTTCTGATTTGTGCATCCGCTGATGTACAAAAATATTGGGGTTGTTTATGTTTTGATAACGCTTGTTTTATGCGTATGGCAGTTCTATATATTTGGATGTTCTCTTGGCATTTAGACAACATAATATACGCTTTAAACTGAAATATGCATCTGAATTTTATGGTGTATCAGTGTATGTTTATTTGTAAGTTGTAGACATTTTTAAGTTTATTCCTACTCGATACTGTTTTACCTCTTTGAGTTGGTCCGAGTTATGGTTTCCACTGCATTAATTCTCTTTGAAATCAAGGAGGCAGACTAAGAAACGCAGACACATCCAGAGTAATTGATAGCAGTTTCAATAACAGAATGTTGGAAATGTGACGGTTCTTTGCAGTATTTTAATTTCAGGTTCTCTTGGAAATCATTATGAAGTTGCTGTTTTCATTTTTGAGTGGAAGGTCATGGGTTGTTGGTTAATTCATCCCCAAAACTATTCATTTCCTTATTGATCTGGGGATGATGGCTCGCCCTAACCTCTGCAATCTGCATTTTATGTTTTGTGGCAATACCTTAATCTGAAATTCCTACATAGGTTGTCATTAATATTTAATAACTCAAGTTATGCCAATCAAGACTACTATTCCTTTAGCTTTGACTGTCTTCTGCAATTCCATGAGTTAGAATTAGTGAGGAAGAAAAAGGCAATGTCGCATCCAAGTTTGCATGTGAAATGAACACAGCTAGCTCATACATATGGCGTTCATGCTTTTGACTGGTCAGACTGTCAAGCTAATTTGACAGATATATATTCGTGAAGTGATCAGAGTGAGACCCAGAAAATAAAAAGAAGTTTAATTAATGCTCTCAAGTCTTTTAAGTTTGAGCATGTGAAGTCTTAACTGGTGGTTCTTGAATCTCATGGTGAATTGGCGTTAGGTATACTTAATGGAGTAGTAGTTGGCCATAAAAGTGTCTTTCTTTTTTAATTAATACGGCCGCAAGCTGACTATTAGGCATAACGATGTGAATAATTGAAAGCTTAAGCAATTAGTACATAGATGAATGAGAAGCATGTGATTAATTGATAAGCTTAAGTAGCATGAAAAATGGATCCCCTCCCCCCACACAAATACTTTTTGAATTTTATGCTGCGTTTAAAATTAAAAGAGTGAAGACAATAGAACCGTAGACGCTATATATATATTTTATAAGAGAGATGAGAAAGGAATGTCATTCGAACTAGGGTGTCCATTTACCGAAGTTCTAAACACCAAGTACATGTTTAGGTGTGTTAGAAAGAAAAGAAATAAATGAAGTGGAATATATAAAATTTCTAAGGTCAAAGCATAAAAATCATTCCATTTTCATTTCATTTTTTTTTTTTTACTAAACATGCACTTAGAGAAGCTTTGAAAATGGCAATAAATTGCCAAATCCCCAAACCCCCATTTTCCATATTTGAAACTGATGATCAAGAGCTCATGCAGGCAGTGAAAGCAGAGGGTAAATGGCTGTGGGAAGTGTAGGAAGTTCTAATTGGTGCATATAATTAACCTCAAAGCTCAAATCCAAGAGGTGACTCTTGTCAAATGGTACCAATAGATATTCAGCCAGCTAAAGCGAGCATCACTTTCTCTCAACTCAAGTGATGGGTGATCCACCTCCCTCCTCATCTCCAAGTTTGTCTCAATAGCGGTAAGTTCTGGGTATGATCAACTGCAGCTGTTTTTTTTTTTTTTAAGTTTTTAAAGGCCTTGTGCGCTGGTTGTTAATTTTTAATGAAGACCCCCCCCTTCCGAAAAACAAAAGAAAAGACTGGTCTGGTGCTGTAATTTTTGCTATGGAGCTAGAAAGATTAATAAAATGTCCCTAATAATGGGATATCATATTGGTTCAACATTGCATATTTTATTATGGAGTTATTAATTAAAGTTTAAATTTCATTTAAAACACGTGACATGAGATTTATTTATGGTAAAGAAGTAAACTATCCTCTATACGGCATGTGCTCAAATTTTCAAATATATACAAACTAGGTCCAAAAAGGCTTGTATAATAATTAAAAAAAAATTCTTCATTGTGCCATTGCTTGAATTACAAGAAACAAGAAGGAAGCTTCAAAGTTTCAAACTCTCAAATTTTCAAATATATATATATATATAAAGTCAAATTGTGCAAACTCGGTCCAAAATGGCTTACATAACAAATTACCTTTGTCTTTCGTCGAGAATGGAAAACTACGTGTATATATATATATATATATATTTATTTGCCAGACAATTCCGTGAGTAATAGAAAGATTAAGGAATAATTTTTTTTTTGTCAAGATTAAGGTAGAAGTTAATACGAGCAATTAGTTAGTGGCGAAGACTTCCAATACTTCGTGCGGTAGTTCAAATTTAAAATTTCATACCGTGTTTATATATTGAAAAAAAAAAAGATGAAAGTAGTATTTATTTCTGATTTATATAATATTGAATGATGATGTGATGGCCTATAATATATTAAACTGTTCCTTGTTCGTTTTCATCACATTAGTAGTGACTAGTGACTGAGTAGGACCATTATCTTCAACAACGAGAGTTTGATCCACTTTAATGAAAAAAAAAAAACGTGGTCCACTAGTCTTATATAAAATGGACTGATGTTGGATGCTGTGCCGCCAACTCCGGATTACGATTGGAGATCTGTTGTCGTGCCAACTCGTAATACGATTGGTGCACTAGTATTAGTGACTGGAGGATCTTGTTGCACCAACTCCAGATATGATTGACCCACTAGTATTAGTAAGTGGAGGATGTTGTTGCACCAACTCCAGATATGATTGACCCACTACTATTAGTGGATGATGATGATGTTGTTGGGCCAACTCCGAATATCAACGGTGCTGATTCTCCTTCAGCACAGTTAACCATGAGCGCGAGATGAACCTATTAATTAATTAGTACTAATTAATTAAGTAATTAGTACAGAATCATTTTATTTATCACATGCATGATTTCCTCTGTCAATTTTGTTCGACGAATGATTTTATATTTTTAACTTATTTTTTAATATTTTTTTAATTATTAAATAAAGTAAGTAATAAATATTTTTTTAAATTTTTAAGATACTAAATATTTTATTTTTTTTATTTAATATTTATTTTATTAAACAGTAAAATAATTATTAAGAATAAATTTTAAAAAGATATAACATTATTCTTTCTTCAATTCTTAGTATACTTAATGAATAATTTTATATCATCTTAATATTCTTCTTAATTATAAAATAAAATAAGTATTAAATATTTTTTATATTTTTAAAAATTAAATATTAAATATTTTATTTTTCAATCTAATATTTTACTTTATTAATTTAGTCAGCATTCAAACCCCGCAATGACTTAATTCATGGGATAATTAATAACACTATTGACAGCTAAAATTAGTTATTATGGCCGGGAAAATAGAGCTACACTTAACATGTATTGTTACCTTTAAATGATTATACAATAGTTATAAAATGTTATTTATTTTCTAATATTATTTATAATGTTATTGTAATTATAAAAAAAAAAACTTTTTGGTTGGGATAGCAATACCCGTAATAGTAGTATAGACTATATAAAGCGACCCAATCGGGTGAAGGAAGTCATGGCCAGCGTATAATTAGCAGAAAACGTATTAGCATGAATTGGCGGCTAGTCAACTATATGATCAGTTGAATAAGAATCTTAGTTCATGTAATGTTGAGTTTGATTAAGGTATTGACTCATTAAATATTGTGAATTTGACCATCACTCAAAAAAAAAAGAAAAATGTGCTTAAATGCTGCCTTACTGTTAAATAAAACTGCCAAGAAATTTACTAATTTTCAAAAGTTTATGATGTTATGCATTTTTTTTAATGTGATTTATGTTTGATTGACATTTTGAGTTGATTTAGGGAGTCAGGATTCTATATATATATTAGTAAAAGAACAAGTTTCATCTTTTATTTGATGTCTCAATCGCTTTTTTGTTTTTAAATAACAGTTGTTATTTTTGCCAATTACTTATCAATCAAATACGGCACAATTATTTGATAACCTTGAGTTTATTTAATTGTTAGTTCTTCACACAATAATGATCTTTTGAGATAAAGATGCAAACTTCAACACCGAGAAAGTTCCAAATCTTAACATCGTATGAATTAGAATGATTTGACCAAAGAGATGATAAGCTAAAAGGCAAAGTTTTCCGATTTGATGATGGGTCATATAATAAGAAAAATTAGTCACCGTTGCATCACCAATATTTTGGTCTAAATCTTGCAAATCACAAGCTCACTGTAGAATTACTTAACTTATATTGTCTTACTTTTTAATATTTATACTGTATTATTGCGTCAAGATTTTCTTATGTTATTAAAATAATATAAAAATATTTTATTAAAAAAAATAAAAATTTAAATAAATTTAAATATAATTAAAAAATTTATAATTTATTATAATAAATTTTTATATATAAAAAATAAAATAAAATATAATTTTAATCTCTTAAAAATATATTATTTATTAATTTTATTTTTTAATAATTAATTTTATCAATTTAATTTTTAAAAATTTTAAATTTATAATAATTTAATTTTTTTAAAAGATTAAATTAATAAAATTTAAAAAAATAAAAAAATAAAATTTATAAATAATTTAAAATTTAAAAAATTAAATTGATAAAATTAATTTTTAAAAAATAAAATTAATAAATAATATATTTTTTAAAAATTTAAAAATAAATTTTATTTTAAAAAGTTTATGTGTATTTTTTTGATATATTCAAATCTTGTATTATTTATTTATTTATTTTTTTGTCATCCTCGCACTGCATTAATTGCACTTCTCATTTGACACCTATATACAGGGCCTATGACCCTATGCGAGTCTAGTTGGATGATCCCGCACATTCTTTGACGAGTTATTTTTCAAAGATAAAGATTGGACCAAACAAAAAATTCAGTCTTGGACTTTTGCGTGGGTTGAATACAATTCTAATTTTATTCTCGACCCAAAAAAACAAAAAAAACTTTCATGTGTGAATCAGTAATTTATAAGACAAATACTAGTTGAACTATGCACTTTCAAATTAATTGCAATGTTATTATTCTGAATATGTATTTCACTAAAAAAAGTTCTTTAGCAAAGGTTTTTTGTGACAATTAGTGAAAATCGTTAATTAATTTTTTGTGACAATTAGCAAAAATCATTGTCAATTATTTTTTTGCAGCGTTTTTAGATAACCATAGTTAAGTGAAATACTTAACGAGAATTATATCGGTGGTCGTTTAGAATCGTTCCCTAAATACTTCTTGTCCGTTTTTAAATTGTGACAATTATGGAACCGTTCATTAAATCTCTCAGTGGGATTAAAACCGATACTAAATAAACATAAAAAAATCACCACTAAGCCAATGCATTTGTTTTAGTGGTACAACCTTTTCATCTTTGATCAATAAATTACTGAGTGTTTTTTCCCTCTTTTTCTTTTTTAGGAGTATCTGTTTGGATTGGGTTAACCCACAAATTCATAGGTTTTGACTCAACGTTATAATTGATTGGGTTAAATTAAGTCTTGTAGGTTTTGGGTTGAGTTTAAAATTTTTTAATCCGATGAATAATGGGTTAGGTTACAGGGTTAGAAAAATTCTTAACATTATTCAACCCAACCCAACTCATCTTTTTTTTAATAAAAAATAATATCGACTTTAATATTTAACATACTTAAACCTTAATGGTTTATTATTTTTCCCATCTCACAGACTTTTATGTGATTTATTATATTTGACTTTTGAAAATTTGTGTTTAATACCTTCTTATATTTAAGATTAAGACTTATTATATTATGTTTATGACTTGTGACTTATTGTATTTAATTTTTAATTTATTTGAGACTTTGTATGTTATCTTTTGTTGAGACTTATTAAGTTATTTATCATAATATGTGATAAATTTTATTTCATATTAATTTTAACATTTATTTTAATAGGTAAACTTTTTTTTATTAATGTATGTCAGACTAATGGATTCAACCCAATCTAACCTACACTTATGTGCAGGTTGAGTTGGATTGAATTTTAGAAAAATAAAATCTCCAAACCTAACGCCACTGCTTTAATGGATAGGTTGAATACAAAAATATCTTTAAACCTTAACCTAACACACGGACACTCCTTCTTATAGCTTAAATACAATTATTATGTTAGTTACTTATTTTCTTTTATATCTAAACAACTTGCTTCATTTAGAATTAATTAAATTCATTCCTATATTTATTTTATTTTTCTAAATATCAAATTTTACACATTTATGTAATTTATATTACCAGTGCAATTATAAAAAATTTTTTCTATATTATATGAAGCATTTTTAATTAATTTATATTAATTAAAATTAAATCTCTCTCTAAATAATTTTAAAAATGCACTCTCACATCAGCTTAGTACAATTAAGTGCATACGAATATTTAGTAGTAGTCTCTAAAAGGATATCTTATTATATAATTTATTAATTACCTATAAGAAAAGATGAAGATTTTAATCCAAAGAACCAAATATGAAGTGCATTTGGATATATATATATTATTTTAAGAAAAAGTACTTTTTACATATTATTAAGTGTGTTTGGATGTAACTTTTAAAAAAAGTAAAAGGTTAGAAAAAAAAGTCAATTTATCATTTTTTTTAGAAGTTAATCATTTACTACTTTTTAGAAGTTAATAATGCTTAAATTCTAAAATGGTAGAAGGAAAAATAATTTTTAACATAATTTTCTGACAAAAAAATTATTTATCCTCTATTAAAAATTATATCATGTTCTCTATCTTTTTTTCTTTTATAAACCAAATTCACATAAGCCACTAATCCTTGGTTATGTGACTCATGCATTCTAAACAATACATTTTTTAGCTATTGTGTCGCTTAATCCCTCAAACTAAAACCTAACTTCCATAACCACACTACTTAAGATATAATGACTTCTATGACCTATATTTAGTACATAACTTAGATATGTTTTGACTACTTCACGTGTCATTTTCTATGATTATATGACTATAACATTCTTGAAATCTTACTTCCCACTCATTTCATTACATCTCACATTTAAAAAAAAAATATTTTTGGATGTCTTTTACTGTAATTTTATTATTAAAAAATATTTTTAATTTATTGTTTAAATAAATTAAAATTCCTTTATATTATTAAAAAATATTTTTCCAAATATTGTATTTAAATATAACATTATTTTTTATAAAAAAATTCTACTAAGAAAATATAAAAAAATTATTTTTTTAAAACTTATCCAAACACGCTGTCAAAAAGATGATTTATTATGATTATGAAATTTAAATTCCAACGATAAATTATACAGTAGAGGGGAGAAGTAATATAAGAACATTGTCAATATATGCGCCTAGGAGATAATCCACCACCTTTTGCATGATTAACGTGTGGCACAAAAGACACATTCATCTGCATCTGGGGCCAATTACAATTAGTCAAACATTTCTTAGTTGACTAATAATTTTCAAATTGGTCAAAGATATACATATTAATTTATCATTTTATGACAGCCTCATTGCTTGAAAATTTGTGGTACAGACGTGCATTTTCTTAGCCGAATAATTTTGAATATTCACTGTGCCTATTTTAACACCAACTCGCCGTCGCTTTCGCCTTTTTGGTCGTTCGATAGTAACATTTTGCCTTTTGGTTTTCCGTAGTAACATTTTTCTTTTTCTTAATTTCCATTGTTGGACTTCCACGTACATGATGAACGAAAACAATTCCACGCAATGTTCGGTGCCCCGAAGAAGAAGTTATAGTGGATCCCTATCCAAGAATAAGATAAGTTATAGTGGTAGCCAAGCTTGGGGGGGGGGGGGGGTGTTAGCCAAGCTGAATTGCTTTAGTTACTTAATTAGCTACTATTAGTTACTGTGTTAGTATTAACTTCAGTTACCTTCTGTTAGTTTGTTACTTGTACGCGGCATACACTTGACTTCTTCTCTAGTATATATGTATCTTCTACTTCAGTGAATGAATAAGATTTCACTTTCTCAGATCAAACCATTTCTTGATATGTCACTACCAACATGCTTGGTTTGTACATCAATTCTAGACAGCCAGAGTGCATTTCGACTCTCCACAAAGCACAATCTCGATAATATTTCGAAAGAAAAAAAAAATTCCAAACAAATTCGCTTTTAAAACATTAAGATAAACATTTTCAGATATAATCTGAAAACATCTTTTTAAATTTTCTTTCAAAATCAAAAATAATTTTATGCTAACAAGAAAACCAATTAATCTACAACAAGACGTCAAGAACAAAAGCAGGTAGAAGAGAGCAACTTACCCGATTCCTTTGGATCTTAATTCTCAAGGATGTGTGTATTCCAGATTTAGCATCAGCAATTTAGCAGTTGTATATACTTGTATTCTTCGTCCTGAAATATCATATACATAAATGAGAAGATTAATCAGTATTTAGAGAGTGTTTTTTCACCACGTGAATTTATTCAATCAAATTTACCGTGTATAGACCTTCTTTAAAAAAAAAAAAAAAAAAGAGTTGAGATGAAATTTATGAATATCAAGTTATCAATTATTTCCTTTAATTATTTTCTCATCAATCATTATTAAGCCTAGGTCAACCAATGCCTTTGAGACATGAGTTAAAAATATTAACAAATTAAGGAAAAATTATAAAAATTACATTAAAAATTTAATAATATGCAATATGACACTGGTTAAAAGAAAACCAGGATTTAATGTGGTTTGAATATTTTTCTTTCAGTAATAAATACTAACTTATTCTACATAATCTTCACCAAAAAAATTCTTCTACATAATTGAAAATATGCCTCTTGTAATAATATTAAATCTTTTTTATTCAAAATATTTTATTAATTTTATTATAATTCTATTTATAATTTATATTTAGTTCTTAAATCCTTTCTCAGTTTAAAATGATTATCATTAATTTTAATACTGCACATTAAAAAATTGTTAAAATTAGAAATGAAGAATAATTTCGTAAATTGAATTCAAAAGTGGCTAATTTGTATATGACATAAAAACTGCCGCCATTTTTGTCTAGCTCGAAGGGAAACAAGAAAGAAATAACATAGAACGCAGGGGAAGAAAAAGTCAGAAGGGAGCTTAACCATATTTCAAAAAGTTTGGTTTTTGAACATTTGGGTCAGTCTTTCGCAAAGTCACATCACACTATTAACATTATATTATTATTATTACGCTGTTGGCATAGCTAGCTTAGCTAGCCAGATTCCCTATATAAGAAGGCACGCAATCGCAAGAAAACGTTAAGAGCGATTAAGCAGAATCATCAGCTAGATATGGCACTCAGCGGCTTTTACCTTCTCGGCCTCCTTGCTTTTGTTGTTGTTAGCTCATCCAAAATTGCTTTCAACAGAAGCAGTTGATCCTATTGCTCTTGACGCTGCTTCTCTGAATCGAAACAGTTTCCCTGAAGGCTTCATCTTTGGGACGGGATCCTCGGCTTACCAGGTATATATAATTATATAGCTCTTCTTACATTCATTACATAGTAGAGTAATTAATGTCCTATATCTGGTTATTTTTTACCTTATTGATTTTATTGTGTTCGTGATATTTATGCAGTTCGAAGGTGCAGCAACGGAAGGTGGTAAAGGACCAAGCATATGGGATACCTTCACCCATGAACATCCTGGTATATCTCTCTCTCTTTCTTTCTCAAAGATACGAGCAATCAGAGGAAGAGATTGGAAGGGGATGCTTTCCCTGTCATTTTTTATATTTTAATTAATAAAACATAAAAAAAGATAGAAAACTCTCCTTTATTTTATATAGTTTTGTTTGTTATTGATTGTATTCACTTAAGCAAGCTCATATTTCACCATATTGGTTGCCCAATCCTCTTGCACTACAGAAAGATTTTTTTAATGAAATATAGTAACAAATTCGGCAATAATTAGCCTCGAAAACATCAATCCTATTGGCAGAAAGCCATGAATAGTACATGTCATAATACATTATTCGTCAATCGCAAAAAGTTTTTATAATCTTCGTATATATGCATAACTTACATTTGTTCATCTGTGAATTGACATGCAGACAAGACAAAGGATGGAAGCAATGGAGATGTAGCAAATGACGCGTATCACCACTATAAGGAAGATGTTGGGATCATGAAGGATATGAATTTGGATTCTTACAGATTCTCCATCTCTTGGCCTAGAATACTTTCAAGTAAGTCAAAATGTTGATCAATGACTATTCTCTCGACTTATTTTTAACTCGTTGAATGTTTCAAGTGTTAACCATTCAAACTTTTTTAAATTGTATATCCGCAGACGGAAAGCTAAGTGGAGGTATAAATCAAGAAGGAATCAAATATTACAACGACTTTATTAACGAGCTACTCGCTAATGGTCAGAATCCAAACTCTATTGATTCAACTTTTTTATTATGCTTTCAATTTTAGCATATTCTCATGTTCTTGATAATAATAAATAATTAAATATCGATCATCATCGACATAATTGCAGGCATACAACCATTTGTGACTCTTTTCCATTGGGACCTTCCCCAAGCCTTAGAAGATGAGTACGGTGGCTTCTTAAGCCCTCGCATTGTGTGAGTGACACATTTTAAAGTTTCCACTCCAAATCTTACCTAATTCAAGACGTATATAGATGTGATTGTAATTTGTTGAACACCCATATTGATCAACAGAAAAGATTTTCGGGACTATGCGGAACTTTGCTTCAAGTTATTCGGGGATAGAGTGAAGTATTGGGTTACTTTGAACGAGCCATGGGGCTACAGCAAGAATGGATATGCATCTGGGACGATGCCACCAGGTCGATGTTCTGCTTGGTTGAATCAAAATTGCACCGGCGGTGATTCTGGAACAGAGCCCTATTTGGTTACACACCACCAACTTCTTGCTCATGCAGCAGCTGTCCAAGTGTACAAGACCAAGTATCAGGTTCATTACTTTGTTGAGAACCTTTGCAGCTCTGAAACTTATTAGACTTCAACATATTAATTATTTTTAGTTTAGCGTGGGGTCAGACCCTCAAGGAATAAGAAAAGAAAGAATTATTGATATAGGTGTTGTGTTTAACATTTTATAATTATTTTTTGTGTAATTATTAATAAACCAATATATTTGAATACATGTGTGCAGGCATCTCAAAAGGGTTTGATAGGCATAACCTTGGTAGCTAACTGGTTCTTGCCCCACTCAGACAACAAACTCGATCAAAAGGCTGCCGAACGATCAAATGACTTCATGTATGGATGGTAAGTGCTCCTCTCTCTCTCTCTGAATTTTACTTTATAATCATCAAAAATATGAACAAGGCATGGGCTAGCTAGAGTGGTGCTAAAGCACTCTTATATTTTATGCAATGGCCGAAGAATACACAAACACAAAGAAGTAACAACAGTACCCACACAAAAAAAATCCCAAATCACAAGTCAGATATTTTAAATTTGTTTGATTCATTGCAGGTTTTTGGATCCACTGACAACAGGAGACTATCCAAAAAGCATGCGATCCTTGGTGAGAGGACGATTACCAAAGTTCACTAAAGAGCAAGCTAAGCTAGTCAGTGGTTCATTTGATTTTCTTGGCGTAAACTATTACTCCTCTACCTATGCCTCCGATGCACCTCACCTAAGCAATGCAAGACCCAATTACCAAACAGATTCTCTCGCCGATGCTTGGTGTAAGGACACTTCTCTGAATACTAAATGCATTTGTTGAATTTGATAATGGCTAATAATGGCATGTTTTTTATTTTTGTATTTATAGTTGAGCGTGATGGGAAGCCCATAGGTATAAAGGTACGTGTGTGGCCACATAAAATTTTAATTGAATTTACAAGCTCAATCTATTTGATGAAATATAAACAAAATCTTTGTTCATAAATATATGCAGATTGCTTCAGAATGGTTGTACGTTTATCCAAGAGGAATTCGAGACCTTTTGATATACACCAAGGAAAAGTACAACAACCCTTTGATTTTCATTACTGAAAATGGTAAATACACCTTTATATCTTATTTATTTATTTTCTTTAAATGCTATTGTAAATTAATTATAGATAAAATTAGTGAGAATATATTTAAAAAATTTTTTGTCATATGCATTCATGTTATATATGATGTTTTTCCTAACCTATTGAAAGGAATATGTATGATAATTTACATTTGCATATCTCACTGAATTTATAGGTATAAATGAGTTCGATGATCCAACACTATCACTTGAGGAATCTCTTTTGGATACTTATAGAATTGACTACCATTATCGTCATCTCTATTACATTCGATCTGCAATTAGGTAAGTGATTTTCTATACAACTAATAAGCCTTTGTGTTTTTTTTTTCTTCATACAATTGAATACTTTTTAATTCTTCTTACTTCTTGTTTTTGAATATATATAGGGACGGCGTGAATGTAAAGGGATATTTTGCATGGTCAATGTTGGACTGTTTTGAATGGTACTCAGGCTACACAGCGCGCGGTTTGGAATGAATTTTGTGGATTACAAAAATGGCTCCAAAAGATACCCAAAGCTTTCTGCGCAATGGTTCAAGAGTTTTCTCAAGAAAGAAACTAGACTTTATGCATCATGATTTCGACAAATAATTCTATTTAATTCAATATTCAATTGTATTAATCGATAATTCTTTGATTGATATTATTGTTACAATACGAATGATAAAAATTGAAGTAATTATAATCAAATATATCATTTATGATTGATCATATTTGTTGATCAATGTGTCTTATAACTTTTCTTTCATTTAATAAAACGGTGATAGAAAAAAATTCACTATGTTCTCACCATGTGGCTAGATAATAGAAACTGTAGTTGTATGACCTCAAAAATAGCTATATATGAATGATTAACTTGTTTAAGTAGAATTAAGACGTAATTTTCATACTTTAAAGAGAAACAAAACCTTTAAATTAATTTATTTAATGATTTTGTCTTTTATTATTGGTATATAAAATAATAAATCTATATATGTAGAGGGTAGGGAAGTGAGATCCGCTCTTTATTTGTTCCTTTTTGCATATATTGCATAAACCAATGGAACGAAGAAAAATTAAGAATATATAATTATATATCAATGGATTTATTTACGAGAAAGAGACATACTATTATCACTTATAAGCTTGAGAAGATTAAGGTTTATGAAATTTATCTAAATATACTGAATACTATAAAAATATTCTTGAATTCACACAATATATATATATATATATATATATATATATATATATCAATGGACACAATAACGTGATATGTGTGTGTGTAACTTCTTCTTGAATTTATACATTAATTATCATTGATATAAAAAAAAAATATCAATGGACTTTATAATTTAAGGTTTCGGTTGTCAATAAAAATATAACATTTTATCCCATTAAATTTTTTCATCACAGAAGTAAGTAGCAAGATTACATTGTGGGTTACTACTATTTGTATTGAATTGTACTTTCTTATCTGTTACCACTAATGAATTCCTGTTTTTGTCTTTAAGAAGAAAAAAATAAAAAAGAATAGCAGCGACAAAAAGGAAAAAAGGAAAATATCAAAATAGTACTATAGAGATTAATGCAGATGTTTTTATACTTTAAAATAAAAAAAAATCCCCATAATGAAAGAACTAAAAGTATTTGTTCACGTTTGTGTTGTGTGGATGTTCATATGACATGAGGCAATATGAGCCATGAGATGTAGAGTTTGAGTACATGCCTAAAAGATGTAAATCAGGTGGCATTAATTGGGAATTGCTTGAATTGATTCCGATATATCAAATTTCTCTTACCGACTCTTGGGATCTCTTACCGAGTACGCGACAAAAGGAAACGAAGAAAAATTAATAATAGTTACTTCCTCAAACAAACGAACAAAAGTTTTCCCATATTTAAAAACCATATTAAGAATAAGACCCACTTCACGCAAAGCGAACTATAAAGGGATAAAAGGGAATCTGTCACTTTGAACTTTTCTTTGTCCTGACGGTATTTTAGAGTAATCCTATACAAATATAAAAAAATAGTCAATTTTTTTAATAAAATTCAATTATATTTAAAAATAGTTGTTTGATAAAAAAAATGTTAAGGATCAGTTATCTATTTACAAAATTAATAAATATATCAAATCATTCTATTAAATAAAGAAAAATTATTCATTATATAACATTTTCATGATAATTAATTTCAATGTGTTTCTCCTCCTTCTGCATTGCCTTTTAATTTGGATTTTTTTTTGTTAGCCAATCCATTATGATATTCAGGCTGTTGCACCTATTCTTGACGTTTCTTATCTGAATGGGAGCAGTTTCCCGCAGGCTTCATTTTCGGGAGAGCGTCCTCGGCGTATATACATACACACACCAGCAGGTCGGTACATGTATAATATGTAGTATTATTTTTCCTTAATTAATTTGAACCATCTTCCAACTTGATTATTGCTCTCAGTTATCGTGCGTATGTATGCGTGTATGCATGCATATAGAAGCTAAGAGATTTAATTTTTTGTTATAAATTTCTGGTTCATGTGTTTGATTAAGAGCTAACTTTGTATGGTGCTAGGGAAGCCTGTATATCAGTATACCGCATTCTGATTATTGATGTACATAAATATATAATGAATAATATTAAAGTAATTTTAATTCACTCAAATTCAATTTCTAAGTGTATATTTGACACAGTTTATTTTTTTAAAAAAATTATTTATTTTTAAAAATTCTCTTAATAAAATTTTGATTATTATAAGCTATTTTGATTTATAAAATAAATTAATTTAAATATACACTAAATACATTTAATTTTTTTGTCAGTTTGTACACTCTATACATAAAGTAAATTTATAAAAAGAAAATATGTTACAGACTAACACAAAATATTAGTTTTAATCAGTGATTTATGTCTCATATCTTCAAAGAGAATGGTATTTATGAACTGCATAGAATTTTGCTTTATGCTTTGTGAAAAGGTTGGGGGTACCCGCTAATGAACAAAAATCAGCACATAAAAGTACAAAAGGACCCCCTTAAACAACATAGTTGAAATTGGTACACTTGCCATAAATGCAATTCTCCTTCTTCAAGGAAAAGTCAAGTCAATTGCTATTCTAACTCTAACGTCAAATTTAAAGCAGGAAAAAAAATATCCGCGACATTTCACTTTCTTCTTACCTTCTGCTATATTTATTAGTGTATTACGTTAAATTGATTATTGATCCGCGTAAACTCTCTGAAAACAGTTCTCAGATCAGAGTGTTATTCTTTTGCTTTTTTTTTTTTTTGACGCGGTTATTCTTTTGCATTTTGTGGTCACATGTATATGAACAAATTCATCTCTTGGCTATATTAATATTGTAAAAATTTATAGATAGATTTAACGAAATAGTTAGTCTATAAAAAATAATTATTAAATAAGATAATAAAATAAAATAAATTATTTTTAAAATAATAATAATTTAATTGTTCTTAAAATAATAATAATTTTAATTTATTTATAAAATAAAAATAAGATAATGATAAGAATTATTATGATGTTATGTATAGTTTGAGTTTGAATTAAATGTTCTGTAGATATTTTAAAACACTAATCATGTTTTGTTAAAATATTTTTTTAAAAGATGTTAGTGGTATAAATAGATCAAATAATTATTTTATATTTTATTATATAATAAAAATAATTATGAAAATATAAAAAAAAATAAAATAAGATTAATTATTTTTAAAATAATATTAATTTTAATTTATTTATAAAATAATAGAAATAAAATAATATTAATTTTAATTTATTTAAAAAATAGAGATAAGATAAAAATAATAATTATTTTTTTTTATTAATATAGCATCAACGTTTGATGATTTAATCAAACTGGAAAGATGCTTTACTCTTATCAGTTTGTTTTTTTTTTGGTTCAAATTATTTAACGCTAGAATTGTGAACATACATGCCATTCTCCAAGTATGTCTTGATGTACTCGCTCTCTCTCTAGTCTCATATCTTTCCTTTTCATATTCGTGTCTTAGTTCTCCTCCACAACTGTGAACTGCGCAAAACCCCAGTTATATATGGGCATGGGCATGGGCATGGGCATGGCATTCAACGGCTCTCTCTACCTCCTCTCCCTGGGTGTCTTGACTCTTGCTATTAACTCATCGGTTGCCATCACCGAAGCCGTTGCGCCCATTCTTGTCGACGTTGCTTCACTAAATCGGAGCAGTTTCCCAGCAGGCTTCATCTTCGGGACCGCGTCCTCCTCCTACCAGGTGCGCATGTGTCTCCGCGTGTCTGTCTGTCTGTCTGTCTCTCTCTCTCTCTCTCTCTCTCTCTCTCTCTCTCTCTCTATATATATATATATATATATATATATATATATAGAGAGAGAGAGAGAGAGAGAGAGAGAGCTTTTCATGCTTCCCATCTGTTCGCATAAGATCATTCTAAGGCCTAACAGTACAGTACATATATCTCAGAATTAACTCAGAAGCTTAAGAATAGGAGTAATTAATTCGTACTGTGTAAATTTGGTGTTAATGAATGATGCAGTACGAAGGTGCTGCAAATGAAGGCGGCAGAGGACCAAGCATCTGGGATACCCTTACCCATAAATATCCAGGTATCTTTTCTTTCTTTCAAATGGGTAAATAATTTGGAAGAAAGAAAAAAGATGCTAGCTTAATTTACCTGTTCTGTTTTTATAACTGATAATTAATAATATTAACGACACTAAACCATTTTTTAGTCGTTATTTATTTTTATTCATTTAATTATAAGCTCATAGGCACTAGACCAGACTGCTTGAACTTGAACCTCTCGCTATATATATAAAATATTTTCTTACCTGAAGCCTGAAGATAAGGGACACACAGAAATGGGCTTGGAGTACCCCTCTCTTGTTATTATTTTTTGTAATTTGTATGTAAAATTCGACAAAAGTTCTATTTGTCTCTTTATTGTAGGTAGGTAAAATAAAAAATAACGTTATTAGGATTTTTTATTTAAACCGACATCATTACTCAATAAGATTAGGTAAAATATAAGTTATATAACACCTGAGTCATACTCAATAAGATCTAAAGACACCACACACAGATTTGAATATATAACTATAATTATGAATAATTAGTCTAGTAAAAAAATTATGAGACTAATTAAAAATTGAAGTATATGAGATCAATGAATTAATAGTTTAATCACATTGTATTGACTGTGGTCTTCTTATAGTTTACTTGATATTATTATTTATTTTTTTCTTAATTCTTTATTCCATTTTAAAACTTAAATATATAATATTTTATTATCAAGGGCGGCGCCTCTTGTAATTTTGAGGGGGCTTTGATCTCCCAAATTTTTTTTAAATTTGACATTTTCAATATAAAATCTTTTTTGAAATTTTTTTTAAACATGGCTTCCCCAAGCAATGAAATTTTTTTTCATCTAGTTCCGCCTGTGGTTAGTATATTTTATAATTATAATATTTGAAGCTTGTGTGACATGAAACAAACATGTTTACAGAGAGAATCGAATACTATTCCTCCCGGCACTAAACCCCGTCCTGAATTCTATGAAAAGTGCAAGTAAATTTAGTATTTTTGTTGAAATATATATTACTATTAAGAGGACATAAAAAGTGAAAATTAAGAAGTATTTTAATTTTCTTTACTAGTATTTAATAGTGAGGAAGCATCGACATTTAACAAAACCAGAAGCATCAATATATTAATTTGACAACCGTTATTTCCACTCACTATGGACAATGGCAGTAGCCATGATATCTAATCCTTTTTTTTTTTTAATGGTCATGATATCTAATTTAAAAAAGCTTCAAAGTGTAAAATAATTATGCATATATTATGTATATTTTTTCATGTATTATTTGGTGTAACGGCAAGCAGAAAGAATAAAGGACAGAAGCAATGGAGATGTAGCTGTTGACCAGTATCATCGCTATAAGGTACGATCCAAATGGATATTGAAACTTGTACATTATTTTTGTCTTGTAGATTTTATATCATTCAAATTTTTGTGTATAGGTTATGTTGGTTTAATTTCTGTACAAAGAAAAAATAAATACTATATGTGCAGACCCGATTTCGAATATAGTACAGTGAGATGAAAGAGAGTATTTAAAAAAAAAAAATGAGAAATCATTCTTGGATCCAAATTGATGACATGAACCAGTACTGCAGTCTGCAAGTCCTTTTGCTTTATATATGATTTATGAGGGGACATTCTACGTCAATCCGAGTGGAATATGACTGGGAACTTATTTGGAGCTTTGATTATTTGTTATCAATGTTAATAGGAAGATGTTGGGATCATGAAGTTTATGAATATGGATGCTTACAGATTCTCCATTTCTTGGTCAAGGATATTGCCAAGTAAGCAAATGTTGGATTTAATTAATTACATCCTTATGAGTTTCAGTTAGTTGAATCTTTCATTTAGATTAACACCACTCTAATAAATATGCAGAAGGAAAACTAAGCGCAGGTATAAACCAAGAAGGAATCATATATTACAACAACCTCATCAACGAGCTAGTGGCTAATGGTCATACATATATAATCCATTCTTTATTTTCTCTCTTTGTAGTTTCGCTGATATCATATTCGTGCTGTTCACGATCATAATTAATTGTCGTGATTAATCCAGGTCTGCAACCATTTGTAACCCTTTTCCATTGGGATCTTCCCCAAGCCTTACAAGATGAGTACAATGGCTTCTTAAGCCCTCATATTATGTGAGTGAGTGAACAAAAATTTTCAGTTCAAGCTAGCTAGAATAACACGAGACAAATTCTCTCTTTCTCCCTCCCTCTCTCTCTTAATTATAAATCAATGCCTGATTGAATTTAGCGATTTTGAACACGCATTTTTCTACGTGCAGAAATGATTTTCGAGGCTATGCAGAGCTCTGCTTCAAGGAATTTGGGGATAGAGTGAAGTATTGGATGACTTTGAATGAGCCATGGAGTTACAGTTTGAGTACAGAGACAGAGCCCTATGTGGCCTCACACTACCAACTTCTAGCTCATGCAGCTGCTGTCAAAATTTATAGGGCTAAATATCAGGTTCAGTATTGGAAGAACCCCTGAACCTCTAATTTTTTTTGTTCATGGTTTGAATTTTTCAAAGTTTATTTAGTTGTAGAAATCTTGCTCATTATAAATGTGCAAAACACTACTTTGAATATGAGCAGGTGTCTCAAAAGGGATTGATAGGCATCACCTTAAATTCTCACTGGTTCGTGCCGTTTTCAAATGACAAACTAGATCGTCTCGCTGCCCGACGGGCCCTTGATTTCATGTTTGGATGGTAAGGGCTATTCTATTTTATTTTCTCAAAAAAACAGTAAGTGTATTATTGGGTCAGCTTTCAGGTCAATTGAGATTAAACTAAATCATCAAATTGGGCCCCGAAAGATTTCACCAACTTCACATTAGTTCATGAAATCTTTTAACTCCATCCGTGGTACTTAACAAATCATTTTGTCATTCAAATTTCAGTCATATTAGTTTTCGAATAAGAACAAATTTGAATAACAAAATGATTTATCATAACGATAAGATTAAAATGTCTCAGAGATTAATGTAAAATCAGTAATATCTTTTAAAAATCAATTTGATGATTTAGTCTTGAGATTAAGTTTCTTTTCAACAATTTCAGTTTTTAAAGGCGTACTCACATAGCTATATATACTCATCAATTAAATAATGCTATTTTAAATCGAAAATGTCTACATGCCTCGTGCTTATTAATTGATTTGATTGCAGGTTTATGAATCCGCTGACCACAGGAGAGTATCCAAAAAACATGCAATCTTTGGTGGGAAGCCGATTGCCAAAATTCTCGAAAGAGCAATCCAAGCTACTTGCTGGGTCATATGATTTTATTGGACTAAATTACTACACCTCTAATTATGCTGCCTGTGTACCTCGCCCACGTAATGACACAAGCAAACCTAGCTATTACAAGGATTCTCTTGCCAATCTTACAAGTAAGAATACCTTGATCACAATCCTTAACGAAGACTTATATATTATATGCACTTTTTTTTCTTTTTGGTAAAACTTAAGGGGAAAACAGAAACCGGGGGCAACGTATAATTTATGACCAAGAAATTAAGAGTTCTTCTAAGTGAATATGCGCTAATTGATTCAGTTAGATTGACTTTAAAGCATTGATAGAAAGATTAATCCGTATTTATTACCGTCATTGATAAAAAAAAATGCATTTTAATTTGTTATGACTTATGACAGCTGCGCGTAACGGGACACCCATTGGACCAAGGGTACGTATGTGACTCTCCTTCATTTACTGATATATATCTCAAATGAGTTTTGTTATTTCTACACTTACATTATATACCAAACTCTCTATATCTTCTTCGTTAGGAAAAAGAAAGAAAAAGTAAGCATTGAAATGTGTATTTAAACATTGAAAAAGTATTTTTTTCTAAATAAAGAAGGTGTAACGGTTGGGTACAAAAATTAAGCATAGGAAAATCATTTCTCATCTCAAATATGAGGGCATCTTTTTCGGTCTTCAAATGTGGCCTGTGTGTGTACATATATTATATATATACAGATGCCTCATAGGTGCGTATGATTTATTTGTTTGATGGAGAACAATAAAGCCCCATTTCTATATATGCAGGCTGCTTCTGATTGGCTATATATTTATCCAAGGGGAATTCGAGAACTATTGCTGTACACAAAGAGAAAGTATAACGACCCTTTAATTTACATCACGGAGAATGGTAATACTTTATATTGTTTTAATTTTCCTTACACTGTACACTATCTTGTAGAAAATAAAATTTAAGATAAACTAACATAATTTAACTTTATATATATATATATATATATATATATATATATATATATATATATATATATGCATACACAACATTATGTTTTCGTTCTAATAAAATCATAATGTTTATAAGAAACTAAAACTTTCATATTGTAATTAAATTATAGGTATGGATGAGTTTAACGATCCGACCCTACCGCTTGAGGAGGCACTCATGGATACCTACAGAATTGATTACTTCTATCGCCATCTTTATTACATTTCAACTGCAATAAAGTAAGTGGCACCCTCTCTTTACTTATGTCATAAATTATTTTCATGCAATTTAACACAGTCATTGTTTGTTTGGCTTTTTGATGCAAAGGGATGGTGTGAAAGTAAAAGGACATTTCGCGTGGTCGCTGTTGGACAATTTTGAATGGGGTTCTGGCTACTCTCTGCGGTTTGGAATTAACTTTGTTGATTACAAGGATAATTTGAAAAGGCACCAAAAGCTTTCTGCCCATTGGTTTAGGAATTTCCTTAAAAGATATTAGACTTATGCACGATGATCCCCCAATAATGATGTAAACTTTATCTTGTTGATGATTTTGGTGGGGATCCTTATCCCATGCGTGAGTTTTCTTTAAGATAAAAATGCCTAATACTTAGTGCATGTTTGGTAATAGATTAGTTTTTAAAAAAGAATTGTATTTTTTTAAAAAAACTCTAGATTTTGATTATATATATTAGGATTGTTGATAAATATATATATTAGGATGTTGGTAAATACTCTCGAAACAGAAACCAAGCTGTTATGTGGGTGCGTTTTATTCATGTATATATTTGAGGTAGCCATGGAAGTCCTAACTTTTTCACTAACCTCTTGCAAAGAAGACCTATATATAGCATTAATTTGCCAATTTAAATAGATATACTACATGGAACCCCCTTTCCTGTCACCCCTGGCTCTGAGAAAGGCTTCAAAAGCTCGTATGGGATAATGCCAGCTCCATTTCTGTTCTTCAACTTTGAATTTTCATTCCTCTCATCAATCAATCCTTCTAATTTCTTCAGTCTGCCCACTGAATCGTTCAAAGGCAGCCTTTATCACAGGATTTTCAGCCCATGACAGTTCCATCTTCTCCCCTATGTACTCCTCATCTGGCGAATGAGTTGACAGTATATCCAAGACAGCCATGACTCTGGTTGCTTGAAGCTGTGAAGGGAAGCACTTCAGAAGTGCTCTTTCAGGTTTTGCGATGAACTTCTTCCATTCTTCTTTCGAAGGGTCCTCTGTGGGCATTTTGGTTCTGGCAATTGTGGGCCGATTTGGGAAATAACCCCCATAAGCATATTGCCCTAAAGTTCACAGCCGCATGGTGAACCAGAAGCTACCCATATGATTGTAGTGAGGATTCCAATGAGGTCTTTTGGGGTTTTAAGAAGTGGCCACCACGGTTCATCCTTTTTGTCAGCATGACCAACTGTTCGAATCTCTGTCCACCATGCCTGGAGCTCTTCGTCAACCTCCACGAGACTTGGTTCAGGGGTAATAATGATCGACATAGTCAGTGACCCAAAGCTTGACAGCGTCCCACAGAAGGAGACCATCGTTGGCAAAGGGATAATCTTGAATGGTAAGCCTTAACCCATGTGGAGTAAATAGATCTTCCACAGCCATTCCTCTAATAAGGAAAAAATATATATATATCAAAGCCAGTGTATATATAGAATTCAAAATCATTCATAAGTCATGACCCTCTCGGCCTCCACTAATTAACAACTCAATTTTTTTTTTTGTTCAAATTATAAGATTACCTTCTAATTAGGTCTGCAGGTAGAGCCTGCATGTCAAACCGCCATTCAAGATCATAAGGCAGCAGAGCTAATCTCCATCGAGTACTTTCCTGGTGAGAATGAGCTCTCAATTGTGCCATCAGCATTAATAAGTGCTTCCCTTGCCAGAGCGTTAATCTCCATTGTGTAACGAAAATGAGGGTGTAGCAGTGTATATATGGGGTGCATCACGCTAAGTTGCCTGTTAGTCGCAATAACGTAGGGCTCTGTCACACAGTGAGTTCTTAACCTACCAAACAAGATAGAAAATTTGAAGTTAATTGCGAACCTTCCACCATTATTTGTATATTTGTATATACCAGCCATATCATGGGTTAAACTGAAGTTGCTGAGGTGATCACGTACCAATGACTGACGAGTTGGTGATACCCAGAGTCATGTGCAAGAACATGAGCCTTGGCAATCCTCCAGAGCCAAACACTGGTTGAGTGCCAAGAAGGCCTGAAAAACTTGCTTCCATTGGCCCTTTCCATCCATGGGTGGTCTAGTTAGCTCAATAGCAAGAGGCCTCAGTGTCCCATCTGGGGTTAAAAAGAACAAAGTTCGTGATCCATAGAATGTTTTCCCCTTAAGTTTGCGAACTTTGCTAACGTAGGGTAAAAATATGTCATGGTAGTCAAGCATGAACAACTTCTTTTGTTTGATCGCCTGCACCAGCATACATCTTCACATTAGAATTACACATGTAAATTCATATATATTAGTTTGAGAATGAAGAATAATATAGAATTTTGTGTATGTGTATGGTGTGCTTTAGAAAGTAAAATACAAGTTGTAACTTAAAAAAAAAAAGAGTTAATTCTTACACATCCATAATTTATAATCATAATGTTTGTAATTTATAATCCAAATCTGAGAATGAAATGAGTATATATATATATCAATAATCATATCACATCTTTGAATTAACACATTAGGTAAAGTTAATCAAAGAGTTAAACCTCTTCTACAGAAAGTATGCCTCCGATCTCTTGATTGATAATTTCGGACGTAATTGCTGATTCTGCTGGACCATATATGTTTGGGTCAAGTTTACTCTTCAATGGCCATTCCTGTCCAAGCAGGTAAATTACCTCAATCACTTCAACAATTAATGTGATATAATTTCTTATTCAGTAATTTTATACTATGGGTGAGGAACTAGTGTTTAGTTAGACTTAGACTTGCAATGGGTTACTGTTTAAAAGAAAAAAATAAATAAATCAATGAATCAAGTTATTTAATGTGTGCAAAATCATGCATACTGTGACCAATCGTATGCTGTATGGGTTGAGACCAGCAACAGTCTGTCTAGCAAATTCCTCATCCCTAAACCAGAAAAACCTATCCCCTGCAAACCAAACACGGATAAATTTATGTTATACATAAGCATGGTTATATATGAATATAATCAGAATGAATTAATTATATATGACATGTAAAGTGATATATATGTATAGTATAAATAAATCAAATTAATTAAGATCGTTGAAGTCTCACTGCTCATTGTCTCTGGGGTCTCAAAGCGAAGCACTTGTCTCCCATTGCCAGAAATGTTCTTGACGAGCCTGGGCATGATGGTTCTTAGGAATCCCTTCTCGGTTTCTTCGGGAGGCAAGTCAAGTCCAATGCTGAAAAGCGAGTCTATGTCGTGGAAATATGGGAACGCAAGATCCTTGTCTTGGATGATTTTCCCCAGAGACGGAGCCAATATCAGCAACACCGAGTGCAAGGTCTTGGTCGAAAACGTTAGCTGCTTCACCTCTGAGAAGCATTCGTCCCTCGGAACGTAAAATTGTCGACTTCTCTTTTCAGACGATGGATCTGCATCACACGTGACATACATTTAAGTAATTACCAAGCAAACGCATGCCACATTATTTTCATCAATCTAGTCTATTCTGCAGTATTACATCAAGGAGAATTCATATTATTGGTTTCACTCTTTTTCTTTTCTTTTTGGAATTTTAGAAGATTGCTAAGTTCAACTTTGAAGGTCCATATATAGCCACACTTACTTCAACCCATATCTGAAATAGTTATATGTTTTCTTATCTTAAATTAATTGTTGACTTATATATCTGTATTGTTTCATTCAGACAAATTAAGTTGACTTCTAAATACTTAGGTTCACCTCTCTCATTAATATTACTATATTGGTATTGTATATATTTATATAAAAGAGATACAACATAATTATAAATGCACATTAATTCTTTCTGAAATGATCAAATCTGCAAATAGGTATATGATAGCTAGGAATATTTTGGATTTATAAGATGAGAAGTATACCTGCTTCAGAATGGGGACGGCCAGTTCGGCATCGTCTAGGATAAGGTCGTTCTTTGCCACCCAAAGGAGGTCTCTGAAGATCGAGGCTTTTATCAGGATCCCCAATGTCATTGTATACATCGTAATCATATATTCTTTCGAAGCTCTTGCGCTCTCCTTCTCCATTGCCTCGCAGGTTACTCAATTCTTCTGCTCTTAGTCTTCTTAAACCGCTTGGTGTCTCTAAAGGTAAGTAACACTGCATGTGCCATTAACAAATAAGATTACAAATGTGTAAATTGTAATATATTACATTGTTGGTAAATTAATATATTTGATAGGGTTTTAATTGAGATGCTAAATAATGAAGTAATGAATTACTACCTTCTTGGTGAAGAAGACCCTTTTGGTGGGATTATCGAACTTGGAGTGGACCCAAGAGGCACAGTGAAAACGAATTGGGCCATGCCCCTCCGGGAAGCCATCGAGGAGTATGGTCTCAAGGAACATCTCCTTGTGATGCTCATTCTCAACCAGCACTGCACCAATTTCCCCAAAATCATTTGGGACTTCAAAATCGGTTTCGTACTTAACCGACTCCTCTCCTTGTCCTGCTTTGTGTGCATATGCTTTAATCGTCTCCTTCTCTAATCCCGTCCCTAAATTCACATGTAATTAATTAATTAACTTTTGTCAAATTAAAACATGCATATATATAGAGAGAGAGAACAAGAAACAAATAAAGTAGAAAAAAAAGTATATGGGTTATTTCTTAAATAATATTATAATTATTTAATCATAATTATAATATTATATATCTTATTAATTTATTAAATAATTACAACAAAAAGAAATTTGTAAAAATTATTGATAAAAAATTAAAGGTAAAAACTGTACAATTGTTTTAATTAATAAGAGAGATATTATTTAAAGAACGTCAATCACAACTCACAAGTCACACTCTTTACCGAAAAAGTTAGCTCCTTCAAATTAACTTTTTGTCTATATTAAGAAAGAAGACAAACAAAAAATAGATAGAGAATTGGGTTGGATTGAATTGGAAGCAGAAAATGCGTACAAACAACACAAAATTATTAAAGTAAACAGGAATGCAGAATAGCTTGTCCTGTTCGTGTTGATACTTGATAGATTATGGAGCTGAGTTTTGTGGTTGATTTAGGTTATCCTTCAATTTTGTTAGCTAAGTATCCTTGGGACCATGTCACTAGTTAATTCAACTTTTCTGAGGCAACCTCTCAGGTGGTCCTTTTCTTTTCTTTTCTCTATCGATCCCTTCCTATTTGTCTTTCGTGCACGTACGCTGATTCTTATACACACGTACAAATAGCTAGCTACTAGGGTCGCGTCTGGCACGTAGGAAAGCGAAATTACCAAACATAGCGGTCCAGACTAAATTTTTTTTTTTTTTTTGTGTGAAAACGAAATTCATCGTACTAATTAATTTTCAGATAACCAGAATCACATGTGAATATTTGTTGTTTTCAATTATCTTTTGATTTTTCTTTCATGGAAAAGTTTTCCTTTTTCACAGTGGATATGGTTTTATCCACTCACACAGAAGCTGACTCTTGAGTTCAAAATTTTAGAAACCTGAGTTTAGATTTTAGAATAGAAGTATATATGCATAGTATTTATGATGAAGATTCATTCGATATTTCTTATTTTTATGAAGCAATTAGTATTATTAATAATGAAATTATAAAATATTTGGTCGCATGTCATACTTAATTAAAATATATAAATATAATAATTTCTCTCAATTGACTCGAAATATTTTATAATTTTACTTAATCTCAACGTTTAATATTTTTTAAATATAATATTTTAAAATATAATTATCATATAATTATTAGAGCAAACAATCAATAAATAAATTTATTTTTAATTAAATCACACACACACACACACACACACACACACACACACACACACACACACACACACACACACACACACACACATATATATATATATATATATATATATATATATATATATATAATTTGAATGCGATAAATTTATTTATTTGATAATTTTTGTTCATATATCTATTTTCAAAAATAGATTATAACATTTTTATAGTTTAAAATTAAAAAGTAAAATTAAGTGATATTATAAAACATAAAAAAATCATGGAAAAAAGTAACTTTTTGTATTTCTATTAATTTAAATTAAGTGTAATACATAATTAAATATTGATTATTAATTCTTAATAATGCTAAATTATTAATAATGCTGATACCCTCATAAAAACAAAGACAGTGAGAAAAACATTCATCATGGCAAATATTTGCATAGATACTTTCGAGAGTAATTGAGCATGTAAAGAGTGGCTTAGTTAAAAACTTAAGCAAATTAAAAGAGCCAATCGGACTTTTCATTTACTTCCTCAAATCCTACATATTTTATATTATGTACGATTCTGTAGCATGAAAGAACTTACTAAGAAGTATAAAGCGGAAATTAAATTCGAAACAAGTTCTGACCAAATCGTTTACTAATTACGACTATGAAGATATTAGGACTTTCAAATTTGAATAGTCAAAGAGAAAAAAAATTAAAATTATTATTAATTAACGAACTATATCCAAATCAATAATAAATATTAATTAAATACCATATCAAGAATAAATAAATAAATCAGCATATAAATATATATATATATACTTACTGGGATCAAGCTCAGAGCTAACAAGCTCCAACCGGAGAGATTTACCCAGCAAATCTGTTATATCATCAATTCCACGGTCTAACCTGAGACTGGAGAAAAAGCCAGCCACCGTTAATTTAACCTTAACTACGGCTTTAAGCTTCACAGTACTCTTCTCTGTGGTCTGTTCTGTATCATCTGTTGCAGTTGCAGAGCTAGGGTCTGCCTGAACGTTGCGAGGAATGAGGACGAGGCGCTTAACCTTTTGCCTCTGCACTGATATTGAGCTCTTCGAACGTAGTGGAAGAGATGCAATCCCATGGACGAATGGCCTCTGCAGAAACAAGAGGGTTTGGTTGGTGTACTGTGACTTATACACTTGAGGCTTTATCATCTTTCTGATCTTCCGTTTATGCTTTATGGTCCAAATTCCAAAATATGCGGAATAATTACCGAGCTCGACTTATATTTGCTCTATATGTTATTACTTATTAGCCCTTGGCTTTATGCATTACCCAAAAAAGATAAATAAATAAAAAGCTCTCGGCTTTATGCTTGATACGTATAGTTCAGCCTTCATAGCTAACTTCTTTTTATATTTTTGGTTACAAAAAGATGACGATGTTAATAAAATTCAGAGAAATTCTCACATTTTTGAGGAAAAACTTCAGAGAATTAAAAATAAAAAATCATTTTCAATTTTAACTACACAATAATCACTTTTAATAATAGAATAAATTAAACGTGATGTTTTCAGTAATTATTGTTGTTAAGTTGTGAAGAGTAGTTAATTATTTCAAAGCCTCCGTTTTTTTGAAAAATATAACGCGTTAAATCACGTATCAAATTAAAATATGGTGCCTAATTTGACATTTTCACTAAATTATTTTTTATTATTCCTGTTTTCTTTTATGTTTTGATTTTAATACTAGCTATATTTTAAAGCACTAATGGGGGAGAATTATTATTTGTACTATTTTACCCACTATATTTCAATTTGGTGTGCATGGTCTTTTTTTTTTTCTCAAATTACAGTTTAAAAGATAATGACATTAGATATGAGAGGTGTGAATAATATTTGTCTTTAAAAAAGCTTAAATGGGATGTAGTGGATAGTTGTGGTAGAAAAAGAGTGTGAAAAGAGTTTGAGAGTATCGTAATACTCTCCTTCAAATAACTATTTTTATAACATAATGATTATGATAAAATTATTATCTCATTTTAAAAATCATTATTTAAATGATAATTTAAAGAATTTACATTTTTCAAATCATAATTATCATTAAAGAAAGTATAATTAGAGATATATTGTATTTCCTCTTAATTTCTATTTTACCTCCTGAATATATATGGAGAATATGTGTATATATGATAGGAATTGTAATTGTTAGATTAGTAATAATCACTTTTGTATAAATAGTATTAGAAAAAGAATAATTATATCATTAATCATTTTATGAAAAATGTTAAAGATTACAGAATAAGGTTTTTTAGAGAAAAGGTCATTTTTCCTATTCATATCAATTAGTGTTTTGATTGCTTTGATATTAATCAATGGAAGAATAATCAGAATTGGATCGCATGGAGGAAGCAATGAAGAGTTTGGAGGCTCGGATTGATGCAAGAGTAGTGTGGTAGGAGATGCAGTCAAGAACATTCAAGAAATGTTTCGGAAACTGATGGATCAACAAATGCAGAAAAACGTTATATCAGATAGCAAAGAAACAAGCAATCACGATGAGCACTTTGTAGTACAAAAAGAATCTGGGTTAGAAGCAGTTCTTGATGTTGTTACTCAAGAAACTTGGGAAATTTCCTATGGCAATATAGGAAATAATTCTGTGCCAAAGAAGCAGGTTCCAGGGGCCATTGAAATTTCATCATTGGGGAATTCGGAGTCCATTCGAAACTCTTCAAGATTGGGAGCATTTCGAATTAAAGATGAACATAATCTTGAAGTCTTGGAATTCATCCAAGAATGTGCTACCGAAGTCGACATTGAAGGTGCATTCCGAATCTCATGACAACCCCAATGACGACTTACATACAAACAAGAGTCTTGCAGTGGACACCATTACCAAATTGAAGATATCGGGTAACTAACAATACACCAAATTGATGCCAGGGGTTTGCTTATTTTTGATTGGTTTTGGAAAATAGACAACCGCCCTTTACACAATTGTATATTGATGTTCAATGTGCCAGTGGTCTTCTCATTATGGTCAAACTCTTGCTTTCTCTTTAAAGGGTTGTATTGAGGATTTATGGCAGCAAAAGTTTTCTGCAATTTTGGACATTTGGATAATATCCTTCTCACAAGTTATACTCGGGTCCTATCTAACAGGTAAGAGTGGGAAAAAGGGAAAGTCACTGTGATGATAGCCAGAAATAAGGATTGCATGATACAATACTGCTATAGTTTGAAGCTCAAGATGAATTTTTCTTGTATTGTTTTAGATTTGATTTCTTTTCATCAACATTGAGGACAAAGGTTGTTTTTAAAGGAGTAGATATTGATAGAAATTGTAATTGTTAGTTAGTAATAATCACTTGTATAAATAGTGTGAGAAATGTTAAAAATTAGATAATAAGGTTTCTTAGAGAAAAGACTATTTTTCCTATTATGATTCATATATATATATATATATATATAAAAGGAACCATGTTTGTATCTACTACATTCGTATACTTGTATCAAATGTAAATTAAAATATTTCAGAAAGTATTTTAACACTTCAAAATATTATTGTGCAATAAACAATATCTTTGTATATTTTTGTATCATGTATATTTTTATTTTTTTTGGATTAACTCAAAATTTGGGAACTCATCGAACGTACGAGCAAAAGACCAATAAAGATGAATCAACCTTTATTAGTGTGTCATGCATATATACATTTGTCTATATGTCAATGGTTCATACTTTTTAAGTGAGTATATACTTAAATCCCACACATAATGTGGTGACTTAAATTTAGATGGATTCATTTATATATTTTTTTTTTATAGAATAAAATTAAAAGTTAGGAAAATAATTACCTATTTTTTATTTATTTAAGTTATCCTGTCGAATAACGAAATTTTAATAGGACCACATATCCTTCAGTTCTTGTTTGATTGTAAAATTGTATTATTCATTGGGTCCTGCTCTTCGCGTGGCCATGTGGGTCTATAAGACTATTACACAACTTTCTGTTTAAATTTAAATTATTTTTTATCAAACTGATCATTCATTCTTATTAATTGTACAAATTAAAAATATAACAATTAATGACGGTTGATTTAACTGTTAAAATCGAATTATGAATTTTAAAAGATTTTAGATTTGAATTCTCTTGGATAAAATATCAAGCTTGCGGCGTGTCAATATACAGCTAGCATAGTGTAAAATTAAAGATTCTCTCTTTATTCTGTTTTAAAAATATATATATATCTATAAAAGTGGAGAGTTCCAATTGTCAATTGATCAACGATAAGCCTGACACGGACACTTTGATAGTTTGATCACTTATATACAGAACAGAAAAATGGACAGATATCCAAAGTTTTGCATGTGGCATGGCAATACTACAGTATCAACTATTACTATAGGTAGTGGTTAACTACCATATATAGTTAATGGTTAACCATAGTTAGTTAATAAGTTAGTTTCATTTAATAAATATATAAATTTAGTTTCTCCTTGTATAATTCATTTTGTATATTTCTATATTTTCAAATAATAAAATTCTCTCTCGTTTTCTTTTAACTTAGTCATGTTGTTCAACTTCAACTACAATAATGATGTACTAACAATAAAAAAACAAAATAATAATTATTAAATTAATGAAAATCGATATATATTTTTCAATATAATATTTATAAATTTAATGATATAAAATTTCTAAACTACTCCTAACTTGTATCCTATCTTTAAGTTAATTTTTAATAAAAAGTATTATTTATTTTTGAAATATTTCTTACATTTTTTTATACATTTTTTTTTGTCACAACAAAGGCCTTACGAATGTGTGAGGAAAAGAAAAGATGCTAAAATAAAGATAAAACCATCTCAATAAAAGTTGAATTCGGACTCCAACTGTCCCTTAAGAGAAGATAATGAAATACTTGGAGCATCCTTCTTTCTTTCCGCTCGTCACAAAGATCAGAGTCACAACAATTCCAAAATGAAAACTTATACACATTGCATTGGAGGGTGATCAGAAGTTTCACCTTCCAAGTGCAAGATGCATCTTAATAGTGTTTTTTTTTTTTTTATGGTCCTTGCATCTTAATAATTTGTAGTTAACGAACAAATCAACTTTGAAATTTTAGGAATCGATAACTTCATCTCAATCCAACTGCTCGTTAATTTTTTTTTATTCTTAATTAGTTAACAGTGCACAAGTTAATTACGCTCTAAATTAACTTTAAAGGAGCAGAATTTGGTGAGTTGATATTGTCTCTTATTTTTCTCACCCATTAACTTTGAGCCTTTGGAATTTTTATTAGTAGTCATAAGTACTCATTGCAAGATGATTCATACATAATGCAGGTTCAAATGGAGATGCTATAGGGAACTCCCTTTCCTGTCACTCCTGGCTCTGAAAATGGCTTCAGAAGCTCATACGGCACAATCCCAGCACCGTTTCGGTTCCTCAGATTCCTATCCGCATTCCTTCCATCAATTACCCCTTCCAGCTCCATCAACTTCCCCTTGAACTTTTCAAACGCAGCTTTGACAATTGGATCCTCTGCCCACGCTGGCTCCATGGTTTGCCCCAGATATTCTTCATCGGGCGAGTGACTCGACAAAATGTCCAACACCGACATCACGGTCGTGGCTTGAATTTGAGATGGGAAGCACTTCAACAGCGTCACTTCGGGCTTTTCCAAGAACAGCTTCCACTCTGGGTCTGAAAGGTCCTCTGTGGGCATGTTGTCTCTTGCAATTGTGGGCCTGTTGGGGAAATACCCTGCGTAAGTGTATTGGCCGAAGTTCACTGCCGCGTGGTGGCCTGATGTTATCCACACAATGGTGGTCACGATTCCAACGAGATCTTCGTTGGTTTTCAAAACGGGCCACCAAGGTTCGTCCTTTTTGTCGCCATGGCCAACGGTTCGGATCTCTTCCCACCATGCTTGGAGCTCTTGGTCTGACTCGACCAGACCTGGCTCTGAGTAGTAATGGTTCACATATTCAGTGACCCATTCCTTGATAGCGTCCCAAAGGATGAGGCCATCGTTGGCATAAGGGTAGTCTTCGATGGTTAGCTTCAAGCCGTGGGGGGCATCTGGGTCCTCCACGGCCATTCCCCTGTTGATCAGGTCAGCGGGGAGGGCTTGCAAGTCGAATTGCCAGTGCTTGTCGTAGGCAACGGAGCTAAGTTCGATGGAATACTTGCCGGGAGTGAAGCTGCTCTCTATTATTCCATTTGCATTTACCAGTGCCTGACGAGCAAGAGCGTTGATCTCCGTTGTGTACCTAAAATGTGGATGCAGTAGCCTGTAGATTGGGTGCATTGCACTCAGTTGCCTGTTTGCTGCGATGATGTAAGGTTCTGTTGCACAATGAGTACGGAGCCTGAAGAAAAGAAGTAGGATTACATGAGAATTGTTCAGTAGCCTTTATATGTGTAAAGCAGGAGAATAAGTCAACTGCACCAACCTCACCTTCTCAAGATTCTAGGAGTGATTATAGACGTTAACCTATATTTCTTGTTTTATATTTGTAATTCAAATTTTGAACGCAAGCGTATATATGTACTGCATGACAATTCAATCAATACAATTTTCCCATTTCTCACCATATGTTAGGATTTTATTACGCAACCTGAACTTATTTACTCATCCCAACAACCACCTAAACTCTTGGAAGTTTAAAAAAAAAAAGGTTGATTATTTAGGAGGTTGTTTCATACCAGTGACTAACAAGTTGGTGGTAACCAGAGTCGTGGGCAAGGACATGAGCTTTGGCAAGCCTCCAAAGCCAAACACCGGTGGAGTGCCAGAAAGGTAAGAAGACCTTCTTCCACTGTGGCTTCCCATCCATCGGTGGCCGAGTCAGCTCAATAGCCAGTGGCCTCAAGGTGCCGTACGGGGTTAGGAAGAACAATGCCCTTGATCCATATAGAGTTGTGCCTTCAAGTTGTCTAACTTTCTCCACCAGTGGCAATAACAAATCATGATAGTCCAGGATGAACAACTTCTTCTGTTTTATGGCCTGCATGTATTGTTCAAATTGCGTAGTTTCAGGTAGATTTATGTAAATGCCCCACGATATAAAAAATCTCAATTTTTATCGCTTGAATGACGTTGCTACATTAAATTAATTAGTGGAAATGATAGTTGCACACTATTTCTTTTTTCTTTTTGCAAGATTTATGCCTGCAATTCAATTCTTACATAGAAGACTCACCGTGTATATATGTGAGTTATGTGCAAAGACCAATACTTATATACGAAAAAAGTAGTTTTAAAACAAGGGTGCAAATATCAGTATCCTTAAATTAAAACATACCTCTTCAATCGTTGCGAAACCTCTGATTTCCTGCTCAATTATTTCTGTGGTGATTGCTGACTCCGGAGGGCCATAAATATCGGGGTCAAGTTTGCTTTTCAGTGGCCATTCCTACACGACACAGTCATTTTGCTAATTATTACTAAAAAATATTGATTAAAAAAGCTATTATTGATCTGTGCCATTAATCTTTGCTAATAACATTTCCAACTAATTATATTTCTCTGTTAACTCATTAAAAAAATTTTAATTTTAATTCATTATAAATGTTAAAAATTTTACACTATCTTTTAATTATGAGTTGATAAATTATTAAAAAAAATTTAACTAAAATAATAAATACACTAAGTAACATGTAATTATAAAAAGATATAAAAAAAATTACAGTAAGTAATGAATCACAATTAAATCCATATAAAAAAAGGGTAACAAGGGCTAGTAAATAAGTGTACCGTGACCAATTGTATGCAACATGGGTTAAGACCTGCGAGAGTCTGTCTTCCAAATTCTTCGTCCCTAAACCAAAAGAACCTGTCCTCTGCCGTGTTGGAATCACATTCAACCAAAGCGGTTTCATTAGTGGATTTGAATCTTCTATCTTGTTGATAATTCAGCAAGAATATTTATCTCTGTTTAACTTTTAAATTGAGACTTTTTTTTTTTGAGTTGTCACATTTAATTGGAGAAATAAAATTAGAGACAAGAAAAAAGAGTATTACAGAAATTGAATCCGTGATCTCTCATTGAAATTAATAGCCAGGCAATGATAATTAGCGAAGGAGCAGAGATAATTTAATATATATGGTATCTTACTGTCCATTGTTATGGGAGTCTCAAAACGGAGAATGTCATTCTGGGTATCAGTAATAGCCTTGACCAGCCTTGGCAAGAGGGTCCTGAGCCCTTTGTTTTTCAAAGGAGGCAAGTTAACCCCTTCATTGAAAAGGTCATCTATGGATGAGAAGAAAGGAAACCCTAGATTCTTGTCGAGTATTGCAGTCTGCAGCGACGGCACCAGCGCATGCAACACCGAGTACAGCGTCTTGGTCGAAAACGTGAGCTGCTTTACTTCTGAGAAGCATTCGTCCCTAGGCACATAGACGCTGCTACTTCTTTTCTCAGACAACGGATCTGTTCTCACAATCAAATTAGATATGCAGTATTAGATTACTAATTGATTATGATCACAAATCACAGTTAAGTCGCTTAATTTACTCATCATCAAAGCTCTCCCGACCTTTATACTGGAATCAGAAAGTCCACATACATACCAATATCATATTTAGAGCCATATCATTAATTCCCACCATGCATAGGCGAATGCATATGTAAAAATCTAAGAAAAATTAGGTTCGCTGATTAAGTGTTGCCAACGGTGACAGCGAGAACAAGGGTGAAGTGCATGCAGTGTTATTCCTATTCATTGAACTTCTACTCGTACACCTTTTTGTTTTTAGTCTACAAAAGCTGAAATTTTATTTTGTTTTATTAGATTTATATATGAATGTATTAATTATATCAAATCAAAACTTTCATTCACAAATTTACCCTTTATGGATTTAGATTTTTGGTCCTAATCCTTTGTACGCGACAAGAGTACAAGACTTTCGGAACAAATTGAACCAGCTGAAGAAAGTTAGGAGGGGATTCATTTGTAATTGCAGTGGGTGATCAAATCAGCAAATGACACACAATAGAGTGAGAGGACATACAGCAGGCACGCCTATACGGATAGCCAGCTGGTGCGAAAGCGATTGCCCATGTTTCTGTCTGCACATGGAGCACTGACCAGACCACCCATGTGCACGTAATTAACACGAGGCGACGAAAGAACAAAAAGAACACGAGACGAGTAATAGTGTGTTTGAATTAGTTTTTGAAACCTTCGAATTATAATTTAAGCAAAATTTATGAAAAACATAATTTAAAATCTTTTAAAAAATCAAATTAAAGATATTCTGGTACAACCACATCTACAAGAGGACGTGCTCAGCTCAGAGCACTCGTGGATGGTTAGTAGTGAAATCGAACCCTTTGAAATGAAATGAAAGCATATGCATACGAAGATGTGACGTGACACGTACCTGTGTCGCAGCGAGGGCGTCCGGTTCTGCAACGCCTAGGATACGGGTGCTCCTTGCCGCCCAGAACGGGTCTCTTGAGTTCGAAGCTGCTGTCGGGCTCTCCGAGGTCGTTGTACACATCGTAATCGTATATCTGCTCAAAGCTCTTGCGTTCGCCTTGCCCGTTGCCCCGTAAATGTTCCAATTCCTCTTCTCTCAGCCTTTTCAATGCTTCTGGTGTTTCTGATGGCAAATATGACTGCTCCACATATAATAAAATGAATTAAATAATTAACATATGCTTAACCTTCTATTAATGTCCTGGGCAGATACTTGATCTGTCAGGTTGTCAGCTGTCATTCATTTCATATTCATAAATAAATTTAAAATAAAACTTATCTTTAATTCTTAAAAAATATATGATTTGTTAATTTTATTTTTTAAAAATTAATTTTATTAATTTCATCTCTTAAATTTTAAATTATTTTTAAATTTTATTTTTTATAACTTTTTATTTTATTAATTTAGTCTATTAAAAATATCTCATCATAATAAATATAAAATTTGATAAATTAAATTAATAAAATTAATTTTTTCAAAAATTAATAAATTATATATTTTTTAAAAATTAAATATAAATTTTACTCATAAATTTAAAATGTATGGAAACACTCATTTTAATTAAGGTTACTATAAATTAAATTTAGATATTCATTTGTAAGATAAACTCTTGTTAATTTATTGAGATTTTCTGCAAGCTTAAAAGGCTTGAACTTTAAACTTTATATACATCATTAAGAAACATATATTTATATTTCCAGATTTGCATCAATTACCTTGTTGGTGAAAAAGACTCTCTTAACGGGGCTGTCATACTTGGAATGGACCCAAGAGTTGCAGGAAATGTGAACGGGACCAGTGATGAAGCCATCAAGGACCACATCCTTGAGGAACATCTCCCTGTGGTGCTCATTCTCCACAAAAAATGGCGCCAATCTCTCCAAAACTTTCTGGCACTTCGAATTGAGTCTCATACTTGACCTCTTGTGCTGATTGGTGCGTCTTATGGACATAACCTGTGATGGTTTCCTTCTCCAATGCCGTCTCTTTTTGGACCAAAACCAATTAATGAAACAAACAAAATTACAAACAGTATTAATGGTATTAACTAACCACGAAAAGTAACAGTTTATAACAAATTAAGAAAACCAAAAAAGCGGCGTCAATTTTTTCCAACATAAATGAAAAAATATCATAATTGCATAATTTTGTTTTGGTCATATAATTTTATAATACAAGCAAGGACTTTGCATGTGGTGAGACCTCCTCCTCTTTTCACGTTATGTCTCATTTGTGAGCTTGTGTCTATCATATTATCAATTTTAGGTTTTCTTGTCCATCTCATGAGCTCAACCTTTCTAATTATCGATGTGGGCCAACTTAAATCGAGCTTAGTTATTGTGTTTAAATTTCTTATAAATTTCATAATACGTACAAATAGGAACATTTCGTGTGATGAGCGATGCTCCTCGTCTTTTAATGTCATGTCGCAATCGTTTGTGAGCTCGCGTCTATATCATATTACCAATTTTGGTTTCATCTCCCATCTTGAGGTTATCGATTAGGCCAACTTAAATTGAGTTTAGTTATTAAGTTTAAATTTAATGCATTATTAGTATAAGATTTGTTTACCTTATTAATAGGCAAAAATCATATTATTATAGTAACTAAGGTTTTTATTAATTAATAATTTTAACAATCTTTTAAATAAGTAACATCTTATGACTCAATAATAATGTAAAATGCTTCATATTATGAATAGACCAAAATTAAATTCATAGTATGTTATATATGATGTTAGTATATTTTATTTTCTTTTTTGTTTAATTTTAATATATTATCAATATATGAAATTTTACACTATCATTCACAATTATTAGTTACCAAATCTTTAAAAAATTTATCTATGATAACAATTATTTAAAAATTAAATATTAAATAATATGTAATGATTAGATGATAGTATAAAAACGTTTTATATTGACGGTGAATCGAAATTAAATTCTTTCTTTTTTTTCATATACATTTGCATATAACTATTTTATTTCTACATTAAACTATAAATATAACATATCATCTCCATCTTTAATTAGGAGCTTAATTTAAAAATAACAGTAGGGAGAAGGCAAGAGTTCATTTCAATTCATCCCCTTTACTTCCTATGCTAATAACAAATAATTATTCAAATTATAAAGGAATTAAGGAAAAGTATGTTCTGTCTAACAGCTTATAAAAGAACCTCACAAAGTTGTCTAAAATTCAAGAAAGATGATCAGAGGAAATATAATAAACTGAAATGGCATGGTGAAGTGAAAATAAATCACAAGGAAGGAAAAGTAACAAAATTTTAAAAGGATGTTTCTTTATAGAAAATCAAATGAAATGAAAATCAGAAAGCTAGTACTAGATAACCCTTTTTTCTCTTCTTATATTGCAGACTTGCAGTTGCACCCGCGGCCACTTTTTATTATATATTTAAATTTTTGCATAAAACTTTGACTAACTCCTGCACAAGAAACCAATTATGTGCTCGAGTTCTAGCCCTCAGGCTAATTCACCAAATATTAAAAATTATAATTTATTTTTTATAAAAATATATTTGATCCATAGATTTCACAAAGTCACAATTTTTCTAATTTCTATACAGTAAAATTAAAACAATTATACAAATTTATTTATTGACAACTAATTATACTTAGTGAATTACATATATTTATTAAGAAAACTATCGATTAATAAATGTAAGAGAAGTAGGCAACTTATTAAAAGGGTTAAATTACAAGAAACCTTCTCTAATTATGAGTCATGTGTAAAAAATCTCATTATGTTTTGAAATTTACTAACACAACTTACCAAAACATGCATACTAGTGCAAATTGAATGGAAAATATTATATAATTAGAATTTTTTTACCAGAATTTTTAACAAAATGATTTAGCATGTTTGTTGATTCTTTGATAGGTGAGTAATCTCTACCACTTAATTTTATATAACAATTCTCCTTAATTCTAGCTAAAATTTATAAAAAAATTCTAACTATTTTTTTTGATCGTAGCATTATTCAAATTTAATCCTCTATGTATGTGCAGAAAAAATCTTGTAATAAGTTAATATATACGATTTGATAAATTTAAGAAGTTGTATTAATTAGTTTCAAAATATAAAAAAGTTTTTTGTGCATGATCCACAAATAGAAACAATTCCTTATCATTTTTAGCATATTAAAAGATATCGACACCTAAAAATAAAATCTAGATAGTAGATACTGTAACAAAGTCAAATGATTTCTTGTGCTAAGTTCAATAAAAGTAAAAAAAATAAAATATATTTTTAAATTATCTTATTTTATATTTAAAATAATTTATAATTAAAATTTTATTAAAAACAATTTAAAATTTTTTTAAAAAAAATAATCATTTCCAAAACATGCACAAAATCTGAATGATTATAATTAAATAATTGCATAAACCAGTTCTTACTGGGATCAAGCGTCTCGCTAACAAGCTCCAAGAGAAGAGAATGACCCAGTAAATCCTTTATATCATCGAGCCCTCGTTCTAAACCCAGTTCTGAGAAAAGCCCGCCAACAGTTGGCTGAACAGTTACGGTGACTTTAACCTTTACTGCTTTCTGTTCTGCTTCGCTCACAGCCACAGCTTTGATTTTGCTGGCGCCACTGCTGCCATACCTAAACCTTTCCTGCTTCTTTTGGTTTCGGAATGAAGGCCTTGACCAAACCAGAAAAGAAGGATAACTAGTGGCATGGAGGAGGCATGGCTTGTGAAAGACGAGACAGGTTGGATTTGAATTTGTTTGATAAATTTGTGGAATAAGCATATCTCTTGCTTTGTATTCTCCCTTTTTTTTTCTTGTTTGTTTAGAGTGGGAGATATTTGATGAAGGAATGAAGCTAGTGAAGGTAGCCTTAGTTCTTATTTGCTTACGCAGTAGTGGAGCTGTTTTTATAGAAGAGCAACGTTTCATGATTATCTTTTTATTGTTAAAATAATATAAGAGTATTTAGTAAAGAGATAAACATAAAAACAAGACTTAAATATAATCAAAGAATTTATAATGTATCATTACGAGTTTTTATATATATAAAAATTCGTGTTTATTTTTTTAACAAAATAATTAAATTAAAATAAATAATTAATTCTTATAATTTTATTTAATTTAAATTTTAATCTTTGTTATTTTTTTATATATCAATTTTTATAATTTTATTTATTTATATTTTAATTTTTACTGGTAAAATATCAGTTCTTATATTTTTTATTTATTTTAATTTTAATTTTAATAATTTTTATTTAATAAAATATTAATTTTTATTTTTTATAAAAAATTAATTTTTATAATTTTTAAATATTAAAATATTTATTTTTAAAAACTAAAATTTAAATAAATAAAATTATAAAAATTAATATTTAAAAAAATTATCAAACTTAAAATTTAAATAAAATAAATTATAAAAATAAATTATTTATTTTAACTAAAGAATTATGTCACGATAAAATATCAAAATCAAAGAACAGTTAGCTATGGGAGAGAATTGGCACGATTTTCTTCTTTTTTTTTGTTTTTTGGTTACTGTGATAGTGTGTTAGCACTCTCATCTGTCCTTATTTAGCCCAAACACGTTGACAAATAAGATCCAAACAAGAAGTTTGCTGATATGACTCCTTAGTGGACCATATGGTGAAAATATCTCTAAACTATTCACTCATTCATGGATAACGAATGGAGCGTGGTGGTTGAGTGACTTGAACTTTATCACATCTGCTGCCGGAATAAGGCCAGATATCGTTTATCGGCCACTTATTCTTTTTCATTGAATTGTTTTACCTCTACACCTTTTTATTTCTTATGAAAGTTTACATTCTTTTCTGTATTATTAGGTTTAGTTTTAAATTTATTTCAGTTCATATTAACATTTTTGTATATAAATATGTATTATTTTTCATTTTAATTACATAAATTAGAGTATATTCCGTGAGAAAAGCATTATTGTTTAAGATTTATGATTTTTCTAGTAAATTTCTTAATTTATGTATAAATGACTTTTGTTTGCGAAATGAAGGAAATTAATAAACCTATTAGTGTGTGTACAAACTCATTTGCATACTAATATAAAATTATTTAAAAAAAACAACTTACCATAACGAATCTCTGATCCAAATTTAATAGTTCAATAGTAGCAATGTTATAATAATTATAAATAATTAGAGATTTAGATATTTAAAGCCATACCCATTAAATAAGCGGAACGAGTTTGCAATAGCATATCAGTTCTGCCCCGTGAAAAATTTCTGTACGGCATGGACACTGGGGTCCACGACACCTGGCTGGAACTATTATGTTCAGTAGGGGCCTGCATGTACGAACGGGCTCAATTAATGGCTCCAAATAGTAAGCATGTGGGACTTGATCAGATCTATGAAATGGATTCAGATTGTAATGCATTATTGGAGACACGAATGGCCACACTCCCTTGTGGATGTATTCAATGAACTTCTATTCTTCTAGATACATAATGCTAAATATTATTGATTTTTTTTAATTTTGCTTAAAATTTTATTTTGTGTTGAATTTTTTTTAAAAAAATTTTGCGTTGAATTTTTAAATAAGCTGCAATTTCAATTCAATTTTATGTTATGTTTATTTGAGTATATAAAAGATTGAAGAAAATTAAAAATGGAGTGTAATGGAAAGATTTTTATCTTTATGAGGTCAAAAGTGGGAAAAAAAAAACATTTTTAACTCATTTTTATGCTATATGAGTGAATAAAACTTGTGGGGTAATATAAATGAGTTACACTCCAGTTTTAACCTTGTCATATATTTTATTGTTCCATGCAAATATAAAATAACTTTCATTTTAAGTTTTCTACCTCCCTATTTTTTTCATTACTCAAACAATTATAACCTTTAAATTTAACACTTAGCAAATGTTTGGTATAGAATAAAAATAAATATAAAATTTTTATATATGAATTTTATATATAAAATATATATAAAAAAGTATATAAAACTCATTCATAACAATTTTACCTTTATTTTTACTCCTATAATAATAACTAAAAATAAAAGGGGAATAAGGAGCAAGCAGCTGCCCCCAATTTTTTTCCCCACTTTTGCTATCCTTTTATGATTCTATTCACATTGCAATCCTTATAGAAATTATTGAATGCTCATTCAGCATAATTCGCTTGATAAACTAATTTTATTTTTATCTTTGTGTAAGAGCATATATACATTTATACCGTTCCATGATTTTGAATTCATTAAATTCATATTAAATATTTTTATACAGTTCAAATTTTTTTTAATCATTTGTGAATTAAAAAATGATTAATAGATTGATTCATCTTAATAGATTTGCATTAAAATATTTTTATTTTAAAATGTTACGAAAATGTTTAAAAGGGAAAGTAAAAAAAAAAGAATTTAATCGAAGTGTCATTTTTGTTAAAAATATGATTTTTCATTAATCTTTTGATATTGATCAAGTTATGTGATTCCTATGTAATTTGAGTTATACAAAGAAATTTATTTATGTAAAATTGAGTAATGATATTTGTGCAGATTTTATCCTCATAAATTTGTCATAGACTTACTCATTTGAACCCAAACTTGATTCAATGGCCTAAATGAGATTTTGTGAGAGTTTTGTAAAAGTTTTATCTATGCAAGTACTATTTTTAAAAATGTAATTATGCTCTTCAAAATTTTTTGATCAAGTTATGTTACTGCCCGTACCAAACTGATCCTTATTAAAAGATAATAGATCTAAAGAAATACATATCGTTAAAAGATAACAGTAGTTTTAGAATATATTACATTTTTGATATATCATACACAGAGTTAACTTTCAAATTTATAAGTAATAATGTAATTGAGGAAATAATATTTTCATTAAAAATTAAAAAATAATAAAGATCAATGCCTATAAAGATACTTGGTCAAAGATAAAAAATAATAATAAAGATCAATATATAATTTCAAAATATAAAAAGACATACATATGCATTTTCTACGTGTACCTTAAAAAGTCTATCTCATTTAGTTTTTAACATTATTGCAGCAAAAAATTCCATCTGAACCAAGTAGCAAAAATTGACTTTCAAAATAGTAGGCTTTTTTATTTTTTGATGGCAATATCACTATACAATAGTTGAATATGATGTTTCGCTATGCTATTTAAATAAAAGAAGAATGCTGGTGGTTTTAATTTTTAAGATGAGAAATATATATATGTAAAATACTTTTTAGCTTCGAATATTTCACATATATATTAAATTGATTTAATCAGTTAATCATATATAATTAATTACTTATTTAAATCAAAAAAAATTCTTTTAAAACCATAAGTATATATAAATATATTATTAGTTAAATATATTTAACAGTTAATTAATCAATTATTCAATTTATTCTATATTACCTCAATAAATAATTAAAATACATAAAGATAAAGATACATGCAAAATATTACTAGATTGGCCATTAATATCAACTGAGCTCCTATCAAAATATCATTTTCCTCTTAAGATACTTCCGGTGGAAAAAACATTTTATGCACACGATAATTTTTTTATTTTTTATTTTTGGATAAAAGAACAAAACAAAGGATCGAATGTAGATAACAATCTTGACTTTTTTCGTCGCGACATGAAAACTAGACGCTGGCAAGTGTAAGGTTTTGAAAATTGAGTCGTTTATTGAACTAGTCAAGATACTGATTTAAGGTTTAATGATTCAACTGTAGTCGAATTAGAATATAATTAAATATATATTTATATATATATATATATATATATAAGTATATTTATATATTAATAAAATAAATAAAAATTATAAAAATACAATACAAATTAATAATAAAATTATTTGTAACATAAAAACAATAGTATCATAAAGTAAAAAAGCATTACACTCATATAAGTAACACAACATTAATCCACATAGCATACAAATTAACCAAAATAAACATAATCTATATAGTTCATAACTTACAGTCTTACACTAACACAATATTAATCCACCATCATAGTTAATCATACTAACAATAACAATCGTAAATAAGTAAACAACATAAGTTCAACAATGTTCCATTAAAAGTAGTCATAAAAAAGTTTATAAATTAAATAGGATCATCATAATCAGTATTAATTTGTTGAATATCTCTATCAAAAAGATAATCTTCTTGTTCATCTTTACAATCATGATCATCATCAAATGAACCCAAATTTATTGCTTTAGACATACTAAATTCAGTATCAATATCTCTGCCTTCTAATAAAATAAAAGACTTAGTTAATACATAATATCAATACTTTTATATAGAACTATAAGAATAAGACTCACTAATATGATAAGAAAGAATGACATTGTCTTGATAGATTAAACTTTTAATTTTTTCATTAGTAAACTCTGACTTAGAATCTTCTTCCATCACCCAAAGTTAACTATGTCAATACTTTCATAATCAATTAAATCATAGGTCATTTTCTTTCGATGCAACCTAAAACAAATAAATAAAGTATTATAATAATTTTTTAGCTTATTAACCTAAAATTTTAAACATAATAAATGACACCATTAATATAAAAGTGTTAAATACTTAAATTATTAATATATCTGGATTTAATACGCAAGTTATAAGTCACATAGACAAGATCACTAAGTCTTTAATGCTCTAGCTTATTCCTCCTTTTAGTATGAATTTATTCAAAAAGACTCCGATTTCGCTCACATCCTGAGAAAGAAGCTGTTTGACTAAGGACACTATATGTTATCTTTTTCAAATATGGAGAACAAGTGTCAAACAATATCCACCATTAATCTTCATAGATATGAATATGATTCTCAGCATCAACCATCAATTATATATTATAGGTTTCAAAATATTAAAATAAATCAGCATATAAAATTGCTTACTCGGTTGAAGCTCCTTGGTTGCTTTCAAAACATTTGGCCTATCAAAACTTTTCTTGCGTTCCCGATACACATGTATCTCCTTCATTGCTTTAATTGGATCACTACTAAAGGCTTTTTTATATCAAGCAAGTTAAGTAAACCTTGCATGACTCTATGCTTCTCAATGAATTTCTCATCATAAAAGAAAGCAGGATTTAAAAAGTAAGATGCTGCATGAAGATTTTGATGCAAGTGTTTATCTCATCGAGCTTTAATGATTTATGTATAAGGCTTGTATAAGTTTTTTCTATTCTTAAACATATGCTTGATAACATTTTTAGCCCTTTGCATACCTTAATATACATATCCCAATGAAGACTTTTCATTAGCATCTATAATTCTCAACAATCTAATTAAAGAGCCTACAATCTTCACCACAGTAAAGCATTCATACCAAAACTTATTATCTAAGATAATAGCACTAACAGCTTTCCCACTAACACTTCTTCCTAACCTGTGTCCAGTGAAGTATTTGTCTACAACCAAAACTTGTAAGTATTCCTTGTGTTCATAAATACTTTTTAAAGTAATAACAAAAGAAACAAAATGGGTAGCTCCTGGACGAACAACTTTCTTTCAACCTGACTTTTTTCTAAGTCAAAACAAAAATACTATATGGTTATAAACAAATATAATTATCTTTGAAGCATGGGATGCAAGGTTAGCTACATGGGGCATGCTGCTAATATCTTTCAAAATGAGATTCATGCAATGGACAGTACAAGGAGACCAAAAAATATGTTCATATTTATCATGAATAAGCCTCACAGCTGTCACATAATTGGCTGCATTGTCAGTCACTACACGCACAACATTACTAGGCCCAACCCATTTAATAATATTAACAAACAAGTTAAATAATGTTGTGGCATTTTTCACCATATTTGAAGCATCAACAGATTTCAGAAAGGACATACTAGCAGAACAATACACCAAAAAATTGATTAGGGTTCGTTGCCTTTGATTAGTCCAACCATCAGCCATAAGTGTACAACCAATTTCTTTCCATGAGTTCCGATAACTATCAACAAGTAGCTGACACTCCTTCTTAAGATTTCTCAACAAGTAAACCCTCATTTCATCATAAGATGGACCTTTAAAACCAGGTCCAATATCAGCAACACCATCCAATGTAGCTTAAAAATAAGGTGATTGAATTGTATTGAATGGATGCCTGCATCAACAATCTATCTGGTTATTCCCAATTCAGCTTTATGTATGACCTCTTTGCTAACAAAAATATTTTTTAAACTTGGTTGGGCTCCTGGAGTTGTCCTTGGTGCAAAATAGTTATCAATTGGTTAGGAAAGCACTTGCTTTTCTCTTGCCTTTGTTTCTAATACGTTGCATCTTAGTTTGTGGGAGGTAGAGGAGTAATCTCTTATTTTTCTTGTTCCTCTACTTCATCATAATCATCACCAAAACTCACTTTATCATCCTTATTTTTTTTATTTGTTCTAAATGTGTTAACATTTGGCATTTAACATCATAAGAAACTTTTTTGCACAAAGCTATTTGTCCTTATTTTCCTGCAAGATGCTGTTTCATCCTATTAATCCCTCATCCTTTACATCGTGCTAAACAAAACATACATGTGTACACTAGCTTTCCATTTTCATGAGCTAAACTAACATATTTTCATGTTAGATCGCTTTTCCCACGACTAGAACCTAAGGAGGATTGCTGGTCAACAGCATTACTCTCTTCTGTCTGATTATTAGAATTATCCTTATCTGGAAAAAAGTAAAATTACCAAATTCACAACTCTAATTGATTTGGACAAGGGCATTTAACAATTAGCATACAAATCAAACGTAACAAATCTAAATTAATGCTCTGGAAGAATAACTAATAAGTTTATGAACCAACAATACAATACAGAACAGTTATGGAAAATACAAAATAGCAATCAACATTACAGAGTCAACAATACACATAATCAATGGAGTGTATTTCTTACAAGTAATGGAGATAATGTCAGGTGGAGGTGGCCTCGCGTTGGTAGCAGCAAGTAAAGGTTGGTGCGGCATCGACGGTGACAGGTGGTGGCTGGTACGACGGCAAGCACAGTTGAAGCTCGTAGGCTTGGAGGCTGCTCGCACTGTGGCTCGCGGTGGAAGCTCGTCACAGAAGGTGGCTCACAGTAGAAGCTCGCATAGAAGGCGCGGTGGCGGCGGCACTGCTCTCCTCTCACTCCGTTCCTTACTCGATGACGAAGGCGAAACGAAAGGCTCGAAGGGGCTGTCGGCTGTGGAAGCTCGTTGCGGTGGAAGGAAGCTCGTCGAGGAAGGTGGCTCACGGTAGAAGCTCGCACGAACATTACGACGGCAGCGGCACTGCTCTGAGATCACTCGGGAGGTCGCACGATGACAAAGGCGAAGACGGAAGCTGCAGCTGGCTAGGGTTTTCAAACCTCTAGCCCCAAAATGATGTCGTAGCATTTTTTTTTTGTAAAAATATGAACAAAACGACGTTGTTTTATGGAGCAGTGGTTCAAAAAAAAAAAGAACATAATCGTCAACTGCATGAACCGGTGCTGGGTTGACCGGTTCTGCCAGTTTGAAACCAGTTCACCAGTTTTTGACCCTAACAATTTTAGGAGGTCGCCCGAGCCAAAAAGGTGACCAATTCCCGATTCTCAATTTGATCGGTTAAACCGGCTGGTTTGATCCGATTTTCAGAACTTTGGACAAGTGTGATAAGAGAAAAAATAAAATTTCTTATGCTACATAATATTATATTCATTTATTTTTATAAATTTACAGTTCTTACACAAGCTAAAGCCACGTCATATTTAATATACAAAAATAATAATTTTGTTAATTTTTTTTAATTTCTTAGTATAATCTTAGAAATAATAAAATCAAACTAAATAGTGATGTTATTGGTGGTTAGCCGTTATTACCCTATAATCACAATTTTGTGGGTCCAAACTTTGAATGCCTATCCAGATGCATATCATCAATTACGGTTGTTGTACATATATACAAAAGTATGATATTAATATTATATATTATTTCCTATTTTTTTTTTTTGGTTAAATTTCACATACAATTTTTTATGTATTACAAAGCATGACATAAAAAAAATTGTTCAAAACCTATTTCTCACAAGAGTATGTTATATTTTTTTTTATTACAATAATAATACAAATATTTAAATCTATGACAACTCTTTACTACTAACTTAATTCTAATTTTAGTGGCACAAGAGTTTGTTATATACTTAATATATAACAATTTTAAAATAATGTATAAAAATAAGTATTTTTTTGTTTGAATTATTAATATTTTTAAATAAATTTATTTATTTTAATTATTTTATAAATTTAATTTTTTAAAATTAAAAATAATAATAATATAATTCTATTAATTTTATTTATAAAATATAATTTTTAAAAATTAAATTATAATTTTTATGTTTAAAAATATAATTTATTTTTATTATGTCGATGAATACGTAAAAATAAGTATATTATTATAAATAAAGTTACTCTTGTAATAATTAAAGCAAAACAATTATATTAGTGGTTGCAACACGTGCAAATTGTAATGCGGGCACGGATTCTGCGGTCCGCACTGCCTAACTTCGCCGTTCCCGCCAAAATGTGTCATCTTCCGATGTACGACGCCAGCCGGCCTTCACGTGAGGCAGGGATACCTTATATTAATATTGGAGTAAGTTTTTTTTAAATTAATAAAAAATAAAATTAATTTTATTTAATGTAAATTTAAGTGATTTAATTTAATTTAAAAATTATTTTTATATTTAAAAATTATCATAAAATTAAATTAATTTTTATTTTATAACTTTTAAAATAAAAAAAATTATTTATAAATTAAATTAAATTAAATTTTAAAATTTATGATTTTAAATATACTTTTAAAAAAATCGCTTCAAAAGTTTAGGTCACCGGCCATTTATCTCTTAATTTTTAAAAATATGTTAAAATACCACTCATTCTTTATCAAATATAAAACAAAATCTTTCTCATCTGTTAATAACAGCGAAGAATTTGGATGGTTTGTACAAATTGATAAGTTCAAACTCTGATATGATTACTGTATAAAAAGAAAGTGCAAAAACATTGTCGACTAAATTTTCTTTTATACTCGTACCACGATTTTAGTGAGTTAAATGAATATCTGTTGAACGTAAGAAATTTTTTTTTTTACCAAATACAAAAATCTAGCTCACAGAAAAAATGTGAAAAAAAAACTCAAGTCCAACAGATATTTATCCAACTCATGAAAATCGTTGGATAGTTTTGTAGAATATTTCAAATTAAGGTACATATTCGTGAAATTAAATTAATGTTAAATATTTTTAAATGATTATATTAATATAAAGTGAACTTTTAAAAAATTAAAATAATAGTTTAATTTAAATTTTTTTAAATAATTTTATATTTAACCTCTTGAAACAATAAAATTAATCTTTCACTCATTTAAAATAAAATTATGAGCATTTTTATTTTAAATTGTTTTCATGCTTTGTATATAAAGACTAATAGTTGCCTTTTTTTTCTTTATAATGATAGATACAAAAGATTTGAACTTATGACACCTTAAAAATTATTTAAAATCTTTTATTACTAGTTCATTCTTAATTATTTATAATAATGGTCTTATTTTATTAATATAATCTCCTCTGTTTGCATTGTTTTTTTGGGGTCTTCAACTTGTCAGTATACATTTGTAGTTGAAAATACTACACTACATACGATTAAGGTTTTCAATTAGCCCGATGGACTGCATCCATTGCGACTGTTGCGACCATGCCTGTAATGGCAATTTAAAATTTTAAATACCACTAACGATTGTGTCATCATCGTAGTTTCTGTTTAAATTATTGTCAGATGTACCTGAATATGTATCTATTTCCATTAACATCTCTACCCACGAACAACAATGCACAATCATCTTATACTAGCTATTCTCTTTGGCAGCAAGAATGCCACTCTATATAATATTTGCTCACAGAATTAGGAATATCAAACCGGTTGATTCGACCGTTTAAGTTTAGGAGCAGGTCATGAGTTAAATGGATTAAGCTAAAATGATTCGTATTTAAATAGATTAAAAAAATTAGTCAAATTTATCTCACATGAACTCATTGGTTTGAATGAGTCTGTCTACATAATTTTTTTAAAATTTTCATATTTTATTTATTAAAAAATTTAAAAAAACTTTTAAATTTATTTAATTATTAAAAAAATTTATCAAATCAAATAAATAATTTAATATTATTTAAATCACGTCTATAAATATATAATATAATTTAAATATTATCTAAAATACAAACAAAATTTATAAATATATCATGTAATTTAAATATTATCTAAAATCTAAATCAAATTGACAAATATAATAATAGAAACCAATGTGTTGTCATGTTAACGTTGGAATCTCGAGAACTTAAGAAAATATGTTATATAATGTGTTTTACGAGTATAACTATTCATTCTAAGAAAATATTTTACTAAGAAAAATAAGCTGGGGTTGCAAGTAAATGGGACAATTTAAAAATTTTTGTATTTATACAAATTGCAGTTATATAAACTTAACTTGCATTTTTCTTATAATCGAATTGGATTCTTTTGACGGCCCTACATAGAACAGATGTATATTGCCACGACTGTTTCTCTGGAGACAAAGCATCATCCATCCTCTGTTGATTTGCTACTAGTGCTAATTAAACGACTTATTGCTGAAACTTCGAACCAGAACCTTTCTTGCTAAGATATAGAGCCTTTATAGTCTAAGCCTGATTTCTGTATATTTCATTACGCTTTTCTCCATTACTTTTTTCCATTGTAAATATTCCTTAATTTTTGCAATTTGCAAGGTACTCAATACATATTTTCAGTGTCTTAGTGCAAGTTTAGTTTTGACTAATTTTTTTAAAAAATCACATTTTTTAGAATTTTTTTGAATAAAATTTTAATTATAAATTATTTTTATAACATAATAAATTAATTTAAACATGCATTTAATTTTATAGGTAAATATAATCTCCAGCTAGGAATTATAAAAGAGCTGCACCCAGACTTGGTTGCAACTTGTTCAGGCAGGTTTTGTTTCGATATCAAAGTTTTGCTATATCTACCTCTTACCTCAAATTATTGCTTCTTGGAACTTCTATAGCTTTTAATTAACCTGTATATTTTTTGTAATCCTTGTGGATGACGGGTATTTAGCCTGTTTTCTCTGTCTGATTTCTGGTAACATATAATTCATATTTCTTATAAGTTGGTTTCTCTGCTATTGCTGCACAGTGCTCAAGTTTTTGAAGGCCAACCATTCATCGTGGAAGCTGGAATCAGTGTAGGTTGTAGGTTCATGAAAAGATGTCAAGCAAGTTTCCCTTTCATAAATATTTCTATATTGAGATTATGTTTGGATTGAGGGAAAGGAAGAAAAAGTGAAGGTTATATTTTAAACATTTTAAGTTTAAAATTTTAAAATAATTTTTTTATTTTTTTTAATTTTTCTTCAATCGAAACATATTTTTACAAAAAAGTTAAAATCCATGTATTAAAAAATACAAGAGTGCTATTTCACCTGACTGCCTGTTTTCGGATAATATGGCAATTCAATTCATTCACAACTTTTGGATTCAAATTGGATATAACAAATAATAATCTATACTATTATAAAGGAGATTTCTTTTTTTGGTCTCAAATTTTTAGTTCTTAAAAAAACTAATAACTAATTAAATATAAATTAAAAAAGAGATAAAATTATAAATACAAATATTTTTTTAATAATTACATTTTATAGTTACAATTAATTTTAAATATAGAGAATTATCTTTTTAATTTGTCATAAAATTATTTTTATTTAATCAATTAACTTTTTATAATTATAATAAGAACATAATTAATTAATTTACAAAATAATTACATAAATAAAAAATAAAAAATATAAATTAAAAGACACGAAATGTCACTCAAAATGTTAATAATAATAATAATCATAATAATAATAATATCAAACTTTCATTCTTTTCGCATAGAAATCATTTCATAGTAACCATCATTCTTCTAAAAAAATATCATTTTATCTAAAATTAATAGTTGGAGATAGAATCAATTACAATGAATGTATTAATGGTTAAATAAATTAGCGAAAGAGAAAAAAAATTGTTTTGTTAGATATATGGAGGGATTGAAGAGCTCTCTTGAGCTGATTTTTTTTAATGTTCTCTTTCCTTTTTTCCTTTGGTGCTGTTTGGAACTTTGGAGGATTCCTCCTATATTTCTCTTCTATTATAATAAATTCTTCTTCTATAAAGGAAAAAAAAAAAAGAAGCAACAATTCATTCAATACCTAACGACGATGCTTTCTTTCTTCTTTTTTTTTGTTGGTCATCCAAACAGCAGTGAAAAGGCCCACAGCACACAAACAAAACACGGCACCTATCGCAACAGCGCTACACGCAGAAAAGTTTACAATAACAGAGCAAGTAGGCACGATACAATGCAATGTTGTAAACAGCTTAGATTTGGGCTATACGTCCTTCAGAGCCGACCGGGAAACAGAAGCAGGAAGATGATCTGCACCAGTCCGAAGGGAGAGCACTATCCATGGCGAGCTTGGCTGGACTATGGGCTACTTCGTTGTTTTGCCTTTGAGTCCATAGCAATCCACGACGATGCTTTCTGCATTCTGTGGAATGCGACAATATTCAATACCTTTCTTTTGTTCTTTTTTTGGGTCTTCCATGATAAATCTAGAGGTCCAAAGAAGGGCTACCGAATACAAGGCCCAAAGGCCTAGCTCCTACCCAAAGGGTCTTATACCTTTTTGATTACATATACCAGCTGCTTCTGGGATTGGATTGGGCACATACTTACTGGGCCGAAGAGTTTTGCCATTTCTCATATCCATTCCATTCATTACTGCCACAATTAAACTGAGGGCCTTACCCGTTACTTTCAAAATTGGGTCTTCCACAGTGGGCATAAAAAGAATGGGCATGGACCATTTTTTTGGGTTCTTCCACAGTGGTCACTTGTTTTTGCAAGCCCGTCGCGTCAATCATTTGGATTTTGGATGCCTCTCCTTCTTACTTAAATACTTAATTGCTTTTATATAACACAGATTTTATATTCCCTTTGTGATAAAAATGAGAATAAAAGGGAAGGAAATAGAAAGTAAGTCTTTGTTTAGTATGTATTTTTTTGAATTAGGCACATTTTTGTATTTTTTACTCATTTAAGGGATTGAAATGGAAAAGAAAGTTTTACAATTTTACTTTATCATTTTATTCATAGTAAAATTAAATTATATTATGAGTTGTGAAAGATAATAAAGTAATTTAATATTTGTTTATGAATATTTCTATTCTTTTTCTCCATCGTAATACCAAACAAAGCATTCAGAAAAAAATTTAAATAAATTTTCTTCTTTGTTTTTGAATTTTATTATAAAAGAAGTGAAAGAAAATGTGATATTTGACATAATCTTCCATAATCTTTTTTTTTTGTTTTTACTTTTATAAATATTTTTAAATCCGTTCAATGTTAAGAATTTTAAAAATAAAAAAATAATGTAAATCATTATTTAACCACTAATTTTCTTTCTTCTCTACTTAAGTTATACATAATTTCATATACTCTACAAGAAATAGAGGATTGCGATGATTTAATTCTCATTAATAAATAAGAAGATAATGATGGAACAAAACAAAACTCGGGTATCTTCATTTTAGCTAAACTATAATTTGGGTACTTGAAAAAAAATCAAATTTTTAAATTGGTTCATAAAATTTATTTGCTTTAATTGAGTCCTGTCATTTTTTTTAATTGGATACTAATAAGACAAAATAATAGGGTCCTAAAAAATAATGATTTGATAGTCAATTTTTTTTACTCATTTAAAATATTAAGATTATCTTTTTTTATAAAATGTTATTCAATAAAATTAAAACTCTTAAGTAAAAATGATATTATTGAGAATTTATTTTGCTTATAAGTCGCACTTTTTATTGGATATGTAATAGTCACTTGTTGTAGTAGTTGATGTGATTACATAATTTGCTAGCCTGGTAAGCATTTTTGGCAGATGTATCTGACAGTCAACTTCTTCAAATGAGAGATGCTTCTGTGTAGTTTTATAGCCATTTGAAATATGTACAACTTTTAAATATCCAATTGATAAGCATAAGGTAGGCTTTTTTATATAAGATTGCTGTTTTATTTTTTATGTCGCTGGTCGAAACATTCTCGCATTAATTGGTATGAAAATTAATGATGAAGAGCCGTAAGTTACATATAGAATTTTAGTCGGAATCAGATCAGATGATGTAAGATTAAAAAAAAGAAATCACCAAAATAGTGGAACTAATATATGGGAAAAAAATAAGTAAGCCATGGAAAAAATATAAGGCAAGCCCCGGGGCAGGTTGCAGTTATTATTTCTGACACAGCATGTGCTTCCGTCTTTCTTGCTTTAACAGAATCTTTTTTTTTTTTTTTTCTAGTGTCTTACTATGAAGTATGTTTGTTTTGATGTGATTATTCTTCTACTAATATTTTTTTAAATATTAATATTTAAATAAGTGATTAAATATTTATTAGTAATTATTAATTTTTTTTTATAAAATTAAAAAAAAAGAATATACTCTTAAATTTTAGATTATTTATAAATAGACTCATGAATTTTAAAATTATTATAATTAATATTTAAATTATAATAATTATATAAATTAATTTTTTTATTTATTTTATATTTATTTTAAATTTTTTATTTAATTTAAAATAAATGAAAAATAAATAAAATAGTTAATTTTTGTAATTATTATAATTTATGTATTAATTAAGATGATTTTAAAATTTTAAATTTTATTTATAAATGATTCAAAATTTAAGAAATTTATATTTTTTCTTTTTAAATAAGATTTCAAGTATTGGTTGTTGTTTCAAAGGGATTACTATTGTACTAATTTTTTTTATTTTAAGTATGTATTATAAATATAATAACTAATAAAATGTTTGATAACTGAAAATATCAATATCCTAAAAAAAAAAATTCATGATACCGTATATACCAACTCCCTTATTCCCATGCATGGTGTCAAATTTGTTGAATGCGAGACAACAACTGATCTGAAAAAGCATAACCATAAATGCATAACGTATGTCATTAGGATTAGGTTATGAAGCAGTAACTTAATTATGGATTTCGTTTTCATTGCTTCTTGGCTCTTGCTACGTACCATAAATAATTGTAAATAAACTAAAGAAAAAAGCCCATGTAGCAATAGTCCATGTGGTACGAATCCTCCTACCAAAAATAGAGGCCAGTGGTTTGATTTTCCTTCTTTTCAAATTGAAACTATCTATCCTCAGCCAACTTCTACTTGCCCGCAAGAAAATAAAACCTAAAAGAAAAAAATCGTTCCCTAGAATTCTTCAAATAGAACATATGACCGAAGAAAAGAAAAAAACAGAAAGAAGAGACTGAAAACATGGACAGGGTTAGGAGAATACGTTGAATCGTACGTAAGATATTTTCACCCTTTTGTCCTTTTTTTCTTTAATTAAATTGCCACTGCCTTGTCTGAGGTATGTTTGGCGGGTATTTATTTTACTTAAATGAGTTTTTAAATATTTAAATTAGTTTGATTTTTTTTATTTTTATATAATTTTTTAAATATAATTTTAATTTTAAAAATTTATTTTATTTAAAATAATTATTTTTTATTTTTAAATTATACGTAATTTTTTAAAAATAAATTAATTTAGTTAAATTTTATTTTAAATAAAATTAAATTTTTATAAAATTAAATTTATTTTAAAAAATTTATAAAATTTTAATTTAAACACACGATAATTTATTAAAAAAATAAAAATAAATCAAGACTTAGTCAAACAAAAACATATGAATAATAGGTTATAGATAAAGAAATTTTTTTAATAAATATTATTTATTTAAAATATTTTATTAATATTTTATATATATATTTTTATTTTTTTTATAAATAATATGTATTTATAATATAATTTATTAAATTTTACGTATATTAATTATTAAACAATGTGTTTAAAATAAATAATTTTTAATTAGTTAAAAACTTCTGATAGGTAGGCCAAAGGCTCAGAGTCCAAGGTTTGTTCACCGGGCACACAGACAAATCAGTGACGTCAAAACTCACAAGCACAACTGCACATGCATTGGTTTTTATCATCATCACGCGCCTGTCCTGCTCGTGCTTCTTCCGCTTCTTTCATATGAATAATAAAAAAATGAATCATCTTGGTCGTTGCGAACTACTACGGATCAGGTTCAAGCAACGTGCTGTACGATCCTTCAACTTTTTCTAAACAGAGAGAGAGAGAGAGAGAGGGAGCACTGGAGTCACAGTCACAGACCAACGTCTCCGTTTACTTACTGCCACTTGGCGGAATCTCATTTGGAATATGCAAACCATGGCAATAGCAGCAGCAACAACCTCGCTTTATTTATTGGTTTTGTAAAATTGCATTTGTTATTACTCTTTTGTTCTTTTACTGTAGAAAGAAAACACACAGCAAAGATTTACGGTTTTACTGTAGAGCTGGACCACACTCTCAGCAGAGTAACAACAACGACAAGCATCTTCCCAGGTTTAGCGGTTTTCATTTCCTACCAGGTTTTCCCCATTCGGGAAAATGAAAGCGTGGCCAAGCATTTAGTTTTAGCCCAAAAAAAAAAAAAAGGAAGGCAAGAGCAAACCAATTTGGCATGGCTTGTAATAAGTTGTAACGCAAAGCTGCATCGTGTTCTCAGAAAAATATGTGAACATCCACCGTTTAAAATTTGACTGATTTCAGTTTCATCGTCGTTGCAGTTTATCGAAAGAAAAAAATGAACTGGACTTGCTGTGCATTTTTTTTTAATGGTTATTTAATGGAGCATTTTCCACACCAGTCCAATTTATGCAACCTGGTCATTTTACCCAGTATAAAAAAAAATGAAATTTTCCTCCACAAAAGAAGTGCCACAGCCCAACCGACCAAAATCCTCGCGCGTGTGCCTCGGCTTTGTGTCTTAAGTGGGGCAAACGTAGAATAGAAAATTATAAAACGACATGGAGATTGGAGGGAGAGAGAACCAGTTTTTGATCAAGTAGCTGGTCAATGCTGAATTGCTGATCTAGGTGCCTTTTGTGTGTGAGCAATACAGAGTCTCAGTTTTCCACAGATCTCACGCTCTTGTTTTGTCTTTTCTCTCAGGTTCATAGGTTCGCTCTTCCTCTTTCCCCAACGTCCTAAAATAAATTATATGACTTGCAACACTTTGGTTTTCCATATATATCTGCGGACTGCACCTTGAAGAAGGAAGACCCATTGACGCTCGTTGACGCTCGAGGTTAGTGCTGGCTTACACACTGTTACGTGTGCGTGAACTTCAAATAACACGCGCGTCACTCGTTCCTTTCAAGGTTTGCTGATGCATTTTGAAATATTTGGTTTGAGTGGTTGTACAAACGCTGTCTGTCCTCTTCTTCGCTGTGAGTGGTAGTGGTAGTTGAAGCTGGTGAATGGCAATGGATTTGGGTTTGCTTGACTTCAAGTCTTGAACTTGGTGTTTACTTGTGTTCTTGGTTTTTGTTATCGTTGGCCCTTTTATCATTTTTATGCATTAGATCTGTAATCTTACAATACAAGCTTAAGCCTCTCTGTAACATTGTCTCAAAACAATTATAATTAATTAGCCATTTTGTTTTTCGACTTTGTTTTCTTCCTTTTTTTAACTCCCTGTTTGGTAGACGAGAAAATGGGTCCGCCCAGAAGAAACAATGCTGATGCACAAAACCTGGTCTACGAAACCCCCTCCATTTTCTTGTTCTTTTTTTCCCACAGGATTATCTCTGACATCTAAAAGAATCCATGAAAATAAGCTAACAACAAAGGGCACAGAACATTCAAGTTTTGCTTCTTCCTTCTGTAGCATGTGTATTTCGATGAAATGTTATTCTTTGAGCAACTGAGAATCAGTAGACAATAGTAACATACGAGTTTTGAATTGGGTGGTTCTTCAACGCTGCAGGTTATCGTGCATTTCCTTGAAAGGTTCCGCGGAGGCACTTCCACTTGTGAGTACTCTGGCCTAGTATCACCGCCCGGTTAGGCCCCTTAATCTTTTCTTTCTTTTGGGTGTTACTTCCATTTCGTAATGTTTAGCTTAAGAGATCAGAGTTACTTATTCACCATAAGAAAGATCATAGAAAAAAGAATGATTTGTTCATTGAATTCCTTGTTTTCTATATTTACAACGATTTACTGTATCCCTTCCAAAATTCCAAATTGATGCAGGTTAATTGGTAACTCTAGCGTGCTCTAAGAGAAGAAAATGCAGAAGCCACCACAGCCCATAGATTTTGCCCTGAAGGAGACCTCACCCAACATTGGGGCAGGGGCGGTCACTGTGGACAAGCTCTCCTGCACCTATGACCTGGTTGAACAGATGCAGTACCTCTATGTTCGTGTGGTCAAAGCCAAGGATTTACCTGCAAAGGATGTGACTGGTAGTCTTGATCCCTACGTTGAAGTGAAGCTTGGAAACTATAAGGGGCTTACCAAGCATTTTGAGAAGAAGTCCAATCCTGAATGGAATCAGGTTTTTGCCTTCTCGAAAGATCGAGTTCAAGCTTCAATTTTGGAGGTGGTTGTCAAGGATAAGGATGTTGTTGCAGATGACTTTGTAGGGAGGGTGTGGTTTGATCTGAACGAAATCCCAAAACGTGTTCCCCCAGACAGCCCACTGGCCCCTCAGTGGTATAGGCTGGAAGATCGCAAAGGTGACAAAGCTAAGGGAGAACTAATGCTGGCAGTTTGGATGGGAACTCAAGCAGATGAGGCATTTCCTGATGCATGGCATTCTGATGCAGCAACGGTTGGTCCTGAAGCGGTTGCAAACATAAGATCGAAGGTGTACCTCTCACCCAAGCTTTGGTATGTCAGGGTCAATGTCATTGAAGCTCAGGACTTGATACCAGGTGACAAAAGCCGGTATCCAGAAGTTTTTGTGAAGGCTAATCTAGGGAATCAGTTTTCAAGAACTAGAATATCTCAAAGTAAGACCATCAATCCTATGTGGAATGAGGACTTGATGTTTGTTGCTGCAGAGCCATTTGAGGAACCCTTGGTTCTGACTGTGGAAGACAGGGTTGGACCAAACAAAGATGAAATCCTGGGAAGGTGTGTGATTCCTTTACATATTGTGCAAAGGAGGTTAGATCATAAACCTGTGAACTCCAAGTGGTATAATCTTGAGAAGCATGTGGTTATTGAAGGAGAACAGAAGAAGGAGACCAAATTTGCAAGCAAGATACATTTGAGGGTCTGCTTGGATGGCGGGTACCATGTGTTGGATGAGTCAACTCATTACAGTAGTGATCTTAGGCCAACTGCGAAGCAGCTGTGGAAGCCTAGCATTGGAATTCTGGAAGTGGGGATTATAAGTGCACATGGGCTGATGCCAATGAAGACCAGAGATGGTCGAGGAACCACAGATGCTTATTGTGTAGCTAAATATGGGCAGAAGTGGATCCGCACGAGGACAATTGTTGATAGCTTTGCTCCAAAGTGGAATGAGCAGTACACTTGGGAAGTTTTTGATCCATCTACTGTTATTACAGTAGGGGTCTTTGATAATGGTCATCTACATGGGGCAGACAAATCCAGTGGATCGAAGGATTCTAGGATAGGGAAGGTGAGAATTAGGCTATCCACTCTTGAAGCTGATAGGGTATACACACACTCGTATCCTCTTTTAGTACTGCATACTTCGGGTGTGAAGAAAACGGGAGAAGTGCAGTTGGCTGTAAGGTTCACAAGCTCATCTTTGATCAATATGTTGTATAGGTATTCACAGCCATTGTTGCCAAAGATGCACTACATCCATCCTCTATCTGTGATTCAGCTAGACAGTCTGAGGCATCAGGCCACGCAGATTGTATCAATGAGGTTGAGCCGGGCTGAGCCACCACTGAGGAAAGAGGTAGTGGAATACATGCTAGATGTGGATTCACATATGTGGAGTATGAGAAGGAGCAAAGCTAATTTCTTCAGAATAATGAAAGTCCTAGGCGGGCTGATAGCCTTTGGGAGGTGGTTTGATCAGATCTGCAATTGGAAAAACCCAATCACATCCATACTAATTCATATCCTTTTCATAATATTGGTTCTTTACCCAGAGCTAATACTTCCCACAATTTTCCTGTACCTGTTCTTGATTGGAATTTGGAACTTCAGATGGAGGCCAAGACACCCTCCACATATGGACACTCGACTGTCTCATGCTGATGCTGCTCATCCTGATGAATTAGATGAAGAGTTTGATACATTCCCAACGTCCCGGTCATCGGATATTGTAAGGATGAGGTATGATCGTTTAAGAAGCATTGCAGGGAGAGTCCAAACTGTTGTAGGTGATCTGGCAACTCAAGGAGAGCGGTTCCAGAATCTGCTGAGCTGGAGAGACCCAAGGGCTACCACTCTCTTTGTGACATTCTGTTTTATTGCTGCCATAGTTCTCTACGTTACTCCCTTCCAGGTTGTGTCCCTTCTCATTGGCTTCTATGTGCTAAGGCATCCCAGATTCCGCCAGAAACTTCCATCCGTCCCACTCAACTTCTTTAGGAGGTTGCCCGCTAGATCAGACAGCCTGTTGTAAGCATGGGCGACATCCACTCAACTTGCTCCTTTATCATTCTCATGGTTCAGACAATATGTAAATTCTGTCCACATAAAGTGGAAATATTCATGTCATTGCAATTATGTTCATTTACATTCAGTCATAAACTAATCTTCTTCAGTACCAAGTTTGATTTTGATAATATATAACTGTCATCTAGAATTTCCCCTTGCAAACCAAGGAAAGATTTTTATTTTTTGTGATTTCTAGTACAGTTCATGTTACTATTGGGAATGATCTATTTCTAGTGGGATCACTTTTGATTTATTTCGCGTACGGGTTCGAAGTTTGAACTTGTAATCACTACCTAAATCATTACCCATCCCTGTCACCTGGGTTAAGCACAAATGGCCTCATAGCCTATAGGTGTTATTCACTGATAACATTTTAATCAAACTCGCATTTACTGTAGTTCTCTTTGTTGTTTCTCCTTTCCTTTCATTATGGTTCATGAAAATTCTGCTTTCAGCTAGTTTTTAGTTTAATCAGTTGTGCACACGTTAATCAGCGTGCATGCCACACCTTGAGGTGTCTGGAAAATTTTAGTTCTTCTATATGCAGACTCTGTAATTTTCCTCTCTACCATTGGCTGCTCCCAAAGAACGACATGTAACTTATGCTCGCCGTTTCATCAATTTGGCTGCCAGAGGCTGAGATCCAGGAAAACAGATTACGCTATGTCGCTTCAAGTTAGGGCATTTCAACCGTCATGCAATGCTAATTTTTAAACTGAGAACTAATATTTAGTACGAAAAGTTTTTTCACGAAAAGCTACGAATGATGTGGCAAAAAAGGAGTGAAAGAGTTTTAAAAGTAAAAGCTTCTGTTAGCAATGGAAATCACAGAGGGATTGAAAATCAAACGGATCATATCTTTCGTAATTGATTTCGTAAAATAATTTTTCGTAACATTTATCATTCTCCTTTTAAACTATACTCCAGACTCCAGAACTTGCTTGCTATTAAAAACAAGAGTTGCCCATATCAATAATTTATTGGAATAATCTAATTAATTATGTTCTTAACTCTTGCACTTTTTTTTTTTGGGGGTCTTTTCAAATACTTTTCTTTCCTCTTTTTGAAACTATGCATCCAATAATTGAATGTGTCTCGTTTAATAACGGACATAATCAGAGTCATAGACATATACATAATCCTTTTTGCTTCAAGAAAGCTTGAGAAGCCATGCCATAACATGACGCAATGCATTTCGCACGCATCAACTCCGCCTGTGCGAAGTGGCAAAGTCGAATTGCTCCGAATAATGACTGGAAATCTATAATACTGTTAAGAATGACTTAAGCAGTTGAGCATGGAATTTTATGTTAATAAAAATGAGGTAAGGTAAGCCCTTACAAAAATCTTAAATAAAGTTATAATAATTTTAGAAAAAAAAAAGTTACAATATGGTTTTAAAGAGTTTTTAATTAAAACTCTTTAAAATTATGTTGTAATTTTATTTTAAAATATTATAAATTTATTTAAAATATTTATAATTTTATTGAATATTGTTATGACTACACACCTTGTGTCATTTTTTGGGCAATGCACCCAAATAGTCCCATGGTAGAGATGCCATTTTCATACAAAAGGCAACGATTGTCAATGTGCATCAAATGCATCTAATTCATTTCTGGATACATGGCTGCTGCAGTGATTTTCGAGTCATAGCGAAAAGGAAACCACAACGGCCTGCTCAAATTTGTTGGAGACTAGTGCACTAATAGTATAATTAGCTTCACATTCGTACAATTGCATGGAATTGGGCAGCCCCACCAACGCGTATCAAAAACTTCCACTGTCTCTGGGTCGTGACGAAGTTAGAATAATAATGTCAAATTATAACGGGAGTATAGCACCATGCTCTCTATTCCCGCGCGCACAATATAAATCGCGTCATTTCTTCATACAATAATATCCAGAACAACGTACTTACAAAATTTGGAGCTTGAACTAGATAAAAAATAAAAATAAAGAAGCTTCCATTGTTTAACACAGTGTTTTGAAAGTTGGACTACACTGGTCGGTCCAATTAAAAAAAAATCAAAAATTAATCCTTTGATCAACGTAGCCAATTTTCTCATATCAAAAGTTTAGACATCGGTTCAAAACCAGTTCAATAATGAAAACCGTGACCGATTCATGTTTTTTATTTTTATTTTTTTAACCTATTTTGAAAAAGATGTCAACTTTGGGCCAACTAATACAGTACACATGACGTTAGTGACATGCATGATTAATGAATGTATCTTTTGGCTCTTGTTATTTTCCTTTTATGAATGTTGTTATCTTGAATATTTATTATTGTGAGATATTTTATCATTTTATAATTATAGTGTTGTGTATTTATCTAGTGTGTTTACTTATTTTATACGTCATGATATAATTAAATATATATTTAAATTATTTTATTTTATAATTAAAAGTAATTTTTTCTTTAAAAAAAATTATCCTAAACATGCATTAGATTGACATATTATAAAATATACATCTATATACAAAATCTTAATTTAATTTCAAAATTTTAAACTTCTACTCTTATCAATTTGAAACATAAAAACTTTTAACTTTTAAAATTTCGTATAACATAAACTGAAATTCAATATTTTTTTTTACGGGATCCATCATATAAAATAGATATCAAGTATAGACTATTAAATTTACAAAAAAATTTCCTTTAAGACTGCGGTGATGCATCCATTTTTCACTGCACCATTGTATAAGAAGGAAATTTAAAAATGGGACATATCTATGGGAACTTCCGCCATTAACCGAATGTGCCCCCAGACAGGAAGCACTCTCCACTCTCTGGTGATTCGTATCTTGAAAAGCATAACTCCAGTTTAACAACTGTTTTGCTCTTACGTTGCGCTCATTTAATGTAATCGTGCGTGTGTCTGCTTGCGAACATACCAAGATTCTGATTTGCAAACGTTGTTACGTGGATGGGTAAATCTCAAATTGTCAGCATTCAGACGGATTCTTCAGATGTTTAGGCGCGAGGCTGAGGAATCAAAACGAGAATATCCCGGCCTAATCCTATGTTGCTTTTGTTACAGAGACTCTGAAAATTCTCGGAGGCATCGAGGCCAGGTGAAAAACAGCAGCATCAACTTTTTATAAACAGATAGCAATGAGCTCAGCTGCTTCCAAATCTGTGTGTGGAACTGGAGCAACCGAATATGTTCCATTACCATCACTGAGGTAACTAACTAGTTCTTTGTTAGCATTTCTGCTTTCACTCATTGCCATGCCTGATTTTATCGACAAGTTTGATATTCGCTGTGTTATTTTCCCACAATATAAATGTCTGTTTCATGCATTGTTCAAGCTTACGAGCTTATGCTGACAATGGCATTGCAATTGCAGCAAGTGCTACGTACAATGTGCCAAGCTGATTGACAAGTGCTTTGCAAGATTGACAATACACTGCTTACTTCTCGTCTCTGAGGTATCTGTCGGTTGACGACTTCTCCACCCTAAACGTTTCTACTCTCTACATTTTCTTGAAATGAAATGAGTGAAGAAGACTGGCAAAAATTTTCTTTTTCTAAACTTCGCAACTTCCCATAATGAAAGAAAACACCTGCTTTTCAACTTTTCTTAAATTCTCTCGCAAACTTCTTTGGTCATCTGATGGTGTTTCTTATCGTCTCAACAGGTTCCACAGATTGCAGGTTTCAAATTCAGGGAAGATGGATCCGGAAAGATCAATAGAGGACCAGTTCTCCAAGCTACATCCTTCCTTGCGAGTAAACACCAGAATTGGAATAGTGGGTGCTGGTCCAAGTGGCTTATCAGCTGCTTATGCACTGGCCAGGCTTGGTTATAAGAATGTCACAGTCTTGGAGAAACATCATACAGTTGGTGGCATGTGTGAATCAGTAGAAATTGAAGATATATCTTGATAGCATTCTCTACCAAATTCAAGTGACCATGAATTTTGACTATATGTAAATGTCTATGCAGGAAAAGTTTATGATCTGGGTGGGCAAGTTCTTGCTGCAAGCAGTGCTCCAGTCATCTTTCATTTGGCAAAAGAGACAGGCTCTGCACTAGAGGAATTGGACTCCCACAAGCTTGCTGTTATTGATCCTTCCTCCGGAGAATATCAAGATATTAAAGTTGCTGATGATTACGTATCTGTTATGTCACTTACATTGGAAATCCAAGTTAGTCTCTACTCTACTGTCAGTCTGTTATAGACACAAAGATTATTCCATGGTTCCATGACTTGAAATTTGAATGCTGTTAATTCTCCTTGTGCTATTGACAGGAAAAGGTGAAGAATTCTGGTCGTATTGGGGTCCATGCTGTCAGTCAAGTTACTTCAGACTTAACTCCAGGATATCTTGAGTGTCATGGACTCAAATCTGTTCCTAAATCTGTGGCATATGGTTTCACTGCTTCAGGATATGGGTTCATTCAAGACATGTCTTATGCCTACCTTCATGAATTTACTAGAACGTCCATGGCTGGAAAAATTCGACGATTTAAATGTGGATATACAAGTTTTTGGAAGAAGATTGCTGAATCACTTCCTTTTATACTTCGCTGTAACACTGAAGTATTGGCAATCAAGCGGAACTCTGATGGTGTCACTATTAATGTCAAGAGCTTAAATGAAGTTGAAACTATGGAATTTGATAAGATCATAATCTCCGGTTCCTTCCCATTAAAATATGGAAGAACTTACAGATCATTGTCTTCTACTTGCATAGGTATGTAGACTTCTCAGTGCTTTGTATTTAAATATGGTTTTTACTCTTTGTCCGGCCAGATACCTGATGAAGTAAGTCTTGTGGCAGAGTGCGAAACGGAAGTAATGGATACAAGTGACCTTGAAAAGGAACTGTTCAGCAAAGTAGAAACAAATGACTACTACACCACTGTTTTAAAGATTAAAGGGCTAGAACATTTGCCTGTTGGTTTTTATTATTTTAGTGAATATATGGAAGATCCCAGCACAATTGGAAATCCAGTTGCAATGCAGAAATTTTACGCTGACACTAATATATTCTTATTCTGGTCCTATGGCAACTCTGTTGATATTAAGGGACCAACTGTCACCGAGCTTGCAATCAAGACAATAGAGGCCATGGGGGGAGAAGTTGAAAATTTCATTCTTCAACGCCGCTTTAAGTATTTTCCTCATGTTGGCAGCCAAGGTATTTCAGTTGTTTCTAAATTCAATTTTTCTTTGCCAAGTAAGAATTCTAAATCCTGAAGTTTGAATGCAGATATGAAAGATGGATTCTATGAAAAGATGGAATCAGAACTTCAAGGTTCAAGGAATACTTATTATGTAGGTGGGCTTATGGCGTTTGAGCTTACGGAAAGAAATTCATCGTATGCCATGGCTCTGATCTGCAAGAACTTTGCAAATAGCAATGATTTGCCAATGTTTCCTTACACCAAGGTAAGTTGACAGTATATACATTTTGACAAATTAATGATTGGAAAAATATGGTTTTTATGGACTTTGGATAGTCATGTTTTTCAACTAGACCTGCGCTTACTAGAAACATGTCTTTTGCAGAGTTTGTTTCCTTTGCAAACTGAGTGGCTGAAAAAGGATCCTAAAGAATTAGGTGAATTGCCAGAAGTGCAATTTCCTAATTTGCCTACATTGAATAGCTATTTAAAGTACTGGGGAACTCATCCAATCACTCAAAGCAGAACTCTTTATACTTGGATTAATGAAGAAGGGACACCAATAGGCCAGAGGACCTATGGAGAACAACATTTTGATGCTTCTTGCATTGCTCATAAGCTCTTGACAAGCCAAAAGCCAGTTATCAAGCCTGGTGACAAGGTTATCCCGGTCTATGTCCCCGGTCTGGATTTCATTGATGCCTTCTTTGGATGCCTAAGAGCTAAAGTATTGCCAGTCCCTGTTCTTCCCCCAGATCCCATGCAAAGAGGTGGACAAGCACTTATGAAAATTGAAAATATTGCAAAATCATGTGGCATAGTGGCAATTTTATCAACAGTAGCTTATCACTCAGCAGTCCGTGCAGGTTCGCTTAAAAATTTGATCTCATTAACTGGAAAAAATGGGAAATCCTCAGCTCGATGGCCCAATCTTCCATGGCTGCACACTGATACTTGGGTCCAGAACTCCAAAAGTCTAGTTTTGGAATATCTAGAAGATCATTGTAAACCTCAGGCTGGTGATATATGTTTCTTGCAATTTACCTCAGGTTCAACTGCTGATGCTAAAGGAGTCATGATTACTCATGGTGGGCTCATTCACAACATGAAGCTGATGCGAACTAGATACAAGAGCACCTCAAGGACGATGCTAGTAAGCTGGCTTCCTCAGTATCATGACATGGGATTGATTGGGGGACTTTTTACAACTCTTGTTAGCGGTGGATCTGCAGTTTTATTTTCACCAATGACATTTATCAAGAAACCACTCTTATGGCTGGAAACTATCAGCAAGTACCAAGCAACTCATAGTGCTGGCCCTAACTTTGCCTTTGAGTTAGTGATTCGAAGATTGGAGTCCGACAAGAAGAAGCTTCAGAATTTAGACCTTGCATCCATGACTTTTTTAATGGTTGCTGCTGAAGCAGTGAGACAGAAGACTCTGAAAAGATTTATTGAGCTAACCAGTCCTTTCGGCTTGTCTCAAAAGGTGATGGCTCCTGGATACGGCTTAGCAGAAAATTGTGTGTTTGTCGATTGCGCATTTGGAGAAGGCAAACCTATTCTTGTTGATTGAGAGGGAAGAGTGTGTTGTGGGTATATTCACCCAGGGGATGCAGATATTGACATTAGAATAGTTGATCCAGAGACTGGTGAAGAGCTTCAGGAAGATGGAAAAGAAAGAGAAATTTGGATTAGTAGTCCAAGTGCAGGAGTAGGATACTGGGGAAAGGAAGAACTGAGTCAGAAAACTTTTAGGAATGAACGTCGGAATCATCCTGGACGTAACTACACAAGAACTGGAGACTTGGGACGAATAATAGATCAGAAGCTATTCATCTCTGGAACAATCAAGGATCTTATCATTGTTGCTGGAAGAAATATTTACTCAGCAGATGTCGAAAAGACAGTCGAGAGTTCATCTGAATTTCTTCGTCCTGGTTGCTGTGCTGTCATTGGTGTCCCTGAGGAAATTTTATCAGCAAAAGGGATTTCCATTCCAGATGGCTCTGATCAGGTTGGCTTGGTTGTGATTGCAGAAGTAAGGGATGGTAAACCAGTTACCAAAGATGTGATTGAGCAAATTCAGACTTGTGTGGCAGAAGAACATGGAGTCGGTCGCTTCTGTCAAGTTGCTCAAGCCTAGAAGCATCAGCAAAACAACATCAGGAAAAATCAAGAGATTTGAATGTCTCAAACAGTTCGCAGATGAAACACTAAACTTGGTACCACAACCTATTTTGACAAAGAAATCTTCGGTAAGGTCATTTACTACGGGAACGAGTAGAGAAGGAAAAACACCCCAGCCTCAGCAAGTGAGAAGTACACCTGTACCTAGTAAAAGAATCACTAAAAATGAAATTGTGGAATTCTTGAAAGGGCTTATTTCTGAGCAGACTGGTATCCCAATCAACAACATCTCAGTCACAGACAACCTGACATCCTATGGAATTGACTCAGTTGGTGTGGTTAAAGCAACTCAAAAACTCTCGGATTTCCAGGGAATGGCAGTTGTAGCTATCGATGTTTTCACTGCATCCTGCATTGTAGAATTGGCTAACTTCTCAGAGAATCTTCTGTTAAAGTCTCAACCTCAACTTACGAGCAATCCATTCCATGTTCCAGAAGCTGAGGTTGACTCTACAGTCTCTACTGAATTGGTTGTGGAGGTACCTAAGTCTCGCCAATTGGGTATCCGTTTACTTCAACTCCTAGCACTTATTTATATTTCTATCATGCTGGCCTCTCCTGCTTATCCATCCATCACTTATTCTCTAAGTTTCATCCTAAGTGCTAATAAATCAGTAGATGGACTTCCTTGGTCAAAATATTTAATTTCCCTGACTTTTGCACCTCTTGCTTGGATTCTTTGCATTGTTACTACTTGCATTTGCATTTCATTGTTTGGAAGTTCTTTCTTGAGGCCAAATTATGCCCTTGCCACCGAAATCGCCATCTATTCAATGGATTTTGTCAAGTGGTGGGCACTCTATAAAACCCAGGAAATTTCTTCTAAAGTTCTGGCAATACACCTCAGAGGAACAGTGTTTTTGAAATACTGGTTTGAGATGCTGGGGGCAAGAATTGGATCCTCAGTTTTGCTTGATACAGTTGACATCACAGACCCATTTCTAGTTTCAATTGGAGATGAAGTTGTCATTGCGGAAGGGGTTTTGGTTCAAAGCCATGAAGTAAAGCATGGAATTCTAAGTTTCCTTCCTATTAAGATTGGTAAAAGTTCCTCAATTGGACCTTATGCTGTTATTCAAAAAGGAAGCGTTATTGGAGAAGGTGCCGAGGTACAAGCCCTGCAAAAGGTTGAAGGAGGACTGCACGTGCTCAAACCTGCTAAGCTTAATAATGTTGATAAGGTATATTCTGAGTAAGATTATGGTTACCAAAATATTTTATATTCTAAAACATGCATATTTTTCAAATAAAAGATATTATTTTTTTTTGGGCAATGTAAATTGTTTAATTTTTAGTTTCCGTTGTACGTCTATTACTTATTGAGGGTATTTTTATCCTTTGTTGTTTATTACTTCATTATTCCATAAAATATTGGTTCCTGGCATCACATTCTATCTACTCATGTATTGCTTGAGCATGTTTTTTAGGGTGTAGGATTTTATATTATTTTTGTCTTATTTTTTTCTTGGGCTCGTACTATCTGAAAGTCACACCATGTACGTCTATATCTACAAGTTACAACATAAATTAAAGACAACAATTGAAGCTTGAACTATTAACTAATGCCTTTGCATTTTTATTTCAGAATGCAGTGCTGCCCGTTATTACCAGGGAAACTCAATCTCATGTTATCTACCACTTTATGGGAATCTATCTTGTTGGCTTTCTCAGTTCCCTTGCTGCGGCCATTGCTTACTTCCTATATATAATGTTCTCTCAGAGACCTCCATTATTTCAACACTTTTCATTTGTTTGCATATGTGGGGCCTTCCACTGGATTCCGTTTACCATCATTGCATATGCTGCCATGTTTTCTGATGTTCCATCAAATCCCTTCTTCTTTGCCATTTCATTTACCAGTGCCTACTTGCTCCGTGGTCTCATACTCTGCTCTCTCACCTGTGCTTTGACTCGTCTCTTATCCAGTCAAAAGCAAACCCAATTTAAAACCTGGCTTCGACATCAAATGACCATTTCCTGCCACCTTAGATTTGCAAAGCTTCTCTCAGGAACAGAAGCCTTCTGCATATATTTACGCCTTTTGGGTGCAAAAATTGGCAAGCATTGTTCCATTAGAGCCATCAACCCAGTGTCAATCCCAGAGTTAATATGTCAATTGGTGCTGGTGTCCATCTTGGTGACTTTAGCCGGATAATTACTGGTTTCCATTCTTGCACTGGATATGCTTGTGGAAAAATTGAGGTTCAGGATAATTCAGTTGTTGGGAGTCAAAGCCTAATTCTCCCTGGTTCTCTTGTTGAAAAGAATGTCATTCTGGGTGCACTTTCAGTTGCTCCAATGAATTCTATACTCCAAGAAGGTGGTGTCTACATTGGATCTCAAATCCGTGCTGCGAACGTAGATCTATCCAATAGTCCAATGGCAGCAGCATTGCATAAAAAGAACTCACAAAAAGTGACCTTGACCAGAACATGGTTTCAGACCTTCTCAGCACTCTTCATTCAACCGTTGCTACAAACAGTTTTACCTTATGTCGTGTTGGGTTTAGCAATTTTTGCTCCTTTGAACTGGGTTGTTTACCAAAAGAGTGCCAAGAAACTCCCACTGCATTGGTTGCTTCCGCTGTTTTGGGTTCTCTCGGGTGCTCTGGCTGCATTGGCGTGTGTTATAGCCAAATGGGTCCTTGTGGGAAGGAAGAAAGCAGGTGAAACAGTGCCTATTTGGGGTAAAAGGATCGTTATGGATAGCACTTGGCAGGCCATTAGAACTTTAATTGGAGATTATTTTATGGACATGACAAGTGGGTCATTTCTGTTTGTGCTGTGGATGAAGCTGATGGGTGCAGATGTAGATCTGGATGGTGCCACTTACGTAGACAGCAAGGAAGCTTTATTAAACCCCGAAATGGTGAAGATTGAGAGAGGGGGTTGTGTTGGAAGAGAAGCCTTGTTTTTTGGACACATATATGAAGGTGAAGGAGGGATGGTGAAGTTTGGGGAGATCAAAATAGGAGAAGATGGGCTCGTGGGGAGTAGAGCTGTGGTCATGCCCGGTGTCCAACTGGAGAACGAGGGCAATCTAAGTGCTCTGTCTCTCGCCATGAAAGAAGAAATAGTTAGGTCAAGATAAAATTAGTGATACTGATATGCTAGTGCTACCTTGTCAGCTGTAAAATAACAAATATGCTATGCTATGTAGTTGTTTGCGTGCCTTGTCTTGCAATAAAGTAATAAACAGCTAGCAATTTATGAGTATTAGAATCTCTCTGACTATAAACTGAGAGCTCAGAACTGATTTATAATTTTGTATAAATAATATTCGCATAAGCATTGTCATTGTGATATGTATGTTACAGTGAATTCCACTTGAATTTCACCCAATACTGAAGTTGTTATGTGTGCATGAAAAACTCCCACATAGATATAGCCTTTCCTGTAGAATTTCTTAGGACAATTTCATACAAACTATTTAAAGAACAGGATACTTTTAATAATATATTAATATACAATTAAATAATAATATACAAAAATTTACATCGAGAATACACTCTTTTAGAGGTGAGAGCGGCTAAGTATATTTAAGTATTATTGCCCTTACATCCATAAAATAATTTATCATAGTTTGGTTATAATTGAATCCATATGTGAGAAATTATTATCTATTTCAAGAGTAATACTTTAAATTTTTTTCAAATATTTAGATATAATTTTAATTTTATTATTTAAAATTATAAATATAATTTAATTATACAATGACGTGTGTTATTTATTTATTAGATTAATATATTATTTTGAGAGTACGTAAAAATCTCTCCTCGTATATATATGAAAAGAATCCAAGACACAACAGAAAAAAGAGTTATCATTTTCTCCAAAGAATTTTACATTGTTTATTATAATGTAACGAATCGTGCATGTATCAGTGTCACTATCAATTATTTGTTTTAAGCTAGCAATTAGGCAAAGAGACCGAAAAGGCCAACGTTGAGGGGAAGGTACACTGTACAAAAATAGGCGCGACGTAGGGGATCTTGTCCATGAATGGCACACTCCGAGGTAATTTTGTCCATTGTTCTACGTCTGGCCGCCGAGCGTATCTTTCTTTCTCTCTCTCTCTCTCTCTCTCTAAAATCTTTTCTCTCTCCCCTTCACAGAGCATTGAATTTCCTGCCATTTTCGCTTGCAAAAGCAAAACCCTTTTTTGGTTCTTATAGTCTTATGGTGGATTCGCTCCTCTTCGGTATCGCCGTCGTCATCTTCAATAATCGAAACGAAGGACACGAAAAGACGAATCGAAAAGCTCAAGCTTTGCTGCTCGCAAATATTGCCTGGTCCGTCTCTCCCATCTTTATAGATGGGTGAAATCGAAGAAATCGGAGCTGACGTTTGGTATGTCTCTTGAAGTTCTTCTTATGCCCGGAACTTCAATTTTTTCGTATATGTAATCTATATCGTGATTTTCTTTTATTGGTCTCTTTCAGAATATTTCTTTTGTTATGGTATTTTGTGGGTTTCTCTGTATCGAAGCTATATTTTATACAATTATAGCTTTGCTCTCTGATTTTCAATTGGCTTTCATCAATCGTGAATTAGTTGGATAACGTTAAATTATGAGTCTGTTAAGATTCGTCCTACATAAATTTGGAACGGTTTTTAAGGTTTTAGTTTGATATTGGATATCGTCGACTGTACAATAATTCACTAAGGAATGTTTATGGGAAGCGGTGTTTGTGATAATTGGGGACTTGAATGTTGTTAAATTGAAAACAGTGTCTGTTATTAAGGAAAAGGAAATGGAATGAAATTTTGGGTGTTGATTAATTATTTATTCTGGTACCAATACTGGAAAAGCTTGCATATTAATTTACTCCGTATGTTCCAAAGATCATTTGGCATATGCAAGGTCATTTTTATATCTTTGGAGACCAAGTCAACCTAACCTTTTAGGTTCAAATTCCGTGCCATTTTTTGTCTCAATATATTTTCAGAGCAATTAAGCTAAGAGAGTTCGTTATTTAATTGAATGGAGCATCTTCTGATAAATGGTCACGCATTGATCTACAGTTCAGATATAGACGTTGATGACATTAGATGTCAAAATATAGCAGAGAAAGATGTCAGCGATGAAGAGATTGAAGCAGAAGAATTGGAGAGGCGGATGTGGAAGGATCGTATCAAACTCAAAAGGATCAAGGAACGACAGAAACTTGAAGTGCAGCAAGCTGCAGAGAAGCAAAAGCCCAGGCAGACCACTGATCAAGCTCGTAGGAAGAAAATGTCGAGAGCACAAGATGGGATTCTTAAGTATATGCTGAAGCTTATGGAAGTCTGCAAAGCTCGTGGATTTGTGTATGGAATCATTCCTGAGAAGGGCAAGCCAGTTAGTGGTGCTTCTGATAACATTAGAGCTTGGTGGAAAGAGAAGGTAAAGTTTGATAAGAATGGGCCTGCAGCCATTGCCAAGTATGAAGCAGAGTGCCTTGCTATTAGTGAGGCCGATAATAACCGAAATGGGAACTCTCAGAGCATTCTTCAAGACCTGCAAGATGCAACGCTTGGGTCACTTTTATCTTCTTTGATGCAACATTGTGATCCTCCTCAGAGGAAGTATCCATTGGAAAAAGGTATTCCCCCACCTTGGTGGCCAACTGGGAATGAAGATTGGTGGCAACAGTTGAATTTACCTCATGGTCAGAGTCCTCCTTATAAGAAGCCACATGATTTGAAGAAGATGTGGAAAGTGGGAGTGCTAACTGCTGTTATAAAGCACATGTCACCTAATGTTGCAAAAATAAGGAGGCATGTCCGCCAGTCAAAGTGCTTGCAGGACAAGATGACAGCAAAGGAAAGTGCAATTTGGTTGGGGGTATTAAGTCGAGAAGAAGCTCTCATCAGGCAGCCTAGTAGTGATAATGGTACCTCTGGAATAACAGAAATGCCACCTGGTGTTCCTGTTGAAAATAAGCAAGCTGGCGCTAGTAGTGATAGCAACTATGATGTTGATGGTGCCGATGACGGTGTTGGTTCTGTTTCTTCTAAAGAAGATAGGAGAAATCAGTTGATGGATGCTGAACCATCAGATAATTTGTGCAGTAATTGTGTCCAAGATAAAGATCAAGCTGAGAAGCAACGCAGGAGAAAAAAACCTCGTTTGAGGTCAAGTGGCTCTGACAAACTACCTGAACCATCTCACAGTAAAATTTTACATGCTGAGACAGAAAGCACTCCGCTCCACATGAATCAGACAGAAGCACAGGTGGTTGGACTCCATATTCATGGAAATGAACTGGGCAATGAGACAGATTCTACTTTGAGACCACTGGAAAAAGGACTTGAGGTGCCAGCTCAGTTGCCAGTACATGAATTTGATCATTACTCTTATCTGCATTCAAACAACTTAATTTCCTCAGAAGGCATGTATATGAGTGGAACGCCATTGCACTTTCCTGAGGTGGAAAACCCTGATATGCATCATGAAACTACTTATAATCTTTATAATTCAGCGGCAGGATATGGGTCGAGTCATGATGGACAGCAGCTGCAGTCTGGAAACAGTGAACCAATTAGGCCAGAGAATGATGCAGTTCCTATGCCTGCAGTACATATAAAAACGGGTGAAATTACTGGAGGAGAGTTGCCATATTATGTAAAAGACACATTTCAAAATGAGCTTGATAGACCTATAGATCACCCGCCCATAGACCACCCTTTCTTTGGATCACCAATCAGTAGTATGTCATTAGATTTTGGAGGACTCGGCAGTCCACCATTCCATTTAGATGATTTCTTGGGTGACGATGAAATGATCCAATACTTTGGTGCTTAGTTTGTTGTAACTGGTGACTCAGAGCCGATATTGTAAGTGGCTAAGTGCTGTTCTTCTCTGAATTACGCTTGGATTTACACTGCCTTTCATGACTTTTGTTTTGTTTTCCAGGAACTACAAAAATTCCAGCACTTATTCACTCAACTGGGTGAAGGTTCCGAGATTTGTGTGGTGTTTATGCAGCTTGAGGTTGATAGATATAATCTTAATGTTGACAAGTCATCAATTTACAGGACAGGAAGAATGGAAGCATAAATTTTGTTATATAGATTACCCTATTTCCGTATCAATAAATATGATTGGGGTTTCATGTAAATGTGTCAATTGTTGGACTGGCTAAACTACACATCTGACTGTTCAGGTAAGTTTCTTTGGAATGGGAGTATCTCCAAATTTAACAAATGATCATTGTCATCATACTCTCTCTTGCGAGAATTTATTGCACGCTACTAGAGCGCCTTATAGGATTATGCTCCATTTATTTATATTTTGACATATTAACATTAAATGATTAAAAAAATATATTTTTCAAGAAAAAATACTCACATTTAATGTTGAGATGTCAAAATATAAATAGATGAAGCATAATCTTACGTGGCGCTCTGAAAGCAAGTAACAATTTCTCGTTTTGAAGTCATTGTTTGATGCACTTTTGTTGTTAATTTTTACCATCTATTGGCTACCTTCTTTCTGCGAATTAGATCCTGGAAGTAAAACTCTGAATAATGTCATTATGCTGCCATCTCATGTCTATAATAATTGAAGGGTTTCTTGTAATAACCCAGTTCTATTACAGCCTGGGTTTCTGCTGACACTGCTTCTCCGAGAATATAGTTTTAGCTGTTAATGACTTCAGTGAGGAAGGGAAGGAAACTGTTGAGGAAAACTTTTTTGTCTAAGAATATGAGAAATATTGGCAGCTGAGGTGGAGCTTTGTTTTTCTTTTATATGTTCCCCCACTGATGGTAAGTTAGTCTTCTAACAATAATGCGTTTGCCCCACACTACCAATTTAGAATATAGCAAGAAATTCGAGTGCAAATCATGACATCAAATGAAAGGGAAGTTATGTTTGTTAAGTGTCACTTTGATGTAGTGCTCAACTACGAATTATATTATCTAAAGTGCGCTGATCAAGAATTGGACTCAAAATACAAGCCCTTAATATGCTGCCTTATTTTACTTGTTGCATTTCATTCATGATGGTTATTTCGTTTTCCCTCCTTTAAATTAAAAAAAAAATGAAACAGTGTAAGATCTTGTTTGGGAATATTACGACTTTCTAAGGTTGCTGTGAGGCGTGAAAAAGTAACTATGACCAAATAAAAAAGGATTCTATTGGAGCACATGATAATACTTATGTAAGATAAAATTTGCTCTTAAACGTCTTTTTTCTTTTCGTTTGTTTTTGTCAGCTGGAACTGTTACATATTCATTATAAAGGTATTTTTTTATTTAAATATAAGAACATCACAGTGAAAATTAAATATTCCTGTCAAATTCATTTTTAAGGCAACCAACTATCACATATAATGTTCAAATCTCCAGAACCCTACTTATGTTAAATTTCTATTTATATTAAATTGTAAGTCTAAATTGCTAAGATGTATTATTAATTGATAAAAGAAATCTATCCAGTACTTTTTGTTTATTTTCCCATTCATTAGCTTTCCTTGATCCCAAATTGTAGCAAAAAATGATTAATTCAAAATTTAAATTTATTTCCTACTTCTACAGTTCTACTCACTATTTTTTTTCATTTTATTCTGATTTATTCTTTTTTTTCCTTATTCATGCCATCCTTTAAAATGAAAACAATAGTCATTTGTTTTACAAAATTAAAAAAATAATAAATTTTCCTATTCTCAATTCTAGGTATTTTTTTAAAAAGATTATTTATTTGTACTTTCCTATAATTTTTTAATAAAATAATTATACAGTGTTAATATTTTTATTCTTCTTTTGTTTGACCTTACTCAAACCTCATCTCACCCTATCTTTACTATATGATTTAAGTTTTTTTTTTTTTTGTCAGGAGGATTTTGGGAAGGGGAGATGGGGATCGAATCCGAGTACAGTTATCATCAAGGCTTCCCAACATGCCACTAGGCCATTGCCTGAACTACACCATTTGATTTAAGTTCAAATAATGTGTTTGTGCACCTTTGTAATAATTACTTTACTTTTAACACATCTAATCCATACATAACGCTTGAGTTAAGTCATGAAATTCTTTGAATTATGCTCCGTACATATTTAAAAAAAATTAATTAAGAAAAAGAAAAAGAATATTATACCTTGAAAATAGCTTGAATTGTATCTCAGGTTCTCAAAATAGTACAGTCCACATTAAAAGAGAAAAAGGAGAGAAAAAAATTACTTATCACGATGAATTTATATACTAAAAGCTAAAGCTAAAAAGTACATAACTGAAGAACACAAGTCGGAAATATGAGTTGGCAATTTGTTGACCGATGCATCTCTTAAATAATATGATACGATATCATATAAAATGAAATTAGCTTGTACTCTGAAAACATCATACTTTTGCTTCATCAACTGTTTCACAATTTTTTTCGAATTCTGGAATAAAATTAAGAACTTTAAAAGTCGATGTGGTTTCTGTAACAATATAACAGTGCAAGTGCCAAATATTTAACAGTGTAAGTTGAAATAGTCAGGTTGCAGAGCAAAATAAAATATGTGTTCATAAAAATGTTTGTATCAGTAGCCCGAGGGGCTGCAAGAAGCCAGATAAAATTCAATTTCAGTGACTCATAATTTCATACTTTTTCTGACTTCTCATTACAATCAGAATGCAGGCCCTTTTTTTTTTTTCCTCCCATGATTCTACAAACAAATATTTCATAGATTTATACAATTTGCATTTTACAAACCAAGCTTCTTTGGTCTCAAAAATGTGGAAGAACCCTTCCGCAAACCTGGCATGGAGACTTGCTGTTGATGCTTAGCCATCTTTTCCTTCTCCTTCACTTTCCTTTCTTTCTCAACCTCTGCTTGCACCTTCTTCAAATTCTCCATCTCCTCCTCCATGGCCGTTTTCTCTTGTTTCTGTCTCTTCTTATGCTCCAGTAATGATGTATCAGACTCCTTAACAGAGAAAAACATGGGTCCCAGCTCAGCCAACCACTGGGGCTCCACCGCTGTGGCACACTGCATGTACTCCTTCGTGGTCAGGATTAACTCATGATAAACCACATACTCCGGAGTGCAACCCATACCATACAGAGCACTGCTGGGGTGTAGATGACAGGGCATTCCGTTGCGGCAGTTAACATACTCTCCCACACCCTTTAATCTTGCTGCATTGTGGAAGTATGCTGAACAAATTGCTTTTCTGACTATGTCAGTATCAGGCCAACAGGAGGTCAAGGGAATCTTTAAAGTCTTGAGAATATCAAGCAGCTGGGATCTCACCTCTCTAGCCTTTCTTAGACCTTTAACGTGCAAAAAATGATCATTGCACCAATCACCTCTGTAATCATGCTGCTTCCATTGCTGATAAACATTGTACAGGGTTAAATGATCAGATTCAGGCACGAAAAATCTTTCACGTGCAGCATCGCTCTCCTCTGCTCTATCTTTGGGTCTAAAGAAAACAGATGGTACTGAAAGCATGGAAACAATTGTCAAAACCTCCTCAACACACCCTAACTGTTCACCCATCAGGAGCATTTTAGCAAGCGGAGGGTCCAGTGGAAACTCAACCATTTTCCAGCCAAGATCAGTTAAGCCCCCCACATTATTAAGAGCACCCAACACCCACAACTGGTACATAGAATTGAGAATATTATCTTGCGGAGGTGGATCCATGAAATCAAAATCAAGTAAATTATCAACTTTAAGAGATTTCAGCAACAAGACCACATTGCCAAGGTTAGTCCTCTGAATCTCTGGAACAGGGCTGGGCAACATTTCATTTAGGTAAGCACTCTCTGTATACAACCGATAACATGTACCAGGCCCGGTTCTACCAGCTCGACCAGCACGCTGGTCAGCAGCAGCACGGCTGACAGGGAATACTTGGAGAGCATCCATACCCATCCTAGGGTTATAGACCTTCATTTTACCATAGCCTGTGTCTATGACATAGAAGATACCATCAACAGTCAATGATGTCTCAGCAATATTAGTGGCCACAATGCATTTACGGGCTCCATCTTCAGCTTTCTGGAATATCTTTGCTTGCAAGTCAGCAGGCAGCTGAGAGTATATGGGAAGGATCAAGAGTTTAGGGACTGCTTTCTGTGAAGATGACATCATCTGCTCCATTCTCTCCGCAAGGGCATAGCAAGCTGCCTCAATCTCATCTTGACCAGTCATAAAGATAAGGATGTCACCTGGAGGGCTGGTTATGTGAATAGTCATGGCCTGCTTCACTGCACCTTCAACATAATCTTCACACGGAGTTTTACTCCATAATATATTCACAGGAAATGTTCTCCCAGGAATACGAAAAATTGGTACGCTGCAATAATGCCCTAATTTAGTTGAACTGAGAAAAAGTTAATAAAGACAGAGAATGCTAAGATGAGGAACTGAAATTTACCTTCCAAAGAAATTTGAAAATTTTTGTGCATTCAGAGTTGCAGATGTGACAATCAGCTTGAAATCACGACGTTGGGCTACAACTTTCTTCAATATTCCAAAAAGAACATCTGTGTTTAGTGACCTTTCATGGGCTTCATCCATGACAATAACCCTGCAATAAGTTTCAACCCTGATGATTAGTAAACACTTTTTATTACAAACAATGAATTAGATGTAAATGTGAAGGGAAGAATTTCTTAATATTTCCATACCGATATTTGTCTAGATCAGAGTCTTTGAGTGTTTCACGTAGAAGCACCCCATCTGTCATATACTGTCAAATAAGCATAACACAAAAAATTAATGATTATGTGCCAGCGTAATTTCTATGTTCACATGCAATAATGCTTTCAGGATAAATATGATCAAAAGAAATCACACTCAAACTCAATAGCACAGTTTAACATGAACCAGATTAATTAATTTTAATTTATAAACTAAGTGGTGTTCACCTTTATAATGGTATTTGGCCCAGTCACATCCTCAAAACGTATAGCATAGCCAACTTTATCGCCCAACTCTGTATCCATCTCCTCGCTAACTCTCTTGGCAACACTCATAGCTGCCACACGCCTTGGTTGGGTGCAGCCTACTACACCACTTCTAGTGTAGTCATCCTCATGCAGATACTGTTCAAAAAATCAATATGTCAAATTTCACTTGATGAATACAGATACCTATTTCTGCCAAATTACAAATGATTCCCTATTATTTTTTTCTTTCTTTATTGGGTAAACATAATAATGTAATACACAGAAAAGAAAAGAAAGAAAAGGAAAACAAAACAAAACAAAAAAACCTGTGTCAGTTGTGTTGTCTTTCCTGAACCAGTCTCTCCAACCACTACCACCACCTGATTTTCCCGAATCACCTACACATTGTATATGAAAAAATTAGTACAATAACTTGGAATGGGGTAGCCTCCCCTCTCCCTAAACTTTTGTACACTGAAAAAAAAAAAATTAGTACAATAACATATATGAGCCAAGATCTACATGTTCTAAACAGCAAATCCAACTGTAAACAATATTATTAAAGGTATATAAAATTCAAATCTAAACGTATTTTGAGACAAGAATAGAGCAAACCAAACAATCAGAAAGCATTTAATCTTCTGATGGGTTATTTAGTTCCCTTCTTTTGGATAGATGCCACAGTTCTAACCATAATTTACGTGAGAATGTGAGATATAATCATCTGCCAGATAAAAATGTGTAACTAATTGGACGAAAGAAGGAAAGGGAAGTTGGTATTGTATTTATATGAATCATAAAATGATAAATGTAGTCTTATATCCAAGTCAATTAAAAATGTAATCAGAAAAAAAAAATTGATATTTAGTTGACATGCTCAACCCAGCCCCCCTCCACATGAAAGAGAGATGGGCAAAACAATAGATTTTGTTGACTAAGGTATTCAATGTCGTAATTTTGAACACTTAGACCAATTGATTGTGATCATTAAATACTTCAACCTGAAAGACTGACAATTCTCAAATGATTCCTTATTTTTTAACTGAAAACAATCCAATAAAAAATTATCACATATACCAAAGAAAAACCAACCTGTAATAACTCTTCTCGCACTGAAAAAATGGGTAGATATTGCCTTTGCTCTGCAATGCTTTTTGACTTAGCAAATTCACTCACAGCTTCTCCCTTCTTCAAATGCTGTGAAAATTTGGCATCCTCCTTGAAATCAATTTCACCATGTTCACCCACGGTAGCAGTGTCAGCATCGACCTGGCATGGGTAGTCAATTAAAATAAGATTCAGTCTTTAAACCATGAAGAGAGAGAGTAAAGGTCACATTATCCTAGAAGAATACCTGTTCCGCTGTTTTTTCAACACCTAAGATATCACCAAGTTTTGAGCCTGCAAGCTCCCAAAAGCGTTGGCGAGATTTATTCATACTTTGTTTCTCATGGATTTCTCTGACCAGAGTAGACCCTTTACGAGAAATTATAGCCATGTCAGATGTTGGATCTTTTATAGGCATTATTGGTTCTGCCTGCTTAGTAAAAACAACTCTGCCATCAAGGAAAGGAGGCTTTGTATCTGGGGCCAACAGGGAAAAAAAATAATCAGTTAAAGGAGAAGAGTGATACCATGCAAACAGCATTACAATGTCCAAGTTGGCCAGATGAAGATTTATTAGAAACTAGATTTACCATGTACAAGAAGTATAACCTTGCGTTCTTCCTCATCATCAAATTCAGTCTGAACCTCTGTACCTCTAACAGCTCCTGATCTCAACAGTTGACGGTCCTCCCACTGAGCATTATCAGCTGTGAGCTGAGACAACTTCTTGGTCTGAGCAAGGGACATCTTAGTCCCATCTCTTCGGACCTGTGTTGTTGATAACAATTTCTTACTTACTTTTATCAGATAATAAACTCATCCCAACTTGCTCAAAACAATGCGCATCATTACATGAAACAATTTGTAAATAAGTAAAATCATAAATGTTTCACCACATATAACAATAACAGAACATGTCGATAGTACATGCCTGCCTATGTGTGTATGGTGCAAATACTGCCCAAAACACATTAAACTATTGTTTCATGAATAGCTGCTTTATGTCAGTGAATCTCCAAAGTTAAAACAGAGCTCATATAAAGTACAATTTAGTAGTTAACCAAATTTCAATAGCCAGAATTGATACAAGGACTTCATTGGAAAGTTCTCTTCAAAAGAACTAGATTTTGGTTCGGTGGAAGGCGCTACCAATTAGAAGATTTATAACCATAAACCAAAATACAGAAAAATGATCCACCAGTGTGCAAATGTGTAGAGATTTCCTAACATTAAGCACAGCTAGTATCAATTTCTTTCAAGAGAAAATTACAGAAAAGACTACATGCCCAGTACCAACTTAGGCATTTTAAAGTTCCAAAAATACATGTTATTATTAACTGGATAGGTAGGTATGTGATCATAATCCTCTAAGATACATACCAGTGCTACCCACAAGATCAAGATAACAATTCTGAACATTAAATAATACACCATAGGCTACTCATTGAAACAGAACACAGACATTGGATACAGCACAATCAGCATCTAGAAGAAACAAGTTTTGTGGTCTATTTCATCAAAGTGTATACCATAATTCAAGTACCAATCACCCAAAATCCTAAGAATATGTTTGTTTTAGATTTTAGTTTAATTGATTTTAAAAAAATTGATGTTGAAAGAATTGATTTTAAAGAATTGATGTTAAAAAAAATTTATTTGCATTATGATATTTTAAAAGTTAGTTTAGAATAATTGAATTTGTTTGGATGGTATGTAACTGTAAAATCGAATCACTTTTGAAATGTAATTATAGGTATATTTTTTAAAAGTTTATGGGTTCCATAGTTAGAATCTATTATATTTCATCGCAAAAGCAAGAAAATCTTACTTCTCTCATAATTAATTTCTACAACCTAGAACCTTGTGAGAATTGATTATGAAAAACTACCCAAACAAGTTGCAATATCGTTAGAATCAATTCTTGAAGGCCAAAAGTGATTATGATATACACCCTCCACAATCTAAAACAAAGAGGCACTAAGTTGATAGAAAACAAGCTAAACTATGTCTATCAAGCTTAACACACTAGCAACTCTCATTTCCAAGATCAAGCACATGGACAAAGTCAAAGTAGCTGCTCCAAAACTGAATCACAATGAATGTAAAGATTAATTTTTATAAACTTCAATCTTTGGGTAGATCAAAACATTATTGAATTAAAGAACAATGATGGGCAACATAATTTTCATGCCACCATTTATAAGAAACAAAATATAGGATGTAGAACTTTTTCACATGCAAACTTTTTCTATTTTCAAATATATCAGTTCTCCTTATAGCCAATAACAGTGTCTTTAATTTATCTACCAAACAATTTAGATAGTAGCAGGAAGCTCCATACAGATAACAGTCATGCAAACACTAATGCAGGAAACCTTAGCTTAAATATAATTAGAAATCCTAAAAGGTACCAGTCTTTTGGCCAACTCAGCCTCTTTTTTCTCAAAGGAAGCCTCATCCCCCAGAAAAAGTGATGAGCTATCTGCATCAAACATTGTGCTACCTTCCTCTCTATCATACCTTCATAGAAAGCATCACCTTAATTACATTAAATTATAAGAAATAAAAAATGAGTATGGAAAATACACAATATGATATGAAGTCTGGAAGAATCATCTACAATTTCAACACTATCACCAGTAAGATTAGGTAAAACTTGCATGATGAGTCAAAATTTGGATCTAGCTATCAAAGAAGTGAAGACTTCAAGCAGTGTAAGTCTTGAAACAAGAATTATTAAAGAGAAGCACAACAAAGGAACCAGCACATTGTTCAAAAATATCATTACTAAGCACTCAGGTCTCTCTTCACAAAAAAATTCATCTATGATAAAACTACATACTTCAAAAACTGTGATTTAAAAAGATGGAAAAGAAAAATACTTGTCATAAATAAATTTAGTTACCATGCTCGGTCAGCATTGTATTCCATCTCTAGACGCATGTTTTCAGTAATCTCGTACTTGTGTTCTTCACCCAAGTTGTCAGCCTTATCCGCCACTTCATCCTGCACACATGAAATTAGTAACAATATAGATTGATAAAATAGCATGTATACCAAGCAAAAGCAATCCACAATCATTATAGTATGAAAGGAGGACACTGTGCACCATAATTCAGAACCTTGCTAAATCATTATGTCCAGCCTCTGATAAAATTATTACATATAATTAGGGAACTATCGGGCATTAGGTGCAAAAAAATACCTCATACGAATTTGAAGTTTCTGAAGAAAAAGTAAGTTGATGGGACCTTCCTTTATGTCTAGAACCAGAAGATTTGACTGAAGATCCAGAAGCCCGTATTGGAACAGGAGATGGAGAGACATGGTCCCAAGGAGAAGATGTAGTAACTACAACAAACTCAGCAATAAAATAAAATTATTTCTCAAAGACCACCATCGCCAGAGTCAATTGTAGGAATTAAAACCATCAAAGTTTTGACATTCACAAGAAAGATCTCATATTTGAAGTAACATACAGGATGAATGAGGAGTATGACCCCCCAACCATGGAGAAACTAATCGTGCATCAGGTGAGGTACCGACAAACATTGGGGATGGTGAAGGTTGATGACGTCTAGAACTAGAGACACTGTCCCTTCGTGGAGTATCTTCCCATTCCCACCGGCCATCATCCCAGTCAGACCTGCCTGCAAATACGATCATTGATGATTGTTAGGTCATAAAGAATTGCTAGTTTTCTCAATGCACTGGGGCTAACTTGCAAAATTATACTTTCGGAAAGATACTCTAGGAAATATCAGTTCAATATAATGGGAACAACACAGCAACATGTTTATAGTATTCCATATATGGATAAACCCATGACCTTGCCTGGCTTCAATACTTAGATTAATTCAAAACTTCCAAGGAGAAACTGGAAAATAACAATTACAAACCAGGTGTTCTCCTGGAACCTTCATATCTGTTTCGCTTTCTATCATATTCATGTTCATATCTCCTATGTGAATCCCTTTCTGCATAAGGCTCCCTACTTCCATTATTGTTTCTATGCCGCACACTTCTGCTGTCGCTTCTTGAATCATGCCTGAGATGCTTCCTCTCACTCCTATGATCCTTCCCGTCATAATCAGAAGGCGAAGCAGGAACCTTCACAGTTGACATATCAAAATTAGAGATTTGCATCAAAACATTCACAAGAAGAACATTGTTGAACAAAAATTGCTAATCATAAAAATGCAAAGTCATTGTTAGCCTATTAGGCAATGAAACTGTTGAACCTTTATTTAGTACACAGATTGACAAAAGCATGTCTTAACACTTTCCATAACAACAAACTCTCAATATATTCTTCATGTTCTTCAAGACGTATCAGGAAAACAGAGAAACAGCCACTTATAAGAAACACAATAATCGATGCTGAAAGTTCTTTTGATTCTTCCTTTTCTTAATCTCCCTAATCCTTTTTGCTGATATTGAGTTCAATTCAACACCTTGTACTCCAATTCCAACACCTTTGGTTCATTCAGTAAACACAATACACACACGCACATAAAATGGAGGGAAAAAAAAGAAAGAAAGCTTTCAATATGGCTGAGTTAAATAATGTAAGAGATTCATTAACATTTATCTCCTGCTGACATTCATATGCTATAAAGTTGCAACCATACATACAATAAACAACTAAAAATGCTTTAGCAAATTTGACTTTCCCTTCCATAAGTTTCCAGAAAAACCTACGAAATAATGGCATCACAGGCAAACAGTTCATAAATAGTTTATATTTGCTCTAGGATCGGTAAAGCCCAAAAATGGAATTATGGAGTTAAAAAATTGATCTCAATAAGAGACACCATCATTAATCAATAAGAACCAGGGTGTTGTAAATGCTATAAGTTAACCTTGAGTGTGTCTATGTTAATTGACTACGTTCTCCTTTCAACTTAAAGAAATGCCAGGTCATTGAACTATCAAGACACATTCAAGCGGCAGTCACACAAATAAAGTACTAGGCACTAGGATAACATCATGACGATTTAAGCATTGTTTCTCAACCACTCAGTAACAAGAATAAGAATAAAGACAAAAACGATGAAAACCCAAAAATGGAAAAGATAAAATAATCTTACATCTGAACCCATACGCTCAGTTGAACGTGTCCCATATGTATCACCATAGTGATCTTCAATCACAGAACTTTCTGCAGACAAAGTCACGGAACCTTTTAGATTATATTTTTACTTTTCTTGGAAAAAATAAAATTTTAAAACCAAAATGCCACACATATACACACAAATATGCAATACACATACATCTAAAACAACTTGAAAGAATTGTTTCGAACAGTCAAAACATGTTCTGTTTGAGAAATTTCCTCTACAGCAGCCCATAGTACTTATTAAAATATAAAAGCCTGCTCGCTACACTTCCCATATCAAAAAAGCTTCAAACCATTAGGTCCATGTTTTTCCCTTTAATAATAATACTTCATGCTGACTTTAAATATATCATGCAGTGATAAAAAAAAAAAAAAGTAATACGTGCACATGCATTAATCGTACTGCAGCCTTAAGTTTATACCAAGGGTCAACTACCTTCCAGAAGTCAGGTGTGACACACCTCAATAACCCCTCCATGGAGCGCCAGCTTGGGCAACAAAATCGCTGTTGCCTGGCGATGTTCATATTGTGCGTGCCACAGCGCGCAACGTGTGCTATTTCCCGTTGCTCATGGCGCTTGCAATGCGCACAATATATAAAATGCATTAAGTTTTCGGGGTGGGTGCCTCTGTTTCACACCTCCCAAACCCGATCCCTGCGTTTTCTTTCTCTTTCTCTGCCAGCAGCTCCTTCTGGCATTTTCTCCTCTGTTTCAGCCAGAACCAGCAAGCCATACCCCAATCCACACCCCAGTTCTCTGTTTCGGCAGCAACCTAGGCCCTAGCTCTTTGTTTCGCACCAACCCAGGTCATTCCTCTCTCTCTTTTGTTTTGGTACACCCAACAGCAACCCAGCCCCCTGTTTTGTGTTCTGTAGGTTCCTAAATGAGTTATAGTAAGTCTAGGAGTGTAGACCCAACTTGGAAGTATTGTGTGTCTGTCCAAATCCTAATGATAGGAATCAAGTGGTCTGTAATTTTCTGCCAGAAAGTAATGCATGGTTGTATATTATTGGATTTATGTTTATATTAAATATATTAAGTATATTTACTATAATGTGCGTCGCACTTCAATGTTGCCCTGTGCATCGCAATGTGCAACCCGAAACAGCACCATAAGCCCTTGTCGCAGCAGTGCGCCGCGTGGCATAAATAACTATGCCCGCAACTAAGGTAAAGTCCATCTGGGCACCACCAAAAGCATTTTTTTGCAACAGATATGGATATAAGAACTAAACTAAAATGCTATTGCTACAGATGGATTCACATTTTAGGCATTCGTAGCTTCAAATAAATCCCAACATTCCACACAATAATCTAAAAGCTATCTTGCTACTCCTAGTAGGCAAGCATATTCTCAATCACTGCTAAGCATAACTCTTAGGAACAACCACCATTTCAAATTCCAAACATAACCTATATTTGAATATGAAGCATTACCAAACAAATTACAAATGGCATCAGAAAAAAAATAAAGGTATCATCGATGTACCTAAATTAATCGATCCTATCCCATGTGAAAACAATTAAACTAATGCCCTCTAGGAGAATTTGAGTTTTAATGGAAATTTGCAATATGCACTTCCAACAATATTGGGACGTGCCTTCTACAACAAAATTTTTTTATATACATTGATATTTGACTAATGAAAACAACTATATAAATCCAATTGTTGGCAACATATATGCAAAGAAATATCAATATTAAAAAAAAAAAACCTGTATGTGATGTCTCATTAGTCATTTCACGATATCTCCTATTAGCATGTCTGCGTGTACTATCAAATCCACCATGCCCACTTTCATCAACAACAGAAGACACAGACTTTTCTTCTTCCTCTGCAGATGCTGCAATGGATATTGTTCTTTCTTTTGGGACCTTGAATCCCGCATCATGTTGAGACCCTCCCCGCTTTGCATTGGCAAGGACATCAAGTCCTATCAAATCATTCATTTAAATAAACATTGAGCCTGTGCTTATAGATTATTAAAGTAAAATTACCTCCAAACAGTATCACTATTCAGTGCATAAGTCTATAAGACATAAGCCAATAGTTATCATTATCAACAACTGGTCAACACATCAAAGAAGTAACAGTGATCCATTCTAATTCTAAATTGAAGGTGAGTTAAGCGACAAACCCCAAGCAGCAGTCCAGAATGAAAGGGATTATTCAAATTTAGATACATGAATTAAGTATCACAAATTAAAGAACAAGTTTCCGCACTTTTTCCAACAATTGATAAACAACATGAATGTGTTGAAAGTTCTGTCAATCATGACTGCCCCCAATGGCCCAATTCCTTGAGAGTAAATGAAGGGAATCAACAAAAAAATAATAATAATAATTTAAAATGGTTAAAATAACGTATTAATAAGATATGGACAATCAATAGAACCAAAACTCGTAATTCAAAATGCATATGAAAATAAAACATACCTAAACGAGATTTTCTTTCTGGAGGTACGAACACTACTCTATCCTTCCCAGGAACATAGAGTCCACCACCAGTAGCCTTCTCTGGCTCCAATGTCACTGTTGTCTTGTCAATGTCAACGACTCCAGGACCAGCTCCATCTTCCTATTCATAAACGAGAAGAAGAACCACAAACGAAACCAAAACTTCAAATCGTTTTGACAAAATTTATCTTCAATGACCCCCCAGTAGAGCGTAATGGGGAATGGCCAAAAAGAACGAATTTGATACTGACCTCCATGGAGTACCTGGAATCAAGATAACGAAATTCACGGCGAAGGCACTGCAGACAGAATCAAAATCTTTGAAGACAGTAATAGCAAAATAACAAGCAGCAACCTAGCTCGCCTCTCAATACAAATTGGAGAGCAGCTAAGCAACGAAGTATATTCGCATTCCCTGGGAAGTAACAAGCAAACTTTATTGACAAGATTCTTAAGAAAATTAAGTACGTGAAATCCTAAATTTTACAACACTGGCCGAACAAGGTTTTTACTTTTTATAAGTTGGGTTCTTCCACGTTAGGTTGTCTGAAATTTCCCGAATCCCTAGTCGAATCACGCAGTGATTTGACAAATTACGATACGGAAATTAGATAACTCACCTCTCAATCTTGGGGCAGGGATCGGATTCCGAAGTTGCAGAGTTGATCGCAGCAGAGAGCAGGAGCTATTTCAACGTCGGCGTTTCACGGCAACGAACAACGATGCACGCAGCCCTTTTAACTTGTCATTGTTTTCCGACCGACATTGGGATGGGAGGAGGGAGGGAAAATTAGGTATTAAGATTTGGGCGTCCTTTAATCTGTCTTTGGACGAGAGTTAAAAAAAGAGCAAGGTAAAATTAAACCAAATTCTCCTCTTTTAGAATATTTTTAAATGAAATAATGGAAGGGAGGGGAAATAAGAGGTTTGTTTAAAATTAAATAAATGAGACAATTTTTATTTTATTTATTTAAATTTTAAAAGATTTTTTTATTTTCTTATTTAAACACTTAAATATGAGAAAGTAAATTTCTTTTTTTTACTAAAAAACTTTTAAACATAACATAAATATTATGTTAATTAAGGGTGATCATTATCTAACTTGCCTTAATGTGAGTTATTTAGGTCGGGAAATGTTTAGTTTTAATGAAAAATTAAATTAGGTTCAAGTTTAAAAAAATAGATTTGGTGCACTTTTGAGTCAAGTCCGAATCATTCTTAGGTTAGTCTCACCTAAACCAAAATTACATAATCTTTTCTTTTTTAAATATGATATTTTATTTGTTTTTTATATTAATATAAATATTAATATGCTACACTTAAATATTACAAATATTACTTTCTAAGTTTTTAATTTTTAAATAATAAAATTTTATAACTTAATTGACTATTTATATATGTAAAAATCTAAATTATATTCAATCTATAAATTAACTCAATTTTGATTTGGTCTTAGTCAAATTATACATGCTTAAGTCTAAAGTTAGATCTAAGCAAAAAAATTAGCTCGATTGAAATATCGGTATGAGATCTTTCAAATTAAATATAATAGATATTAGTTAAATTAAATTTGAAGCAAAAAAAAATTATCAATATCTATATATCTATTATCTATTATATGTATCTCTATATATTCTTACTATTATAAAAGAGATTTCCCTCTTTGGTATCCATTTTTTTTTTCAAAAAATCATTAACAATTAATTGAATATAAATAGAAAAAGAGTAAAATTGTAAATACAAATATTTTTTGAATAACTATATTTTATAATTATAACTATTTTCAAATACAAAGAGTTTTTATTTGTTTACATATACCGTTATAATTTATTTTAACTATATTTTACCTTTTTTATAAAAAAATATTTTTATTTACTGAATTTTAATTATAATAAAATTTAAATTAATTAATTTATAAAATAATTAAATAAGTAAAAGTTAAAAAAATGATTGAGAGACACATCAATGCCTATCATAACACTAATTCTTTTATTTAGTGTTTAACTTTTAAGATAATTATTATTTTATTTAAATTTTTTTAATAACTTAACAATCATAAATTAAATGATAACATTAAAATTTTTATATTCACAATTGATTAAAATTAAACTCAATAAATAATTATTTTCTTGCAAAAACGTTTAACATGACAAAGATGGAAGGATAGGTTAAATTTATGATTAAGGTATTCTTGGAGTATTAATTTCAGCAAGTTGACATTAAATAAATTCTTATATGTAAATTTAGTGTAAGGTAATATTTTTGTATCACATCACTTAATGTGTGATATATCATATATATGTTATTATTATCTCTAAATATTAATTTTTTAATACTAATTATATTTAATATATGGTTAATGTCATAATTAATGTTTTGAAACTTTTAAAAATTAAATGAAGTGATTAAAAATAAAAATAATAACAACTAGCACAACCCATATATGATACGCGTTGAATTCTGTAGCGTAAAAGTATTTTACCTTACATCTTATGTATATAAATATATGGTGGAAATGGCACTCGATGCAAATTACAGAACACGTATACATTTTTTTTTTATCTTGTGTCAATTAAAAGTTAGTAATGCTTTTTATTGTTATTATGGTAAATACAAAGTTTAGAGAGAGGAAGATCGCTCTATTTTAAGGTCAAAATAGGTAATAAATCTATTTATAATTATACTTTTAAATCATTTGTTAATGAATGATTTCAACTAGAATTGAATAAAATATTTTCATAAATATGCAATTCGATCATACTCATTAAACCAATCGTTATTAATATATGCTAAAGAGAGCTAAGTGAGTCTTTTTAAATTTTAAAATAAAAGCAATATTTTTTAAACATAAAAGGGTTATATTATTTTACACTTTATTTTTTAAAGTGTATCTCTCAAACTTTATTTCCCCTCACATCCCTCACATATTAATTAATACTTATGTAGATGAATAGTATTAAAGAAAAAAATGAGAGAGAAAAAAAAATTAATTTTAATATATTTTTAGTATAATAAATTTTTATATTATCATATAATTATAATAAACAAATTATTAAAAAAATTTAATTAAGATAATAATAATTATATAAAATTTAAATAATTAATAAAATATAATTAAATAATAATATACAAATTTTTACACTAATATACATTAAAATTAAATTTTAAAAAATAATAATAGGTGATTGAATATAAAAAATATATTGTAAAATGATAATATGAATATAAAAAAAAAAGAGTATACGAGTATCACAATCCTCAAAATTAATGCTCGAGAGCGGAACAGAACCATGGCATCAGCGTGATCAACTGGCCCCACCAGAAATGATTGAAGGCGGGTCATGGTTACGTGGTATATAATCCCGCAAGCACAAACCCGGCTTTTTCGTTTCCTACCAATAACGAATGGCCACATGTCTGCTCATTTCACGCCGCCAACATTCCTACGAGGATGTTTACCCGACACGTGCCAGACTGTCAAACGTCTTATTACCTCGGAATAGTGTCGAGCTGCGTGTGGAATGTCGCTGAAAAGGCAACGTTGCCCCAGTTGTCTTTTTGTGCTTGCCTTCCCAAGTTTTCTCGGTAATTTTTGGGATACCAGGAGGTCAAAATTGCGAATCAAGGTGGAAAACACGGCATTGCAGTACCATTTTGCCATTTCTTAGCAATCAATCACCCATCTCCTTGGAGGGATTTTCAAAAGGCTTCCTTATTTTTGGCCCTGAAGAAGGGAAAAGTAAGTTCCTAGAGGGGGAAAAAACCCCACCTTTATGCTATCCCTCTCTGCCTCATGTCTACGACTCTCCAGAGCTGGCTGTGTCTCTGCTGCTCTAGAAAAATGGCATTCAAGAAAGCTCTCCCTTGGGTCTTAATCTCTGTGATCCTAACCTTGGCTGTTTCACTGCCATTTGTTCAATCCACTAGTTCAAGTGAGTTCATCTGTTCATGGAAATATTCATCTCTTCCTTTTCTGTTTTTTCTTGGTATTAAACCATTGCTCCATATGCAGGCCTTGAATGTCAAACCAGCATGGCCGGAAACAGGCCCACAGCAACAAGCACGGAGGTACAAGTAAAATCATTACATGTTACAAGATAGGGGGAAGATTGTTTCTTTGGTTCTTCAATCTTCAAGTTTCAAACTTTCAACATCCTTCTTGCTCTCTGTTAATAAATGGTGTCTATTTGGATTCTTTTTTTCCTTTTAGGTTGCTAGATTTGGGAATGAAGCTGCTTCTGTTCGCACGGTAGAAGACTCAGCAAGGCAAGTCCCAACGGGACCTGACCCTCTTCATCACAACAACAACCCTACAGGCCCTTGAGTTACCTTTTTCGAAAACTCTCCTCTATTTAAGTAAAGGTCTAACTTCATGCTTCAATGGCGGGTCCTCATTAATCCCACCGATTTTGTTTCTTTTTGTACTTCATAATCCCCTGCCACATTTTGCTTAATGGTTCAATATATCAATATATCATGTCCTTGGAGCTAAAGTTTTTGTAATTTATAAGCCCTCTTCTGCAATATGCTTGCTTTTGTACATAATCAGAAACAATTATATCTGGAATATAATTGTTTTCATTCTTCTTGTTTGCAATTCTTTTTTTTTTTTTCGATTCTGTTCATCGTTTATATTGTGGTCTTGTGGAAAACATGAAAGAAGACAATAGAACTTCCTCGACATTTTTCTTTCTGGGTTATGGCATGAACTGAAATATTGAATAGTGATGTTGGGAGCTGATAACCTCATTGGTCATTGCTTTCTTTCCCTTCTCAAAGACCATCCAAAGAAGACAAGACGACCTAGCTAAGAGTGGAATCCATTTGTTGTCATTTACAGGAAACAGTGGAAAGGACAGCTGCAACTTTGTACGATTTCAGAGTTTCAGTCCTTTTTTATTTTCCCTGCTTATGCTTTGTCAAGTTCAGCTTTAGGACCGCCATGGATGTGAATGAAATATTAAGAATTACACTTTATCTTCAATATTTTTTTTCGTTTTAAAGGGAGAAAGGGTCTCATAGCATGTTTGGTTTGGCATTTGGAAGCCTCCAAACATGCTATCAATCTCGAGCCTCAAATTGCTTCTTTGGCTTCTGTTTGAGGAAACTGGTAAATGCGAAGCAAACTGCAGAGTGCAGAGAAAACCATAGGCATATTTTGTATGCCGTTCTTTTCCTCTCAGTCTTCAAATTTTCATCACTGAGCAGGCTCCCTTCAACGCATGTTGCGCTTGTCAGCAATTGGACGTTCAAATGACTTAAATGTGACAATTGACGAAGATTACATGATGGACTCGGCAAAATAAAGAGGAAACAAAAAGAAAGGAGAGGTATACAGGGGTCAGTATTTAAATGAGTTGTTATTGAGAATATATTTCGATTTCTGTTATTATTTATACAAAGAAAATTGTGTAAAAAAGTTGATACGTTTAAAATTATGATGTAAATAATATTTACTAAAAGAAAATTAGAATGTGATCCACTTTGACTTTTATCAGAATCAAGAGATAGCCTATCAGCTTATATGTAACAGTTTTTTTTCTTTTGCATTACTGTGAGAGTATTATGTTGAATTGAACCTTATTCTCTTGTGCCTTGAGCCTTGCAGGTTTGCACGGCTAATCCATTAACCTTGAATCAATTATTTCACTTTTCTTCTTCATTGTATTAAGGTTTTTAGATTCCAATATGCCACAGACTGTTAAGTCAGTTGAACATTGGAAAATAGGTGACAGCCACCAGATAATGTGTGTTGAGGACATTCCATGAACAAATGGAGTTCAGATTCAGCTGCATGATCGCACCAAACATAACTGATAGCTCCTTTGATCTGTATTCACCCTTCCCCCTGCACTAGGTTATCACAACCTCCAGAGGCAACCATACTTGTTTTGGTATTGCTTGATGAAGGTTAAGTTTCACCCCAGAGATGGTGCAAAGGGCCAACTTATAACCAGACTATATAAACTTTGAATTGCAAAGTCAATTTATCCCTTCCTTGTGAGATCTTCAATATGAAGAACTTGACTAGCAACATGACTTGGTAGCACTTCTCTCACCAGCCCCACCATCTCCCTTCCACAAATGTGGTTGTGGCTCTAAAAAGTCATTAACTAGAGAAAAATTGTAAGACTGTCTGAGACTTTCATCCAACATAAAAGTACTTCTTAGGTCAAATGTATACAACTTATTAAAGATTTAAAGTGCATTCACTGATCGAAAGGTAGCTCAATACAAGATTTAATTTGATCGGTCTTCCACTTGTACTTTGTCATGATTTGCTTCAATTCCTAGGTTCTCTGTTAATGAATCATATATAAGTACCTTTATAAGCAACTTGATAGGCCAAGGAATATGTCCTAACTTTGGACTGAGGTAAGTCTTCTTCTTAATCTAAATTTTAATCCAACAAAAAAAAATACATTCCTTTTCTTAATATGCCACTCCGTCATATATTGCAATATCATCCATCCTCCTTACAAACTCTGTCATGCTAGAGGATTTGAACCCGTTCCTACTTAAAAGAAAGAGAAGAAATAAAAATATTAGCCCATAAACTATTTCTTGAAGAGTGATTATTTATCATTCATTTGATGTACGACATCTCTGCTTGACTGATTAATATCCTTAAATCTTAGACCTTTTTCAACTAACATAAAGTGGCCAATTTTATTCAATTAATACCATGATTATCCATATTTAGGCACCAAAATATTCACATTAATACGGTAATATCATCACATAAGATGTCCAATAATTAAGAATAACACACAGATAGTAAAAAGTTAGTGCCATGAGCCCATCACTACTCAATTTCTGGAACTTTCTCTACCAGCTATATACAATAACTTCCACAACCAACTTTGTAATCTGTGTCCAATTGTCGCTCTTGCAAAATTAAATGTGGACCGTTTTGATTGAACTTCTATAGATGGAAAGCCAAAGCACACACTTTGGATTAAAATTTGAAGCTTGGAAGAGAGATGAGTTTAGTGTTGAAGATAATTAGTAAGAATTAGTATTTTTGGAAAACAATGCAACATATAAACGTTTTCCAAGTTCCAATAACTTTTTGACCACTTACCATTTCATAACTAGAGTTAGTTTATTGTTTTACAAGACAAAATTGATTCTTTTGTAAATAATGGATGAGTGATAGAAGGACACCGTGTCTCTTATTCTCTGCCTCAGCCATACTCAACTTGTGAGTTAAATCCTATTCACAAATTAAGAAAAATGGAATATCATAAAAGGACCTCTATGTAATTAATTAATTCTTGCATCGTAATATAAAAATATTACTTATAGAATAAAAATTATGAATATGATCTAACACTCGATCATTACAAAGAAATCTATTTATTTAATTATAGATTTTATAAGACATTTATTCTGTGAAGTTTGTTCACAAGTGTGAAAACATGTATTTTTATGCCCTTGTCAATCTATTATACCCTTATAGTTCAGTTTATTTAAAGGCACAGTTTTCAATTCTGTGTGATGCTTTGCTTGAATACGTGGCTTCATGTGTGGAATAATAAAAGTTGCAAACATCGAGCTGCTTTAAAAAATATAATGTGTTTCTCAAAATTAAATTAAACTAAAAAAAAAAGGAAACGCCATAGTGGAAAGACAAAAATATCATGAAAAAGACAAAAATATCTCCCACAAAGCAAAGAGAAAAATATCTACGTACATTATAGATTTATATATTGGTAATTATTATTGTATTATTATATTTATTTTTGGGTTCTAATATATTAAGAAATATCTCATGTGTGCCCCATCCCACGCCAAATATCAGACACTTTTTAGACTCGCTCAAGTCACTTTAAAATCAAGCGCCGGAGCTCTCCCAAGTGCGCTGCCGCACAACATGTCTTCAACCACCGCAGCCGGCGGCGAGTCTCCCGACGACCTTGACACGCCAACACTAGACAGGGAGTCCCCCAGGCTCCTCCACTTCATCTCCGAGCATGGAGGCTATGCTTACGTCAGCATGGCGGCTCTGGCCGCCGCCGGCGACTTTCGCGCCGCCGAAGCCGCTCGTGAGATGGCGTGGGAGCAACTACACTCGGGGCCCTGGCACTCCGTACTCCCAGTGTGGCGCGACGCATACTCTATGGCGTGCCTTCACGTTGCGAGGTACCATTATAGCAGCGGCGAGTTCAAGGAGGCCCTCAGGGTTTTGGATATGGGGCTGATCATGGGAGGGATGCTTCTCAGAAAGGACTTGGACTCTGCCGTTGAGAAGGTATCGGAGAAGGCCAGGAACGTTAGGGTTTCTGAAGAAAGCTATGAAGGTTCGGGGGACTCCAAGCATCGACTTGTTGACCAGGAACTTAATGAGGCTGAGGTGAGGTCCGTTCCTCTTTTCTTCTGATTAATTTATAGCTGAAACTAGAGATTATGAGCATTGTTTTTTTATTTACAATTATGATGCGTCATCTCAAAATCTTTACATTAATTGCTGATTTGGATTATCTTTTCCGATAAGAGGGTTTTGTAAATTCCGATTGCCTGTATTATTTGTACTTGTACCTTGAGATTACTTCATAGCAAAATTGCTTTTTCCGACTTGGGACTTGGCTTTCTGAATTTGAAAGGGTTGGTATAGAGTCGCTAGCATAACTTCAGCACGCACTTGAACTTATGGAGGGGAAAAAGATATAGATCTTCCTGCCTTCGTTGGAGTCTGATTATGGGTTTTATTCTATCAATTGAAATTGTTAATTTTTTTAATTCTTTTGACTGAGTTTTGAGAAGCAATATGTAATCAGAAGCTAGATTATGAAAGTGAAATCAAACGTTGCTTGGTGCATTGCTGGTATGTCTTCTTAGGAGTGAAAAAAATGATATCATAGTGGCCCTTGATAAAACATGAACTACACTGTGAGAAGCTTTACCTACCTCGTGGGAAAGATAACAATATCTGAAATCTGAATGTAACGGAAGTTTCAGTAAATTTAATATTTTTTAATTAAATAAAAATCTCAGAATCCAAACAATGTTTGTTAATAAAACATGTTGCGTCACGACACCCTCAAATATGATACAAGCTTATTCATCAGCATTGAAATTTCAAATTTTTCCTTTTTAAGTTTCTCTATACTTCTTTTCTGTGCTTATGAAGTTGGATCTGACTTAGATGATTATTGCAACATTGCATGGCCCTTCTAATGTTTATGCTATAGCTTTTTATACTGTAGGTGCTCCAACTTTTACCTGTCAAGTCCCTTTCTTCTAAGATTGTGGTGAAGAGGTCTGCTCTGTCAATGGAAAGGTTCCTGAAAGATCATTACCTGTCTGGTTCCCCAGTTATTATCAGTGATTGTATGGCTCACTGGCCAGCCAAGATGAAATGGAATAACATAGATTACTTGCAAAGAGTTGCTGGTGACCGCACAGTTCCAGTTGAGGTAATTACTCTAATCAACATATTTGTAACTGTAAAGGAAAGAACCTCCTCTTCTTTGAAGAACAAAGGTAGATAGACGAAGGTTTCAGGACTGGATACATTTGTTTTCCATGTACAGAAAAAAAAAGGATAGCTGGTTGACAATTTTTGTCTCCCTGAAACTCATCCTTTGCATTAAACTTAACTTACCTTAATTAACAATTACCAAACTGTAACTTAACTCACTACTGGGTCATATATTTGACTATTTGCTGCCATATTCAACGCTATACTATGAAATTTAAGTTGTTTGCTAATAGTCTCTCTTAAACAACTTTCCTAAAAGTAGTTTGAGAACTTTATCATGCAGTTCTAGTACAAAAAGTTAAGGTGTACAACTGGAGCGAGAAGTATTGAGAGAGAAATTTAAGTGAAATATCTAGCTTGGATAGCCATTATTTTATTTGATGAGTGGTGGTCAGCTATGGCTCTTGTATATTTTACTGTGAAATGTCGTAAACTTGTAACTATTTACTCTATGTTGATCTCCTGTGGCTACTATCTGAATTGACAAATGCACTCAGGTTACAGTGCAATGTAAGTGTCTTCTCATTGTAACCTATATCTTATCCCCTCTTTTTAAATCATGTTTCCTAAATTTGTTTCCACTGGCCAACTAAAATCAGTTATCAACTAGGAAATCTTTCACCTGAACATACTTTGATGCAATTAATCTATTCACAATGCATCCTAATCGACTCATATATGTAGAAATCCTAGAACCTTTTCCCTGTCATGCATCTAACGTGAGTAGAAAAAACTTTTTTTTTTTTGGTTGCAATAGTTTCTTATTGAAGACTTATTTTTTCCCCCCTGCAAAGTTCCATGTAGATTCTTTTTATAGCCACTAAGCTGTTAAACTGAAGTACAACTTAAGATAAAAGGTTGACGAAGTTTATGATTTATTTGATGTGAATGTTCATTGCGGTACTTCATGTATTTACATGATAGATTATTGTTACCTCTAGTATTGTTTGTATTTATGTCCCATTTACCTCATGTAGGCTTTTTCTGTCACAGCAAGGTTGTTGAAGTTGTTTAGAGCAGTATATACACTATAGAGAAAATCCATACACAAACATGCACACACAGAAGGCGAGAAAGGGGGTGGACCTTTTGAATGTATTATATTTTATTGTTAGTTTTTTTTTATAGATGAATATTGGAAGAAAAGGGTAAAGTGCAACATGCTTTGCAGGTTGGGAAGAACTATTTATGCACGGAGTGGAAGCAAGAGCTAATTACATTTTCAGAGTTTCTTCAGCGGTTAAAATCCCATGGCTGTTCTCCTGGTGGTCCTACTTATCTTGCTCAACATCCATTATTTGATCAGGTATTTATGATTTAGTGTTTATATTTTTTCCAATTCCTTTTTGCAAATTTAGCATGCATTTGAAGGACTCATACTGCTTCTTTCAATTACTGATATTATTGAAATGGCAGATAATTGAGCTTCGGAAAGATATCGTTATTCCTGACTATTGTTTTGTTGGCGGAGGGGAGCTAAGATCTCTCAATGCTTGGTTTGGTCCTGCTGGAACAGTAACACCATTACACCATGATCCACATCATAACATACTAGCTCAGGTAACTCAGTTGTATTGACCAATTACAAATTAAAGCTGCCTTTTACAATTTCCCCCCACCCAAATTTTATATGCCACTAGGTATTAATTATGGTCCCAATCTTTTGAGCATATGCACACCAAATGAATTACTTCTGAAAGAAAGGAGGTCCCATGGGTCCAACATTGAGCAATTCTATTACTACGCCAGCCTTTCATTCTTCTTAGCCAGAATACAATTTGTATTATGATTCTAACTGTGCACTTATGGATATTTGGCATGGCATTAGTTGATGTACTTCTAGTTTGACAAAATACGAAGTTCAGATTTACTGTTGTTTATTTTAAGAGAGACCTTTTAACATATGTGGATGACATTGTGGTTTATATGATATCCTTGTTACTTAATTCTTTGGCAAATGCTACTGACGTTCTTGGTGCAGATGATTGCCTCAATTATAGTTCATATCAACAGCCATATTGTCCAATGGGTCACTGTGACCCATGGAAATTTTGTTGTGCATCCTCAATGGTCAAGACATCAATTAACACAATCCTGTCAATATTGTTGTGCATCCTTATTTCTTTTTTACACCCTTTCTCTACTCCCAAGATGTGTATTTTGATCTCTTTTTCTCTGCTGTTGATTAGATGTTTGAATGCTTATCTAAAAACCGTTTACATGATTGAACTTTTATAATCTATTTGACTGAAATTATTGTCTTGTTTCATACTTTCAGGTTGTCGGGAAGAAATACATAAGGCTTTACTCGCCATCTTTGTCTGAGGAGCTTTTCCCCTACTCTGATACCATGCTTAGCAATTCCAGCCAGGTATTAGATTTTTGAACCGTATATGATTGAATAACTTTCTGTGCAGTCTGCTTTTGCCCTTGCTGGAAGCATACCACTATCACTGCATCCCATCTGAATGATCAAAGAGCTCTAGAAGTATTTCATTAATGTAACTTTTCTTCTTTTTGTCTTGTCTTATCTTTTTTCTCTTCTTGTACCCTCAATGTGTGTCTATCTCTGTGTCTAGGCTGTTTTTCTTCCTCAGGCTACACATTTCCCTGGCAGCCAAGTGATTCTATGCCATACTTAAACTTTTTACCAGCAAGCTAATAGATCCCATCTTAGATCTGTTAAATGGATTGGTTGTGACAAAAATGTTTCTTCAGCAAATCCGGAGCTTATTGTTGACTAGACTAGCTGCTAACAGGATCTAGAATTCAAAAGAATGTGATCATAGTAGAACAATTCGGGTGTTGATTTCCAGTTTACTTATACATTATATGGGGTGCCGAATACTTTAAGCCTACCAATCTGCTATGTTGCAAAGTGGAAACATGGGTATATATATAAATGCAAATAAGTTCTGATTTGGGGAAGAAAATAGCTTTTGTGAAATCATTTAGCCTCCATGATTGTTCATTTAACTTCTGCGTAGATATTCCTTAGATGAGGTTTATGTTTTATTTGTATTTTTTATTTACGATATCTTGAAATCTGTCTCCATGTTGATTGAAAATTTCTTTTGTTTGAAGGTTGATTTAGATGACATAGACGAAAGGAAGTTTCCTAAGGTGCAAGATTTGGAATTTATAGACTGTATTTTAGAGGAAGGTGAAATGTTATATATCCCGCCAAAGTGGTGGCACTATGTGCGGTCTTTAACTACCAGTTTCTCGGTTAGCTTTTGGTGGAGTGAGGGTGAAAGTTCAGCTGCATACTAATGTTGTAGCCCTTTTATGTCTAGACGTCATTCTTTCTTAATGGAGAACTGAGCATGTTCTAAGTAGCGTTGCTGATATATCTATGCAGACAGGTCATCTTGCATCACAGCCACAGTATGTCCCCTCATGTGCGTAAACATCATTTTTGGCACCTGTTGCTATCATAATAATATATATTAAAGGAAAAACTTGCTATAGAGCTGCCTACAAAAACATTTGCAGATTCGATGCTGAGTTTGAGCCACGATTGGGTGTTAATCTCTTGTGCCCTTTAATTACTGATCATAAAGTTTTGTGAAACCGCAGTCTCGAATACTAAAGTAATATGACACTCATTATTTTTTGTGGTTAATCATACTCCCCATCTGTACTAAAAGCAGTTGGAAACTATGGTGGCGCTGTAACAACTGAACCACTGCAAACTTCGGCTTGATTATCATCTACCTCTATAATTTTATTTGATTCTCCCTCAGTTTGGTCTCTTAAATTTGATAGGCTCCTCTGGGCAAAGTAATATAGAAAGCGAAACATAGGTGACAACAACAAAATGCATCCTAGCATTAGTGGCAACTTCCATACTTCCACTCAATAAATACCCCCAAAATTCGAGGGCTTTCTCCAATCTCATCTGTTTAGAGAAACTAAAAACAAAGTAATTATTTCTTATGCATATATGGTAAGAAGTATTTATTGTCCTTCGCACATCTGAATCTTCACCTAGTCACTGACAAGCATCCAAAATATAGTTTGCAATAGATTAAACCAATTTCAACGATTATTAACTGTTATTTATATATCGCATACATTTGGCTAGTTAAAGACTTCAAGATGAGAGACTCTAAAGAAAATGGACAGCGAAATAAAACCTGTTTCCAAATTTTACTTAGGCTGCAGATTTGTACCTGCAAAGAACTCTACACCTCAAGACCCTGTCCTGAACATAAAACCCCGGCATCACCATGATCTTAACCCGGCTTGGACCTTGTGATCTCTGCCTATCCGTACACATATCTTCCATATAGTGAGGATCAAAGCTTCTATTCTCTTCAACTCTTAAAATTCCCAATGGTGGGTTGAAAGAAAAAGCTAGCAAATGTAGCAACCATATGCTCTTTGCTGAAACGAAGAAAGCTTGAAGGAGCTGTTCAGGCCAAGGCCTGGTCCAATTTAGACTGGTGGTGATACAACGCATTTTCTGGTCACAGAACTTGCTAAATTCCTCACTGTAATATTTTGTCCCCTTTCTCAGTACCTCCTTCCAACTCAAATTCCTAAGGGCAACGAAAGAAGTGAATTGTGCTTGGCGATCCTGTTGCGGGTCTAAGAATTTTGGGCAGCCATTCTTTCCGAATACACAGTTCTCAAAGTCCTGGTAGAGAGATTGATTTATGAATGCTTCAATATGGTATAGAACTGCCTTTGAGTACTTGGAATTCAGAGACAGCCTATATGGTTGAAGAAGCAAGTTCAGATTGTCGGTCAAAGAATGATCGGTTTCTTCAATGTGGTTTATAACGGTCTTGCAGAACTGCTTCACTGATAATCTGGACTCTGACACTATCTGCAAGAATCCCTCTACCATTACTTCCTCACTCACAGGCATCATATTTTCTCCATTCCCATCAAATGATTTTCCTCTCTGGGGAAGATTATTAACTTGTTCACAAGGTTGGGAATCCCTGGCCTGCATTGCTTGTCTTAAAGCCTTCTTCAGATCCTCACAGTAACTCTCCAAGTACTCCAGCTTTTGTTTCAGCTCCCCCAATGAATATCTCATCTCAGAAACTTCCATTAAGGCCGCATCTCTGTTCTCGTTTGCTTCCATCAGCTCTTTCTTCAATGTCTCAATTGACATTATTCCCAACTCCTTGAGAGCCTGAGAAACATCCTCAGATTCTTCTGTGTTTGGGGAATTCTCATTCTTGTGCTTCTTCTTTAACCGAGGAAACAGCCATGAAATCACCCCTTTGCTTTTGGGTTGGGACTGAAAAGATGAGTGAGAATCCGTGAGTGGGACAACAATATTGGAGCTCTTGCTGTTCCTATCATTCTCAAATTCGCTAGTTATGACTGCAGGCTTACATCTATTGCAGGAGGATGCGGACTTGAAGTCCTCCAAACTGTTTCTCCTCCTAGACTTGAAGTAGTCATTAGCAGGTGATGTTTGAAGAACAGTAATGTGGTCTGCATAAGAGCCAGTTACAGATTTGCTATCATCAGCAGCACATATGTGAGATTCTAGGTTGGGAAAACCACAAGGTAGCCCCTTTCTTGAACTTGATTTCTCCTTGTAATCTGGTACAATGGTTTCTATGCAGTTTCCTCCTTCTAGCCCGTTCTCATCCCAACTTTCTGATATTGTTCGGCTATTCATTGAGTTTTGATTGTATCCTAGCACTGGGTCGTCTTCATAGCTCTGTCAATGATTTTCTCACATTTAGAAACTTATTATCCATCAAAATAGGGAAAAAAAAAAAAGACTGATTGTGGGGCAGGGGAATTTGCAACCACAAATATAGAAAGAAATCTGAAACCAATGAAAGAGCAGGCGAAAAAAACATAATATTAGTTTTCAAATGACACTTATGAGATAATAAACAATTAAACATCATAGTTGTGGAATTGACCTCAGGATTCAATTCACTTGACTTTACTGAATGTTGAAACTTCCATGGCAGGCAAAGTAAAGCAAGAATCCTAAAAAGTCAAAACTGGATTCATGCTTGGTGTTTCATCGAGAGATTGAATAGGATAGAGAAAGGGGAGCAAAGATTAATAATATAACCGCAACAACAATCAATGAAATCTACCTATCGAGCTATGAAGAAGGCAGCAGTTTCAGAATTTATCATCTATCAGAGGTAGCAGCGTTCAAGGGATAGGATAATAGTCAAATGACTGAAAGCAGGGTTAGAATTATTGCATATTCCAGAAATTCAAGTATCTCGGGTCTGGTCGATATCATGATGAACGGGAACAATCACATTCCATGCATACTCTAGCAGCACTGCTCTGTTACGTTGAACAGAATAGCTGCGTTGATGTTAATTGGATAGATTTTGGATACCCAGTTCAGCAAAAAAGTAAAAGACCAATTTGCAAGCCAAAATTGAAGAAAAATTGTACTTACTGGAGTGAAAACAGGGTAATCTTGGGCAGAGAACTGAGAAGCAGGGGAAGCGGATGGGAATCTGGCATTGGCAGGGCTAGTTCCTCGCATTAAAGCCGCATGAAGAGCCCTTAGTTCCACTGCTTTGGCTATGGCGGTCTGGATTTCCTGCCTGCTTATTTCAGGGTTGCCATTGTTGCTGTCGCCTTTATGGTCTTGGAAAATCTGTGGAGGAGCAGCAGTTGCAGCCATGAAACACAGCAGAGAAAAGAACGAAGTGGAACATGTAAATTCTGAGAAGATGATATGTGTACTAGATATCCTTGGAATTTTTATTAACAAGCGAAAAGAACAAAAGCGGGTGAACAAGTGGCATCCAACGGGTGGATTTGATTTGAAGGCTTTATCTTTGGTAGAATCTTGGAGAGCCAGAAAATAGAACGATAGAGTTTTGTCTTTGTTCTCGTAGGAAAATTAATGGAACCAGGGCATGTGGAGAAAAGATAGAAGTAATTTTAACTCTACGCGTGTGCGCATCAGCATTCAGCAGTGTGAAGCCAGTTTACCATTATGCCCACAAACTCCAAAAATTACCAGAACACAACATTCGGTGATCATGGTGGTGCCACTGTTCACATGATTTGCTTTAGTACTAACTTAAAAAGTTCCATGCCACTATGTTCCACTACCATGTCTAAAGGTCAAGTAATTCAGCTTTCAATTTGGGGATATTGTCAACCAGAGTGTAATCATCACAGTCAATGGCACAAGTATGTTCACAAAGGCATCAAGTACTTCCCTTACCCTAACATGATGATTAGGAGTTAGTGAATAGCCTAATTAAGCTCAGTGCTTTTCTTTTTCATAATGAAAACATGTTCTTATGTTCAAGTGATAAGATAATGTTTTATTAGACCCCATCATGCTGCTTTCGTCTATATATCCTTAACTTGGTTGGCCATTCTCGGATCTGAGCCTAAAACCCATAAATGCCTGAGGCACAAACTATCGCATTAAGCCTGGTTGTTAATATTTCCCATGCAAACGTGGTGACCCTTGATGGGAATTTAAGATTTTAAACCAGTGGGAAATTTCAAAAGGGAAAAAGCACTTATCAAATTCATGGAGTTGAGCTCAAATTGGATAACTTATACTGATTAGAAAAGTAACCCTAAGTTAAAAGTCTAAAGCTTCTCTGTTTTCTTTTGCTAATCCCTAATTATGAAATTAGGTTGGCTGAGGCCATTGTCGTCCAAATAAAAAAATGGAAAAATGAATAATATTGAGGCGTGCAAGTGCAAGGTGCAATATTTTCGGCCAAAAAGGTAGAAAAATAATCGACGACTTCACATACAATGAATTATGAAACAGAGAGGCACAGTGGGGATCAAGTGGGCATTTTGTAGCATATGAGATTACAAAAAAGCCCGTAAATGCCACGTGTAAATACTAGTCCCTAAAGGGTATTTTCGAAAACGGAGAATATTGAGTCTGGAATTGGAATTCCATGTAGGACAGATGGAATTGTTGGGGTTTTGACCATGACAATATAAAATACATTTTATATTATTTCTAATTATTTTTCTAATATCTAATCGAACATAAATATATAATATTATAATAATGGTAGAAGTTAAATCAATTTTTTATTTGATATTCTTTTAAAGAAATTAATATCCCTCAAGCCAAAAGCACCTATGGAATTTAGGGAGATTTGTCAAACCACCACATGCAAAAAAAAAAAAAAAACAAGTGTCTTTTCTTGCGTAATTGAATTGATTTCATTGGCACACGATGCCTGAATTAAATTATGGTATTATCTATAATAAAATGATAGAGCTCAAGCATCTCACAAGCACTTTGAGAACTCAGTAGGTAGTTTAGCTATCCATTAGAACATAGACCTATTTGTTTTGATTTTTGACTACAGAAAAGATGAAGTGGTTGGGAAGGGTTTAGTTTTCTTCTAACCAACAGATATTTGTTTTTCCCACAAACCAGAAAATGGCATTTTTTTTTAAACCAGTATGTGTCTTCGTATTCTTTAAAAATGAAATTAATTCTCGATCGAGTTTTACCTTGAGCTGAATCATTCAATGCTTTTTAGTTCTAATCACTAGCTACTTACACAGGTCCAAAGTCTTCCTCAGTAATATGTTGCTTCATCTTTATGGATTAATTTTGCACGATAAGCAAATACAGACCTACCTGCAGAGGAGATTAACAGAAATGAAAAAAAATAATAAAGGGAAAATTCAACCCAAACAAAATCACTATAAATAGCGAATATTAAGATATTATATATATTTTTTTCTATTATTTTCCTTAATGGCCATCAAATGGAGAAGTTCTTATATGCTGCAATAACAATACACTCAATTTACTAAATTATAACACCTGAATAACATAATTATTCAAGTAGTTGAATTGAATATAAAAAATTAAATAATAAAATTTAAGATAAATTATAGCCTTTAAATGTAGTACTTTGAGAATATACTAAAATTTTTCCATCAAATGGACCAAAATAAGAAACATCACAGCACAAAGGGAACAATTATGATGCAAGTTTTACTCAGAAAGGCATCTTTCTGTCTGTTCTTCGATAATTGACTTCATTAGCAAGGGACAAGGGGACATTAAAAGATCTCTAATAATGACTTGGATGAGGGAAGCCCTGCGATCCACGCAAATCAATTCAAACAAAACTAGTCCTTTTACCTTGTCTTAATAATTTAAAATCACGCAGGCAACTTTTTTTTTGCAATCATAGCTCTTGCATGCTTAGGTTATAAAAGGAAACCCCTCTCTGGAAAAGACAGAGACAAGGAAATATGGGACCGCTAAGGTCGTCTTGGTTTGCCACAGGCTCACAGCCATTAAACAAATGTCGCATTGCACCAGAAATGGTCATTTGGCATCGTACTAGAACAATTTCCATTAAAAATCTTATTGCAACTTCTTTTTTTTGTTGCCTAGCCCTCCTTTCGAAACAGAACATGGGAAATGTACCTCGGTTCCTAGATCTGTGTGCGTGAGGATTACTTCTCTTTCGTTTTCACTCACTCAGTCACAGCCTAGCCTGAAAGATACAAGTGATACGAATTTCTTGGCTCTTTCTGGGGACCCCGAGGAATAAAGGAGGAAACAGTAAAGAAAACAACCAAACCAAGTAGAAGCAACACTGCAACAAGCGTGGTTCTTTGTTTACTATAAAATGGCAACACCGCCAACCCTTTCATATATTGGGTCTAAGTTACACGTTTTCTTTCAAGGTTCCTGTTTTTTGACTGTTATATTTGTACTCTATTTCTCATGGCTTGATTCTGCAGAAGGTATGGTCTTGTCGATGAATGATGTAATGTAATAATACAAGGGTAAGAAAAACAAAATTTGTTTGGCTTAATTGATGAAATGTTTGGAGGAACTTCACCTTCACATGGGTTAGTTAAAGGTTAGGACTAGGAACATGATGACATAATGTGGTTAGTATGTCTTTACAGGTTGGTATTACGAGGCTTTTTCTTTCTTTTTAATATTTATCTGTATTGGTACTTATTGTTAATTTTTGTTTCTTATTTGATAGATAAACTTGAAGAATTCCAATCAAGGTAGGAAAAAAAAAAGGATGAGAAACCATTACCAGCACAATAGATGGAGGATGGCTTCTAAAACCGGGCTAAGTTACTGAGATATGAAGCACAGCTACGGCTCACACTCACACAGGTGACTATATGGGTCAGCCCACTTTTTTTTTTATTGATATAAATTAAGAGTATTCTTATAAGGTTTAAAATTAATTTATTTGAATCACCTCATAAATTTAATTTTTTCAGATTGAGAATAATAATAATATAACTCTGCTCATAAAATGCGATTCTTATAAATCAAACTACAATTCTCATACCTAAAAACATAACTTATTTTTACTACACCAACACCTTTTAGGTTCTTACTTATTTATTTAGTCCAACATTTCTTGTTTCTTGAAGAATGAAGAAACTTGGATGTGGCCAGCTACTGAGAGTGGAAGAAGGCCCACAAGTATAGCTTAAAGAATCAATGGTTCGTTGGTTCCATGCTTAAGGCATGGAAGGGTCGCTCTGAGTATGAGCAAGTACTAGAAGAGCACCGCTGTGGCCATCTTCCAGGATGCAGCGGAGGCGTATTTGGTTGGTCCATTTGAGGACACTTCATGCAGAACGAGTCACTTTCATGCCCAAGGATATTCAACTTGATCCATCCTGTTATACCAAGGTCCCCCCCCGGGGGGTACTGTCTTTTTCTCCGTCCTGGTTTGCATGACTGTAAATCCAGAAGGTTAGAATTTCAATGTACCTTGTAAATCACGACTAGTTATTTATTTGACTTGTTCCTCGTTCCGGGATCCTACCATGCTGAGATTCTTTTCTGCCATTAATGCTAGCAGTTAATAGACGGGGCATTTGTAAAGCATGGACTAGAGAGTATCCTTAAATAAGCATAGTATATGTATAAGTTGAATTATTTAAAGTGTAATTTAATAAGTTCCGTATAAATATGAGAAAACTTTGAGTATAAGAATAGCTATTTATCATTGCTTTCGATCCTTTCATAGTTAACTCGTTTGAATAGAGAAATTTTTAAACAAATATCATTCTGGGATTAAATTTCACTTAGACTTGATCTACCGAATTTTAATTAAATTTTAACTTAACTTATTGAGATTCACGTGACACCAAATTAAAGCTTTTATACCTCTATATTACTCTTTCCAGAATTATTTACTAACAATGACACGTTTGAAAATATTTATCAATCTATATTACTTTTTGCTGTTGGTGTTTCTATGATTTTTTTCGCCATTTAAGTATTTAACGACCTTGTTGGCTCTGCAAAAATATCTTAAATGGGCTTTGTGACAATGTCCAACGACACTACTACTAACATTGTAAGAAGTTACAGTCATATTGTGACAGCTTGTAATGCAAGGATACGCAGCAGCAGTGATTATCAATAATCATATTCAACAGGATTCGGCTTCGTCTCAATTCCGCAATTGTACAGCAGACTCTGTAAAATCTTTTTTTTTTTTTACAATTTGAACTGGAGATTCCTTACAACTATTATACAAGAAAAGTATATCAGAACGTCCTGTTATAGGTAGATGGACTCACCTTTAAATTCAGATAAGACAACTAAATTGTCACTAGTTTACCAAAACTCGTAAATGCTTGGGACTAATCTTCACCTCTGCATGACTCCTGTCTCTGGGAAATCACGAGCAAAGAATTTTTCTGAAACCAATAATCAATCAACCTTAACAATACTTGACAACGAACATAAAGTCAGCAGATATTGTCATGTGCATTCGACTACTGCAAGCTTGAGTAGTATTTTGATTACTTACAAACTGATCGAGAAAAATAAGCTGAAAAAAGTGTGAATGACCAAATGTGAGAATAAAAAATCGAAGAAAAGTGACAGGCTTCAAAAAAGACTCGCTTATTGAGTACACTTAATTAAAAGCCCTGAACCAGATTAGAGGGAAGGAAAGAAGGCTGATTTTGGAGGAACTAATTTAAAACCAGTTCATGATGTCAGATAAGGATGTAAAAAAGCTAAGCATATTTAATTTTAAAACAAGTATTGTTCGAAGTCAGAATGACGAAGCTAAATGCATTTTCTGAACCGCAAACCTTTGTTCCAGCTACTATGGCGTCATATAAGGGATGAGCAGCACATGCAATAACTCCTTCAGACAAAGGAATAAACCTGTTCTGATTATTTTGGTTGTCCGCCCTGGAATTTTGCTGTACATCCTCCCTGGAAAGAACAATATTAAAACAGTTGGAAAAAGTACATAATATTTGCAAAGCAGTTTGATGAATTGAGTAAATTTAGGATAAACATACGTAATACACATGGCTGTATACATGCCTTCACAATTATGTGGTCAATTAAGTTGTATATCGAGTGGTTTTTACTGTATATGTGCTTTCTCAATTACGTGGTCAATTCAAGTTAAAAATGGGGACTGAGATCAATTAATATATGTCTGTCACTGTTGAAGTGCCTTACTTGTAATCTACATGGCTTGGTGAGCTGGATCTGGGATAGAAATCCAAGAGATGAATGCCACATCCAGATTTTGACCCAGCCACATAGACCTGCACTGGATTATAGCACACAAATAACTATTTCATGTCTGGTTTGAGGGAGAATAATGCTTTCAGTGAGAAGTCATGCTTAGATAAGTAAATACAAGTTAATACAATCACTACTGGAAGCACTTTCACAACTCACAAGCACAATATAAAACAAAGGAAACTGATAACATGCCAACATGACGAAAGGTAAAAGTTAAGTTTTTTACTAGAACAAGTTAAGGGAAGACGATAAGAAAATGAAAATTAGGTGCATCAAGTTTATAAAAAATTCTTACCGAACATGTAGATAACCATGAAGGTTTTCTTATATATGGATCAACGCAAACATCGGAATCATTTCTAACAAGAAACAGCATGATTAGATTTTGTTTGCAAAGTCCTTCACAAGAATTAAAAAAACCAACTTTAAATGTGATGAACTTACAACCAAGCTGGGGGAGGGCAATGAATGTGTGTAACTTGAAGATTATAAATATCCAAAATGCCTGACCTACATTAAAAATTACAAAATTGAACTAACAAGTGGAAGGAAGTATATACACTTGACATGTAAATTTCAATAGAAAGAACAACCACTATTGACATCAAATGCCACTGCTTAAAGGTAGTCATTACAAACTCATTATTGCCCAATTCTGTTTCGAAGAAAATTCAATAAAACATGTGGGGCCATTCAGAAACAACATAACATTAGGCAGCGATATAAGTAAGAAAGTTGGACTTTCAGTTCCTAATCAAAATATAGATACTTTTAGAGGATAGAATCGTGGAGTTCTTGGAAGTTATCTCTATTATCAGTGATTGAAGAAAGAAATCAGGCATGAAGAAAACACTAAACAGAGCTTCAAAATGCTGTCTTGCAGATGGATGGGGCATAAATCCAATACATTTGGCAACCTACCAGCCATCATCAAGATGGAATGCCAACTGATACGGGCATGATGGATTAAGATCTATAGAATGTATCCCCTGTGGAACAATATTTGCCTGTGCCTGCATAACAATAAGAATGGCTTAGCATAAACTACAAGTATGCAAAAGGCAATTGCCATGTGCAATTTCAACATCATATTGCATTGTATATGCCTATTGAGGTTATTTGAACAATTAAGTTGCATTTTCTCTAAAGCAGTCACGGGAAATATGAGATCTTTATTGTGATATGAAAACAGATATGAGACATTTACAAGCACCAAAAGCCTTTTCACAAGTATGACACCAATGTTAGCTGATACACACACACACTATTGGGCTTAGGAAATCTAAAAACATCAACCTAAGATGATACAGTTAACTATTAAAGCTACGATGGAACATAGTTATAGACAACCATGAATGGGAGAAGAAAACAGAATTCATCTAGAAAGACAGTCAAGTTTTGTTGTTGTATAATCATTGGTCGTCAAAAAGAATATTCCAACATAATATTACAGATAATAGATTTCAAGAGAGCAGCCTAAATAAAAATATAAATGCTATTAAGCATTCCTACTGCAGCAGCTTCCATAATTCATGTATTCATGGGGCACAAGTCAGTAAAGGGAATTCCCCTGGAAGGGAGGGGATCAGGAACCATGAATCATATATCGAACATACAAAAGAATAAAATAATTTGCTAAAAAAAGAAAAAAATCTCATCAAAATGGTTATTTAAGTGTTCTGGACCGGTAAGGCAAAACTAACCTCAATCGTAGTGCAAACCTCACAATAAGATATGACACAGACATGATACTAAAGCTATTAAAGTCATATCCTAAAGAACCAAATTTGATTATTTGTGTACAGATGTCGACAATAAAAAACTATATCACCCTCACAAAAAAGATCAGGAAGAATAACCACACCTTCAAAGCCACAATCTTTTCTAGCAGCGATGCCAACTTCAATGATGTTACAGGTGGATGATATATCTAAAAAGCCAAATAAATCAGAATAAGAAAGCTAAAAGTATTATAAAATATATCTTACAATAACATTTTTCCAAGACCAAGAGTTCATGCTTTATTTACCTCTAAGAAAAGTATGATACAAGTACATGCATTCTGTGCTGTAAAAGGTAGTATGGAGACAAGGGTGGTAACACCATAAATTTAAGTTGTACATCAGTGAAGATATGCATCATGAGGTCACAAATTTCTGCTTCTATGTGTTTATATTTTATAATTTATATTTCACTATTAATGTAGATATATAAATATGCAAGAATATAACAGTATTTTAACTTCACAAATTGTAATATCCAGATCCAAAGTAGACTGAGGGCAGGAAAATTTGATTACCATTTAAGAAACTAATTTTAATCTTATACCTTTGTCTTTAATCAAATGTTAAATCGTTGCATTGATATGACTCTATGTAAGCTCAATACTCAAAAACAATTACTTACTTTCCATTCATGGATATGACCCTATGTAAGCTCAATACTCAAAAACAATTACTTACTTTCCATTAACATGAAAATTACATCACAAATGTAAGATAACTTAAGGGTAGAATCAAAGACTGGTTAAACCTTTAACTTATAAACAAGCAAAGACCAAGCCAAGTACTAAGGGGCCAGGTTACATGCAATAGCATCAGCCTCTGAACTCTGAAGGCTCAGTCCTTGATTAGGCTCCCTAGGCAGAAGCAGATTACAGATATAGTCTTTGTCAAAGCTGTCTTGACTGTTTATTTATTTTTGGATATGCCTTTTTTGTAATGTAATAGCATGACATGAACAACCACAGATATATATCATTTAAGAGAACACAGATATAACCTGTGTGTGACTTTGAAAAGTAGCAGATGCTCTTCCACCACGAACATCCCATACATACACGATGCCATGCTGCCCAGCACCAAAAATGATCTGGAATAGATAGAATAATCACTATTCATATTTTCTCAAAAATATTGATCAAACACAATAAACAAGACATATTCCAAAAAGAAACTCGTTCAAGTCAAACCTAAGTTAATGCAAGTGCATCTGTGTTATCCACTGCAGTTTTATCGAAGCCAATATGGAGTTAAGTTGGACAATGAGAAGTGAGCCTTTTGTGTAAAATCACCAAGATGTGGACATTTGTGCCTAGTAAACAGATATTATTAGCAGGTTTGGACCGTGAAGACAAGATTTAGACATTTGGTCAACCGAAGTGGGTATTTCATTATAAATTATTATAATTCACTAAAAAATATAGCTATGTCTACGGTGCAACTACCTGTTTGATGTTTTTTAACAACTAAATTATGGTGACTCTGGTCCTACATAAACTTCTGTGAAATTCAGATTCAATCCAACAGTCAATAAACAGACAACAGAACTGTTGCATCATAGACTCAGCCCAAAAATATATTGTTTTGTCACTAAATGTAACCAAGGAACAAATCGTTCCAACTATTTGTAAACTGGTGGCCTACTTTTGGAATTATCCCAATATAACTATGTAGGGAAACTTTAAGGAACAATAACATCTAAAGGAGGGATGTGTATAATCCTCTCAGTTTCATCATATAATGCTTTGATTACATTGGATCTCTACTTTAAAGGTTAATAAATATTTTCATTTGCCAGGCCTCCACCAAACCCCTTAGTCACTGGTCCTCTACTTAACCATAGGAAGAGTAATCCCTCAAATGCAGACCACAATATAAATGTGGAATGTTGAACACCTAATCAAAGATCAGGACCAACACATTTATATGTAACCTTTATAATCACACAATACACTCTGCTCAGCTGTACATAACCTTAAATTCACTGGGAAAATTTTTAAAAGTGCTTTTAATGAGACAATTCCGGACTAGTGTATCCAGTCATACCTGAGTAACACATGGTTTGCTATGACAAGCACAAAAATGAGAAGATTTAGACAAGTTTAAGAATTCAACAGTATGTAAAGTAACACCATTCAACCTTTAACACCATTTCCAGAGAATCACAGGAATAACTCAATAGAATACATAATACAATTTCTAACCTGATTTTCTGCATTTAATTCGATGCTGTTAAGGTTACCAAAGGAAGTAGATGTAAGCTCAAGGCAAGGTAGAGCTTTCACTCTTCGATCCCAAACATGAATCCCACCGTGTGTATCGGAAGCAAGTATCCTGTTAAAATTGACTAGCAAAGCTAAGAAGAGCATAGTGTTGGAAAGATTTATATATTCACAAAATGAGAATCATTACTTAATGTCTTATGTTACTCAGATTCAGGTGTTTGGTGTCGGTAACCAAAACGGTATCAAAACCTTAGTTCTGCCATTTCAACTAAACATGGGTGATTGGTCTAAGGAAACATACAAAACAGTAAACTCAAAAGATATGCTATAAGTTGCTCTGGACCTACAAGGCGAGAAGTTCTTCAAGATCAGGGCTCAAATCTAGTAATTGCTATATGGGGTTCATTCTGTGTCATATATTAGCACCTTAGTATTTGCACTTTCCTATGGTGGAGTTTCCCACAAAAAATACAAATGTTAATTTGTAATGTAATTATGTAAATGTCCTGTTCTAGGAAACAAAATGTTACACGGCCCAAGCCCACTATTACTAAGGTGTATGTGAGGAGGAATAGGAAGGGGAATAAGGTGGGGGAGGCACACATGAGCAGAGAGGAGGAGGTGGAGAAGAGTTCATGATGAGAAGCATCATGGGGATCTGGATTATAACAACCAGCACTACACATGGCAGGCTGAGGAGCAAGGAAGAGAAGGAGATGATTGGGAAGGGGGATTAAGAGAGAAGGGAGAAGAGAGAGGTATGCATCCAATGAGTAAGGAATTGGAGTGGGAGGATAGCAGAACCCTCGAAGAGTTTGCCTTATTTTTTTCCTTCTTTACATCTTTGTTTTTTATTTGTGAGAGAACCTTGTAATCTCTCCTTCTGAAACTAATATCCATCCTATATCAGAATCAGAGAGGAGTTTCTTGTGGATAACTAATAACAGAGGTTATATTCAGCATTTTCTGGTGTTTTATTTCTGGTACCTTAACACAAAATTACTGGACTTCTGCTCTCTGTGTCCACCTTGCCTCACCCCTCTATGCCCTGCTTTTACTTCTCTTTATGCCAAAACCATACCCATTTCTCAATTAAGAGTAAAGTAATACCATTCGAACACTACTTTCACACCTCTCACATGCAATATTTTACTATTAATTGTCAATTTTACATCAGTCATTTATTTTATATTAAATCAATGGTAACAACAAAAGAATCAAGGGTAACAAAGTAGGTGGGTGTGTGGCACACAGCAGCTAATGTGCAAATGGCATTTCTCTTGAGAATATTGGGCCATGCAACAGCTAACGTATCTTGCATTAGTCATTACTGCTATATGATGGCTCTATTGGTGAAAGCACCAGGACAGATCTCATATTCTTACTGGTTGTCTTTCATCTTGACAATGGTATCAGTTGTTAGAATCAATAGGTCTTCAAATCGTTCATTTGAAAAATGGAAACCCTTCTTATTGGATGACCATGATACTTCCCAAAAATCGAAATTCTTGATCAATGGAGGAACAATATCACCATTTTTTTAGTGTCAATATGCAGGAATGACAATTACATTAGCTATTTACTAGCCAGAATTCATTATCAGTCAAACAGCAAATACCCATCCCTTCTCCAATTGTGATAGTAGATGTAATAATAACTCAAATTTCACACAAACGTAAGCAATTAAGCATGATGGCCAAAATTATATATCAACAGAAGCATATTTAACTTACATCTTTAGACATCATAACTATACGAATGAGTGAGGCATTGCATCAGGAATTCATTATTCCAGTCAAGCAAGAAAAGCAGTTCCTCTGAATTAAGGCTCAATTACCAACCTTGAGTCATTTGACATGAAAGCAACATCAGATAGACCTTTGAATATGCTGGATCCATGAACTGTGGCTGTATGTCTTGTTCTTAAAACCTATATTATATTATTCAAGGGAAAAAAAATCTTTTAACAGTGAATGCTGAGAAACATGACCAAATAACAGTGCATCTCTTAATAAACGAAAGGAACGCAAAATGATGAATTCTTAAAGATAGCAATTAGTTAGAGTCGCATATGACTCAAAATCATGAGGAAAAGAGATAAATGCAATGATGTAATCAGAAGGAAGTCCTGCAATTGCTTCCACCATCACTAAAATTGTATCATTGCATGTCCATTTCTAACTGTGTTGAGTTTCTAATGGGTGTTCCCAGGTTAGTCTGTTTAAATGTGCACACACAAGAAATGGGTTGCATGATTTTGTTCCAGAGCATCATATTTAAGATGATGATTTGATTGAGGTGCTACTTTTGATTCTTCACAATAAATAATTAGACAAATATCTCAGAACATACGGGAAAACACTCAACAATAATGCAACAAAAAATTGACATTAACAGAATTTGGTTGTGCATCAAGTATTGACAGTACAAACATAATACGATAATCGAAAGGAAAAAAAATATTGGCATCATAATGAGAATGTAATCAAGATTTAACAGGAAAGTATAATAATATATGAGAATGGAGGCTTACTTCAACTGGTTCTGATGAGACGTAACCGACATCAAATATAAGTACTTCATTACTTTTTACAGATGAACAGACAACCTGACATGAAAAAAAAAACATATAAACAGTGGGGCAAATATAATATTGAATAAATTGCAACAGCAAAGTTATAGAAATTAATAAAATCTCACATATTACTGGTCACAAGAAGCACTTGTAAATGTGATAATTTCATACCAAAAATAAAGAGGTGCCAAATTATCAGAACTAACATACAACACACTAGCCACAACAGAGGAAACTAAAAAGATAAAACCTAAGTATTATGCATAATATATGTAGTAAATATGATTTAGAAATCATCTTAAATCTATAAATTTGAATGTACAATGCTCAGCAAGAAGGCAATTTAATTAAGTTGAAACCTCATCCTGGTTAAGAGGATTCCATCGAACACCATCCAGTTGTCGATTTAGTGAGAGGTGCAGTAAATGCTTGCTTTCATCTTCTTGGGAGCCTACAATGACACAAAACCCAATTGTAACAGTAAAAGATCATTACCACTAGTTTTCAAATTCCTCCCCATTGAAAGCAATAATAAATATCAAGCAACATCAAAGTCAAGCACCCAAGACATCATTAAGTGCTCAGATTGGAGTCTTTTAGACACTTTTTGATTACTTTTTCAAAGACATGAGGCAGTTAAAAAAGCATGAAAAAATCCAAATTACTAATATAATTCCCATTTACAAAGAAGAATCCAATACTTGCAAGATGAGAAACACATAGGAAAATTTGGGGCAAAAAAATATCCATTAATTGAAGCCTCTATCGTGAAGCTAATGGCATTAAATTCTAGCTTTTCACACATAATTTAGAAAAGGAGAAAGCTAATAGAGGCTAACTTAAAAACAGGTTGGTTGGTAGATTGTGACCTTGCTAACTAAACTGCTTAGTCATCCCCTCATGAAAAGAGGTAATGAATCTAAAACCTTTCCTCAGATCGATGCTAATGCCTTCAAAACAGAAATATGTATTAAAAAACAAAATTGAAAATCTAAGTTTACATGCACCTCAATTTCCTCTTGCCATTTGGTACATGATATAAACAAAGCTGTGATAGGATAGATAAACCCCCATATAAGATAAATGCAGATTTTAACCTAGATTAACAGATGCAGGAATACTATTATATAACAGTTGTATTGTAATCTAATGTCCTAAAAATTCAAAAGTTTGGTCATAAGTTTGCTTTGAAGAGCATAAGTTGCGTTAGTCTCACAGATTTTGTTAAACACAGCAAGCATTTTGAAAATAAGCAAAAATGGAACTGCCAAAGCAGAACTTACATTTAAATTCAGGTAAGCAGTGGCAATATAGAGCTTCAAAGTCATGCACTGTTAAGCAACCTGATTTTGTCACAGACACCAAGTATATTCCCTAGAATATAGTTCAAAAATAGAATAATTGAAATACTAAAGCTCTGAAAGAAAAATCAAAATAAATTTACCATCTAAAGCTTAATGAAATCAATTGACTCCTCACAATAAACAAAAAATATACTCACATAAAAAGCAATGTCATGAATAGACATGCCTAGAGGCATGCAAAATATATAATCCAAATTATACTAAAATTGTGATATATAAATCACAATAAACAGAGGGTTAGAAGGTCCTCAAACATGTGAAATGACTACCACAGCCATCAAGCAGCCAATCCAATTTTTCACATTTAGAATTTGTGAAACATAGTAACTCCCTGCTTTCTGATTCTAAATAAAGCCATCAAGTCCTTTTATGAAAGAATGGAAAAACCATTGAATTGTTCTTAAAGACATGCAAATCTTGCTGGACAATTACAATCTGAGAATTAACATGCTAATTGAAATATGTTCAGAATAATAATTTAAATGATAGCTCTATTATTTTAGTACATGTGAATGAGATGCTTCTTTTATCTTAGAACATGTCTTTTATTTACTTTAGAAGCATCAGTGCATTGTACTAAAATAGTTTCCCATTTGGAAGTTATAGCCTTTCAATTAGTATTTACCTTATTGTCAAAGTCTACAGCAGAGATGCCTTGCCTGTTAACAACAAACAAACGTAAGCTATTTGTAGTGAGAAATCAATAAACGCAATGAAAAGAGACACAACAGAAATGGAACAAAGGAAGAGGAAAGAGGGGAAACAAAATATTTATGTCCAACATTTTATGCCATTGCTAACCACTAAATTATTTTCCTATATCTGCACAATTTTATATCCAAAAGACAACATAGAGCTCTCCAAAGATACTTTCCTATGGGAGTTTTTTCACCATCCTTTGTCTATCGATTAAGCAAAAGAAAGAAACACATATGATTTTGTAGTATTTGTAATTTACTCTTTGTTTTTCTTCTATAACTTCAGTTCTGTCACCACACATACTACAATCGGTGCCCTTAATTTTCCTCCACTTCACATAAGTTTGGTCCTCAGTTTTATATTGATGTACTTTAACTTTGTACTGCTCCCTTCAAGGCAACACTCAATATCCAGTATCCATAACTAGTAATAAGCATGAATCCTACTCCTTTTCTAAATTGGTAATCAGCTGAGCCAAACAACAAAATACCACACCTTAATCATTTTATATACTGTCATATAACTACGGCAAATCACATGCCATGAAGTTTTCCAAACTTTAATGTCAAAACAAGTTATCATAATCAAATAATCATTTATCATTCGAACCTTTCTGGATTTTCCAACCATGGTGAACAAACCATAACTTAGAAGCAGAAAGGAAAAGGAATATATCAAAATAACAGAAAGGAAAATTGAATAGGAAGAAACTTGCATGCAATCAAACGACAAAACCACACAAATAACAATTTGCATTCTCGATACGCATTTCATCAGACACAGGAAGAAGTCAAAATACTGACTTGGGATTTGGAATACGGTGATTATGAATTGCCTCCGTAAGTCGAATCATCTGTACAGCAAGCCAAAACTTTCACTAAATTCAATCACAGTATTGGGAAATACATGTGGCTATTCGCAGAGTGAAAAAGACATACTTGAGATTGGCAAGGTGCCCCAAGAACCCCATCCACATGATACAAATGCGGAAAGGCTCCAACCTTTGCGACATTTAAGCAGCATCAGAAATACAGTTAGTATAGTGAGCACAAATTACAAAAACAATAACCAATTAACATGATGAAAACCTAATCAAAAGTTGGACGCACTTCAGAAAAGGAACGAACGAGCAAATCACGCATTTCGTGACGATAGTTGGGCTCGAATCTTCCATTTAGTTCAATCGAGCACCTTCTCCAACGGCGCCTTGCAATTTGCAAATGCAACGAAAGCAAACTTCAAAGACGGATAACAAAAGAATAATGATAGAAAGTATAAAAATAAATAACAAATTTACCAACGCAAAGGATGAACGCTTTCAATCGAGGGATCGAGAGGGACCAAATATTTGTCCATTTTCCCGCGCGCGCCCCCTCTCTCTTCGGAAATGACGGGTTTCTGTGTCTAAGAAGTGAGGTGAGATCGCATAATGTATACGACTCTGACACACTATCATTACTTCTTTCCCGCCCAAGAAGTGGGCTCCACAGAGCGTTTTGGACCGGACGCGAAAGCCCAGCCCACCAAAATATAGCAAAGTTTTAATTTATTTTTATTTTTATTTATTTATCCTACCGAAACAAAAATAAAGCAAATGCCAAACAAGTCATTAACCCTACAACGCAATTCACGACATCTTCCAAGAACTGAGAACCAAAGAAGCGTAATGATTGAAACTGGAATTTCATACAATTTTAATCATCAGATATGATCAATCTTCCAAACACTCGCGAGAGAACATGGAATTTTAAATTCCAACAAAGGGGGAGAACTCGATCACAATTCAATACAAGAAGATCGTGAGACTATACTCTCTACGTTACATAAACCGCTCCTAATTAAGCCCTCTCGCCCCTAATCCTGCGGGCGAGCTGAATATCTTTGGGCATAATGGTGACCCTCTTGGCGTGAATGGCGCAGAGGTTAGTGTCTTCGAACAACCCAACCAGATAAGCCTCCGCCGCCTCTTGCAATGCAGACACGGCGCTGCTCTGGAACCGTAGATCGGTCTTGAAATCTTGGGCGATCTCCCTCACCAGCCTCTGGAATGGAAGCTTCCGGATGAGTAGCTCCGTGCTCTTCTGGTACTTCCGGATCTCCCTCAGAGCCACCGTCCCTGGCCTGAATCGGTGAGGCTTCTTTACGCCTCCGGTGGCCGGCGCCGACTTCCGAGCGGCCTTCGTGGCCAACTGCTTCCTCGGCGCCTTTCCTCCGGTGGACTTCCGCGCCGTCTGCTTCGTGCGAGCCATTTGCCTCGGAATCACAAAGCTCGTGTCTTGCTCAAGAAAGGGATAGCGGACAGCGCTCAGAAGTAACAAATCTGGTATGGCAATGGATGGTGGCATCGGGTTTGGGAGTGAATTTATAAGGGGTTGATTGTGAAAGATGGGGCGGCAAATTTTGAAGTGTTATTTCTTTTCGGGTTTGTGCGATTTTGATTGCGCCGCGGAACATGCCAATCGACGGCTGAGGGGTTTCCTCGACTGAAGCCACGGATCACGATCCGTGGCACTGGGAAAGAACCAATAGCCTCCAGGCCCCAATACCACCGGACCACACCTTGGCACCAACTAAGAAGAGTTTAAAACAAAAAAAATGTTTGCTGCAATTTGTTTTTGAGTTGGGCAATGAAAATTTTTCTTTTGCCCAATAACATAAAAAATTTCATAAAAATATTGTTCTATTTAAGTGTATTGTTAAAGTGTCCTTATCTTTTTTAGATACTAATATTTTATATAACTTGTTAAATATTTATTAATTATTATTTATTACAATAAATATTTAAAAATTAAAAATTAAAATTGATAAATAATAAATATTTAATAATTAATCAGGATATTAATACCTTAATAAAATAAATAAAAGGTGATCCCTTTATTTAATGCTCAGAGTGTTTCATTAATCACTGTTGAAAAACGATTGGTGAAGTATTGGTAAGATGCCATGACAAGAACAAACTTGTAGATTAATTGCAAATTTTTTTATTGGCTAGAACATGCTTTGTGACTAATATTAACTATTCTTTCATTCGGAAGAAACCCCTTCTAATTAAGATATTATTGTAATTACTATATTTTTTTTAATTGAGTGAAATAGAATATTGATGTTTAAAAATATATCCTGCTTGTAAATTAATTATTAATTTAACTTAAATATATAATTTAATCTTTAAATTATTCAAACATATTTTGCATTACTACTGCTATTATTATTTGAGTAAACTCCTTTTTTGTCATTTAAAGATATAAATGTCATTATTTTAATATTTTAAATAATTTTGTCATTAATTTAGTTATTGAATTTAAAAAGTTATATCATAATTGTCTTTTTATGTAAGGACAAATACTAAATAGACAAAATTTTAATTATTGAGAGACTAAATTAATAATAATTTTATATAATTGAATGATTAAATTAATAATATTTTTTAATCATTAAAAGATTAAAATAATATCACTTTTTATATTTAAGAATTAAATTGATAATAATATTATTTTAAAGATTAAAATGATAATACTTATATTTTTTTAAGAACCAAAAAATGAGTTTACTTTTACTATTTTCAAAATTAATGTAAAATAAATTTGAATAATTTAAAATTGAATCATACCTTTAATCCTTTAATTTAAAGGTTTAATTCTAATTTGTTTATCATATAATCATATATTAACACATTATTTAAGAAGCATGACTTTTTATGTAATTGTTATCACAATAAAAAAATTTTAATGATGTGTCAATATATAACTAAATGATAATGTAAAATTTTTTTACACTTACATGAATCAAAAATAAATCCTAATTTAAATTAGAAACTAAATTGCAAATGATAAATATTTTTTGACATAGCAGTATGCTACTTCACTTGTTTCAAACCAGTTGACTACAGAGCAGATAGTCACATTCACAGAACTCTCATTATCCAGACTCAATCCGATAAGGAAAGACAAACAAAGGCCATACTCATCAAACTTCAACTAGGCAATTCTATATGCTCTATTCTGCTTTTCTGCGGACAAGCTAATGAAGCAAACTGCAAAACAAACTCTTATCCTTACAACAAGCCTGAAGTCTGAAGCAATGCATATTTTGTATGTACAAGTTGGAAAAAAGAAACAACCGTGTATGGCATGTATCATATTCATACCCAATTCCTGGACAAGGAGAAGTCGTGGAATCTGAATGACAGATCCCCAGCTGTGTCTCTCTCAATCACGGGTTGCGAACCATCGCTGATGATATCACCTGGATCAGATGCTTCAGGGGGCAATGGTAGTATTTGATTTTCATTTGGATGGTGTGCCAATTGAACTTCAGGTGGTAATGGCAACATGGAGGGAGACATAGACGTATATCTACTGCTTCCTCCACTTGAAGAAGCCAATGCTCGGTCCCAAAGGAAGACGTGCAGGAGAATGGGAACTTTGGTGTGTCTATGCAAGGAGAGCTTCTGGCTCAGTGAAATAGTGTCATAACACCGAATAGCTCCTGTCGAAGAGACCATCCAAGGAAGGACTCTCTGATTTGAGAGTCTTGAAACTACCAACAACCTAGAAGTTTCTGTTGCTATTTTATACAGATTGCTGAGCCCTGACCGTGTAGCAGGTACATTTTCTTGACCGTCAATAACTGTTGAGATGAAAATAAATCCCTGTTGATTGCAGAGAAAAAGAAAATAATTAGCTAAAAAGCCTAAAACCTTAAACCGTTTAACAATATAAGCGCATGCAGGATCAAAAGAGAGAGAAACCTCTTCTGTACGACTAATGGCAAACCCAAGCTTTGCGTCATCCTCTTTTAGTTTTATCTCAATTGAGAACTCTCCTGCGATTGGAGCATACCACAGGCGAATTGCTCTAACAACGCCTATGTCTACTCCATGATAATCCTCAAAGCCATAAAGGCTTGCATTTGCAAGGTTAGATAAATCAGATAATGACCCTGCATTCACAGTGGAAGAAGCTGTCTCTCCAGAGATCTGTCACACAAATAAAAGAGAAAAACCAGTCATCACATGGTAGAACAATAACCAGACAAGAACAGAAAAACAATTCTCTCAAAAAATGAAGATAGTTAAAGTTTGGCTGCCTCCAACAAAAGTTTTAGTACGAAAATAAGAGAGCCTGAGAGTCCTAACATGTAACATCACTTGTGTAGATCAAGTGACCAGTTGGAATTTAAAAAAAAAAAATTAGAGAGTGATAAAGCCATTACTTACATTGTGATAGCATGCCACTACTACATATGCCTTCTTGTGATTAGAGAGAACTAATAGTTTACCTTAGTAAGCAGGGACTCAGTTTGGATGTTCATAAAGACAATAGGAACCCCTGAAGCTTGAGCTGCATTAAGCCATGCATTTGCCCTGGCTAGGGTGTCCTCCACATCATTGTAGCGAGAAGCTAACCGATCTGAAGCTTTGGGAAGAAGTAATATGGAAAGAAAGTTGCTAGAGTTGGGAACTGATAGCAACTCCTGCATCCTCCTCTCCCATGGATAGGAGACATATCCATCCTGTAGCCGGGTCCTGGTTAGCGCATTTACCATCCTAACCGTCCTTGACTCTGCAAAATATAGTTATCGTTTACAGATTAGATGAAAATATCAGTAGAAAGTAAAAGAGCCAAAAACTGCAAGTCCATTGCTGACCAAATAACAGCTGACGGATGTAAGGTCAATGACTACTAGGTTGTAACCAATTTGCAGTACAACTTCCAAGCATAAATTAAGGTGAATGCAAGGTGCATTAATTTTGCTCTTGTTCTGATCGCAAAAAAAAAAAAATGCTCTTGTTCTAAGATTGAGGGTCCACAAGTTAATGTAACCTTACAAGACAGGACATTGGCAGAAACAATGCATATACTTGATACCAATTTATCCATTTACTGTTAAAATAAAATTAATTTATTCAACTCAAACAAGGGTATAAATTCTAACTTATTTGAATATTTGATAAGGCACAACTTGCTTTGTCAGACGTTAAGGCTGCTATTCTTGCAATACAACAGCGACAACAGATTAAAATAAAAAAAAAGGCTGCCACCAAACAGTTTCAATTAAACAGCAGGCATTAATTAAGTTTACTGAGTAAATGAGTATGAAGGACACTTATTGGTAACAAATTGAGAATAAATAAAAAGTATGCTGAGGGATATGTGTCCAAACTTCAGAGGTAACCTTGATAGGTTAGTTTCAGTCTTTTAGAGATGACGTTAATATTTGGGTTTAATATAACATGTATATTTGATAAGTAATAGACTCTGGCACTCTGCAACTACAAACAGACAGTAAATTTGGCGGGCAAATAGAGATTGTTGAAAGCAGAATTATCTGAGGAAACATTAGGCCTTGGCCCCCAAGATGCTTCCAGGTCATTCCTTCCATCTTAGATCCGTCTGAGGTCAGTAATGCGAATCTATTACTTACTGCTAGTGTTTTTCGCTGGATAAAAGTTGTACTCTCTTCATTTTTATGAGTATTGCTAAACAAAATCTCACTACAGTGAAACGATGAGAATACAGTATATATATATATATATATATATATATATATATATATATATATATACATATTTCTATGCTTAAAGGAAAATTAAGATTTTTTTTTTTTACAAAATTTAGGTCGAGAAAAAGAATCGTTCCAGTTTAAGATAAGACTATACTCCAGACTCATTAAACGCTTACAAGAAGAGTACTTATAGATGACGCATCAATAAAAAAAATCCAAAAATCAAACATAAATCATGACAAAATATGAGTAGAAGTTAGGTGAGCCAACCCTCATTGATAGAAAATCAGAAGATTTTAAAAGATAGAGGCAAAAACAACATTACAGAACAGACTACTGTCACAAAGGGATGTTTTAACTCAGTTATTTCATGTACATTGTATTAGAGTAGCTAGACAGTGTTTAATCAATTTTAATGACTATTAAATCATTTATCAATATCCATTATTCCATATTCCAGTCATATATAAGCAACAACAAACACGGGTCTACATTTTTCTTCCCTTATTTTCTTCAAAGTTCAAACTAATCCTTCGACAGTTAGACATATGAAAAATATTGGTTCCTAGATGATCCATAGCGAAAAAAGGGACTGGGATAATGAAAATTAGGTGAACCAAATGTCGGCGTCATTCACCAGCAGCAAGGACCGACGTCAACTTCAAAAAAGGAAGTCAAGTCATGAGCATCACACAATGGTGCCTGAATCTGACAAAAGTTTGCAGCTTTCAGATGAGAAGTTAATGTTTCAAATAAATATCATCTAATGGGAATTTACTCAATTTAGTCCATTAAAAGGAAGTATGCTTTGGATCAAATAATGTCAAAAAGTCTAGTTCACGAAAAAGCTTAGAACTGAAATTCATTCGTCTCTAATAAGAGTAGGAAGTGGAGCTACTCGCACTTGCGAGAGGGTGTAAAATCTAGAAAGTACATAAAAAGTAATGGAGTCGTGCACGGAAATTATGAGAGAGAGAAAAGGATCTGGCAGACTAGGAGGAATAAGAAAACAGTACCATATATATATATATATATATATATATATCATATGCATCCAAAACTTATTTCCTGTCGCTCTGGTGGCACTACTTCTACTTACTACATGGTCCAAAACCAAGACCGAACATGAATCAATGAACTCACTCTTCAATTGCATTAAACTTTCGTACCAAGAAAACCAAGCATGTAAACTACCATGCGACGGCTAATTAAGAAAAGCAACAAAAATATTAGAATTGGATCATTGTCTGGGGTAAATTATCGGCATTGATTCATTCATTCATTCAAGTAAACCTGGGAACAAACACCTTAAGTACATAAATTTTCATTCATTTTTAAAATAAGTTTCGTTAATTTTTATTAGCTCACTATCGATCCAGTCCTGCTATGATGGTTGTTACAGACAGCGCATTGCATACGTGTGAAAGAAAGTTACGTAAAGGAATCGAAACATGGATGGTGGGGAAGAGACAATTTTGGGGGCTTGAAGTTGAACTCAATCATTCAAGCATTTTTTAAATGGACCCAGAAAAAAAAAAAACAAAAGCATGAAAGCTCAAAAAGTCAAAAGCAAACCGCAATAATCAACAGTACCTTGAAGGTGGAAGCACTCGGCCTCGGTCCGATCCAAGAACCCGACGACGTAGTTGGGATCGGCGATGGACCTGAGGACGTGCTTCTTGCCGGTGGAGTCGTTGGGCACGATGCAGGCCTGCAACTCAGCGAACTCGTCGGGTCCTCGGCGGACCCGGACCAGGATGGAGGTCTCCTTCTTCTTGTACGAGTCGTGCAGGATCTTGTGGACGCCGCTCCTCCCGTTCTTGAACGGCGACGTGTATCGGATCAGCGAGTTGGCGGAGCTCCCGATTCGCAGCTCCTCCACGATGTCGCCGGTCTGGAGCATGTCCCCGGTCCACTCGTCGGCTTTGGAGCTTCCCTTGAGGCACTCGATGGATAGCACTTTTGGGTCTCTGGTGGGCGAGTCGGAGCTGCTCTGAGACGCTCGGTCCATGGTCATGTTGGCGCTGGCTTCTCTTTCTTTTGTATTTGCTATTTCTATTTCAATTGCTGCTGCTCCCTGTAGGGTCACGCCATCACAGTTCCATCACTTTCCAAAAGAAAACGAACTCTTACTTTTGCACACTCTTTTTATGTTTCTTTGGATTGAAAAGAGAGATACATATCTTATTTTCTAGATGATCGAGTACAGAGAAATTAAGAGAGAGGTTTGAGTTTCTGGCTTTGTTGTGGTGTGGTCTGAAAATGGTACGATTCCTCGGAAACAAAATGGAATTGGAGGGTAAGAGAAAGAGTCGTGGAAATTACAGAATTGGTTGGCCTCAATGGATCCTGTTCTGTAAGGAACTGCCCAAAATAAAAAGATATTAGTGTTTGCTATTAACAAGCGAACAAAGTCCAGAAACTCTTCGAGAAATGGGAAAACGACTTCTCTGAATTTTCATTTTTCATATATATATATATCTAAAATAAAAATTGAATGCAGCATTCACATTCCACAGGCAACCCATCGTTTGTGGAAAAGTGTATGTGCTGCACGGCGAACGGGCGTTATCGATTGGGACCAACTTTCCATGTAATAATTGCATTGATAATTTTACATTTAAAATAATTAATTAATTTTTATAATTTTATTTAATTTTAATTTTAATTTTTATGATTAATTTCTAAATATTAATTTTAGTAATTTTATATATTTAAATTTTAATCTTTATTATTAAGATATTAATTTTTATATTTTTATTTATTTAAATTTTATTTTTTATAATATTTATTTATTAAAATATTAATCTTTATTTTTTATAAAAAAAATAATTTTTATAATTTTTAATTATTAAAATATTAAATTTTTAAATACTAAAATTTAAATAAGTAAAATTATAAAGATTAATATTTAAAAAAATTTATAAGAATTAATATTTAAATTAAGTGAAATTATAAAAATTATTTATTTATTTTAACTTAATTTTATTGTTCATAAAAAATTGATTTATTTAAGTATTATAGGAAAAACCATTTTTTAATTCTTACTATGTACATGCTTAATTTAGATTTGTAAACTTTATTTTGCAAACTATTTTGTGGATGAGGGAGTTTATGATCAAGTTATTTATATTTAGAATTTTTTATTTAAGAAATATTTTTTGTTTAATTAATGTTATTTGGATTATGTTAAAAAAAATTACTTGTACATTTATAATTAGTTGAAGAACAAAGTAAGTAATTTAAAAAAAACATTTTTAAAATAGATTAAATAAAATTTGAAAAACTCAACACATAACTTATGATCATATAATAAAAGTATTTTTAAAATTTGTGAAAATATTAAGTTATTTATTACACAAAATAGTGATTGGTATAAATATTCACTTTAAACAAATGCGCATGAATAATGACAAATGAAACTTCTAAATGATATAGAGATTTTTATTTGTACAATTGTGATTGATGGTTTGGATTCAGTAAATAATTAGAATATCAATGTGTGTAACGATAGTTTTCAACGCCGGTGAATTTAGGACTAAGTCCAATGTTTGTTCTATCGTCATGTCACATTTAAGTCTTGCACATGGCTCATTGTTATTAAATCAAATTCAATGACTATACCCCATATGCTTCTGTCATCGAACTTGTACTCTTTCTCTTTCTCAAAGCCCTCAATCAAAATCGAGGTTCTTGTCGGCGTGACTTTCAAGTTTCAATAAACATCATTTTATCATGGATAATCTAGTGCTGTAGTTAGAATTTGAGTTTAAATCAATTCAATTCAAAACCGTAGTTCAAAGTTGGAGCTCTGGTTCCACAACCAACCCATTTTTAACCTGACTCAGACCTTTCACAATTCGCAATTTCATTCCTTTTGAAACTATATTCCTTGACGACCAAAAAAAAAAAAAACTATATTCCTTCCACTAGTATATATCATATAAATTATTATAATATATGTGTGTAACAACTGATTGAATCCCCTTTTATGAAAAAACAATATTGATATTTTTTTTTTGAAAAGTGATATTTTTCTTTGTACCTGCCTAGGGTTGTCATATTACTAAATAATAATAAATTATAATTATGTTTCAGTTTTTAAAAGAATGAGTAACTTGAGTTCAGTGACTGCAGCTAATATCAAGATGACTACTGCTGAGTGTATTTAATCTTCTAAACTCATGTAAGTTAAGTTTATGAGCTGAATCAAGTATTTCTCAAGTTAAACATGAGTCGAGCATGAGCCATAAAAATGAGCTCATACAATAATATTATTTTTTACATCTTTCTCTTTATATATAATTTTTTAAGAAAAAAAAGAGAAAGTAAAGAAGAATATGAGTTTAACATTAAAAAAAAAATTATGAATTTATGTCTCTCACTTTTTTCTTAAAGAATAAAGTGTAAAAAAAATGTGTAGAAATATAACATATGAATAATATTGTTGTTACGTGGAGTAATGAGCTAGGTAAATTTTGTCGAATCAAGTATAGGCTACATTTTCATTCATAAATCATGCTATATAAATTATAAGAAAAATTAGCATGGACACCAAGTCAATCCTAGATATCACTTTCTTTGTGCTGTGCCCTCTTTCCTTTCTTCTACATTTTTAGGTGATTGGAGTAAAGTTCAGTTTCATCATCTTGTAATTGTTTAGTTAGGCATTTTGCCCGGTAATTTATTAAAAAAGAAAGAAAAATTAGCATAGTTTGTCCTTAATGTATAATTTCTTTGATGATATCATATGGCAATTGACTCGAAGGAATATTGCCAGTACGCGGGGCATACCACAACGGATGATGAAGGCCGCCGCAAGGAAGAGGCGTGTACACACGACACGTGGATCATGGACGGAAGCTTTCTCTCTCACAACTCGAAAGTGGAGACCAAAACAAAACGGGGATTCAGGATTGGCCTCCGCGTTACACGCGGTCTTGTGATTGGTACATGTTCCGTACACTGAAATGGAATTGCGGGCAGGAGAGTGTCATCCCACGCAATCGCAATATTGACGCAAGCGACGGGACCCACCTCCAAAAGCAGACAATTTTAGTCGATTATTGTCATTATCAGTAGTTATGAACCACACGAACACCCTCGTGATCCTAACGTCATTGCAGCGTGAAATCCACCCATCTGATCCTGAGGGCATGGATACGGACACCCCAAAATTTGTGACGAAATGAATGAGTGAGGTGAGCAAGTACATGGAGGATGACGATTGAGGGTGGGGAGGAGACCCGTAGAATAGAAGGGATTTGCCAACCCAGGCTTCTCGTTTACCTGATTAACGCAAATACACCAGGCCCATAACGGGAAACCCAGTTCACCAATCCAGAGCAACTCTGATGAACATATATATATATATACAAGGTTATAACCATCCAACAAAAAGGAAAGTTTCAGTTTTACTTAAAAAAAAACAAGAAATCATTCGTATTAAGGTTTTAAATTACATTTGCGATTGTATTACAATTACTGTAACTATGGATATTAGACTGCTGTGATAAGATTGCAGCTGTGAAATTTTTTTACAAATAATAAACTAAATATTTTTTATTAAAAAAATTTATTTAAAAACTGCAACGTTACCAATGTTGCAGGCACAATGAGGCCGTTGCGACTACTGTATGGTTGCAATGCGATTGTTGAGTCTGAATAGAAATCATCCAACTATTATAGGTGATGCAATCGCAATATTATGGCCGCAGCATGACATTTTAAGACCATAATCCATATCTACAAAGAACGAACTTGCAATTGTTGTGCCCGACAATGGCTGAGGTGTGAGTTTCTGTTGCGGAGAGAAAAAGGAAACAGAAGTCAGCAATCTTCCTCGGTCACTTGGGAGACAAATGGACGATTAATCAAATTATATATTTTATGATAAAATAGTGACAGGAAGTTTAAACCTATAGCCTCTTGCTATCTTCCTGTACCAATATGATAAAATTACATATGAATGACTAAATACTCCATGAAGGATATTCATAGAAACAGAGCATACATTAAAAAGCACTTTTATATTTGAATCAAGTCCCTGGTGCTGCTATCTGTAATTTATCAAACAAAACAACGATGTGTCATAATTTTAAAGTATTTAAATCGTATTGCTATAAACCTATAGAATATTTACTAGCCAGTTTCTGTTTGGCATGATTTCATCCAGTAGGATAATTGCAGAGCATAGAGCAACCTCCTCGACTCATTTTTCTAGCAACCTACAAGGAGAAATGAAAACGAATAAACAAGGACGTATCTGTAACAAGCCACCTCTTTATGTAAGGCAAATTCAAAATATAAACAAACAGAAAGGCATTTATTCATGACAATAATTGGTAATCTTATGAAAATGTGAACAATTTTGCTGATTTTGAGAATCAAGTTTAAAACTTTCATGCAAGATTCCCAGTTCTTTAGCTTCAAATTTAACATCAGAGAACACCAGAAATGGTTGAGATTCAAAATAAAAAATTTATAAAAGTTTTTGCAAATCTGAGTAAAATTTCATAAAATTTCAACTATATTGCCATGATTCAAGATTACTTACTCATTACTATACCCATCTCTTATGTGCAGTTGCACTCTTAGCTCCTCTAAGAGATCCCCTTCTCTTTTTTAAATCTCCACGAGCTGACAATTGATTTTGGCTCGAAGAAGCTGTATTAGATTTCCGATTTGTCGAAGTTTCAATAAGAGGACTCACGGATCGAGATTTTATGTGCTGCTTAAACACTCTCCCTGGAGAACTTAAGGCTTCTACTGGTGTAGATTTCTGATCAATTGCTGAAGCAGAACTCCCGTTCAGGATAGTGTGATCAACCTTTGCAGCAGAATCTTTTGATTTGTTGACAGGTGTACTATCCGAATCAGAAGAAGAGGGGCTAGTACTGCTCTCCATATCATAAACGAGATTGTCTCTCATTTGCGGTAGCTGGCCACCATTTGAGTCGAAGGCAGAGAAGGAGGGTCGACGAAGTCTTGAAAGTTGCACAACCTGCGGTCAAACGTCAAAGAGACATTTATGAAGAAGCATTTCTGATTTGTAGACAGGAAATGACTTCTCGTTTTCACTGTGCTTGGAGAGTTTAATGTAATGTTACCGTACTTATCTTATTCCTTTATAATTCAAATTCCAGGTTTTGGCTTCTTATCATGCTATAGCAAAGATGTTGACATCCACCACATAATAACAATGCATAATGTAATGTCAATTAATCAACTTATTGATCAAACCGGTGCATCCCAATTTTTTATATCTGCTACATATACGCCTGCTTCTTACCTTTTGTTCTAGAACCACCAAGTCCTTCTTTAATTTTGTAATTGTCGTATTCTTCCTACGTATAATGTCTTCTAATTCTGCAACCCTCTGTTTCAGACAGTAGTGGATGTGATAAGTGGATTAAACATAGGGAACAATTAAAAAGTTGCAACCTGCAAGGATGAAATGCAAAGGAATATTACCTTGCAATTAGCAACCTCAGAAGAGTTCAGTTGGGTGGTTAGCTCCTTGATTGTGGTATCCTTCTCTTCACAATCCCTCTTAAGATTGTAGATATCTTGTTCTACGGCCAAGTTGTTTAACTGTGGATAGCACAAGACATGACAAACACACCCAATATAACAAAAGAAAAAGTAGATTTGCAACTGATATGCAAATGATGATATGCAAATGATGGAATTAATAAAAATACAAGAAAACCAGGAAAAAGAAGTGTAGCCACTCAGTAGAACAAAATAATAATATAATTTTGCATTTACTATCAACCATGTCCAATATAACAATCTAATTAAGCAATTACTCTTAAACATCCGGAATCCAATTAACGTCAACGTCAAGGCCATGGAATGCAACTAATGAGAAACAAGCTACAAAAATGTCTTATGAGAACCCCCTTTAATCAAGTTATATTGATAATCTTATGTCAGGGTGACAGATAGCCGGATTTGTGGATGTACTTATGATAGAAAGATCAAGATCAAGAAATGCACATAGCTTGTGAAAATAAACATTTCAATAATTCAATCAACCGAAATTAATGATGACCAAGATGAAACTAATTTTGTCAAAAGAACTCCAAGAAGTTACTACTTGTAGTACTAGACTAGAAGCCCAAATTGCACAAGCATAACTAAAAAGTAAAACTTTGGAACGTTGCCTATCCTATGCAACCAGATGTGCCTGCTGCCGAAGGTGAACAGATGATGTATGAGTACCTTTGCTTACAAGGATTGCATCATTGAACATCAAATTTGAAAACTTAGATGCTGCGTGTGAATTGTATCCCACTACTCATTTGCAATCTGTTGTGTTTTTTATTTTTATCAGGCATGTCAATTCAAAATGACTGTTATGTGGAGCTTTGCAAACCCATTTAGTTTTCCAAGCTACTTAGCTTCTCTGCTTGTCCTGACACGACTATCAAGTCACTCAAGCTCGTGTATGCAGTCATCCATTTAAGAATCCTCCAATGCAAATCACATATATAGTCAATGCATTTCTTATGTTTGATTCAGTTGATCTAGTAAATTTAATCCGGGAAGGGAAAACGATGGGTGAAAATCCTTTCTGTTATTCCTGGCTCAGTGCCTAGAAGGCTAGAGTCTAGAGTCTAGAATACTTTTTATGTTTTTGACAATGGGACCAGATGCCCAAGTCTAACCTACATTTAATTACTAGTAGTTGCCTTCTAATGGATTAGGGACTTACAATAGTGATATTACAGGTTAAAGTGCAATTTGACGTCTGGACAGCCCTAAGCAAAAACGCAGGCAGACATAATAAGCTCATAATCAACGTAATGTCATGAACTAACTATTCTAAAAGTTTAAGCTATTAGGTGAAGATATATGAATGATTTTATATATCTAACACACTCCCTTACGCAAGAGTCCTTTGGGCTTAAAGCATAAACAATGCATAAGCCCACTTGGTCATAAAGGTTCTGATACCATGTCATGAATCAACTATTTTAAAAGCTTAAGCTATTATATGAAGCCACATGAATGGTTTTATATCTAACACGTAATAGATACGTTTGAAACAATGTTAATAAATCCTAAATATGATGAGGATAGAAAGCCAGCATCCAATTCACAGGTTTGAGTTGGCGCCAAGAAACTGCGATGATGGCCTTTAGTTATGGAAAATATAGCATACGAGGCTCCGTTAAGAGCATAAGAACCTTTCAAGCAAAAGCCGGTAGCATTATTTACAGATTCAGGAGAGAAGCACCCCACAATTTACACATTATTTGACAACCTTATCCAAATGAGTCAACTTATCTGTGAAAGCTATAATGAATGTGATATAATACAATTAAAGGTGACACCAAAATACAAAGAATTTGGATCCCCTTGCCTCCGGTACCGAATGGGTTCCAGTTGGGGGGCAGAAATTATGATTCTGAAGTTTATAATTACCTGGATATCAGCAGCAGATGTGACACTTGAAGCCCAATCTGACAAGTCAGACATTCTTCGCTCCTCTCGTTCTTCATTAGAGAAGGGTGTTTTATATTGGAACACCTCATTTCCAGTGGAGGCCCTAGTAAGTGCAGCAGAGCTACCCTGCTATCGAAGTCATTGAGTGATCAAAGCCAAGTTTTTCAGAGGAGACATTGGGAAGATGCCCAGTTATAATTACCAACCACCAAAAGAAAGCAATAGCATAGTTCAGTGAGTATGAGCTCTTACCAGCTCATTAAAGAAGTCACAATGTTGATCACAATGCCAACAACCGCAGTCAACAAACTTAATTTTCTCGGAGCCCAAAGTTTCATTCAACAGCAATTCTCCATCCTTTGCAAATGACTTGACGGCAGCAGTCGATTGTTCCTTAGAATTGTTCACCTGCTCGCAGAGATTATCAAGCTTTTGTTGCATGCTAGATAGCACCTCGTCCTGTCAAAGAGTCACAAAATGATAAAAGTTCATAAATTAAAAAATTAGTCCAGCACACAAGCAAATAATCTATTAAAAAATTATTGCTTGACATCGAAAAAAAAAACGTCCCCGTCTCCTACGAAAAGGAATAAGAATAACTGAGTCAACAGAACAGTCTATGTAATCTTAAATACATAATCTTAAATACATAATCATTAAAGGAAGATAAATTTTTTTTTCTTGTAATTCTCAAAAGACATAATTATTTAGCAGTAATAGACAATGGATTTGGATTTGGTTATCAACTCATTTCTTGAAAGCGGAAACGATAACGGTCTTACAATTCATTGATAAATATATTGAATGGGGGCTGCAATTCAGTCCCTTGAATAAATAATAATAAAGCACAGAGAGCAAGAAAAGACACCACCACTTCAAAAATGGACCCCAGATGCAGCTAGAGAATCAGAGATGCATTAAATTTGAAGTTCGTCCAGAAAGTGAACTCATTAATGAATAATGAAGCCCAATTACGTTATATGCATAAACAAGAAGAAAAGTGAAAAGGAAACCAAATTGATGGACCCTACCCTTAGTTCCACGGATTTCTTCAGCTGCCATATTTGCTGGTTTTTCTGGGACTTGACAACGGCGACGCCAATGACCGCGACTATCAGGAACCTCTGGATGGGACTAAATAGCTCCCAAGCCACGGCTTGCTCTCGGCTTAAGCCACCCCCAATGGCCCGGGCGGAGCTCGCTTCTTCCGCGTTAACAAGGCGTCCCTGGAGGAAGACCCAGGCCAGCGGCCTCTCCGACGACGAGACAGGACGGCTCGGCGGGACGAAGCTGCTGGAGAGGCGGCGCCCAGAGGCAGAAGGAAGGGCCATGGGAGAGAATGGAGCGAGGGACACCAGAAGAGGAGCCGCATGAGCGTCGTCGAACTCGAAGCCGAGATCCTGGTTGGCGCCGTCCATGGCGTTATTCGTGAAGGGAGGAGATGGGATCGTGATTGCAGGGACGGGGCCACGGAGCGCTTGGTTTTTGTGCATTCAAATTTTTGGGTTTGAGAGGGAAACCACACCCAAACACGCTGACGCGGAAGGAAAATACGAGGGAGGTGAACGTTGGGTGTAGTCAATTTTTTATTTTTTATTTTTTATTTTAAATATTTTCCCAGTTAGAAGAAATACTTAAATTTTTATTTTGTATATCTTTTAGGTGTATTTTAAATTTATGAACTTTGATCCAAATTAAAATTTTTTTATTCTTGTTATATATATTTTATATTTTAAGTTTTGTGACTTGTGACGCTATATAGATCTAGTTTTTAAATTCTTCTAAATATTTTATGGGTGAACAATATTTAAATTACATAATTACTTATAGCTAATAGCAAAATGATGCCTTGAATATCAAAAAATATCTTAAGAGCAAAAAAATTCATTATATTGATCACATGACAAAGCATTTTTTTTTGGGTTACAAAAATTTTTGAGTTTCTTATAATAACTTTTCAAATGTCATGAATACATTATTTTTTTTCTTTTCAGGAAAGAAATCCTCTTTATTTTGAAGAATCTAACTCCTCAAATTAATTATCTCTGAGTAGAAAGGATATAAAAAGAAAATTTATTTCATGTCAAACGCACGAGTATAAATGATCTTATGAATGGTTGAATTTTTAACATCATTATATTTTAATATTAAAAATTAAGACTGGTGTCACTACAAGTTTATTGGCCAGTACAATTCTTTTTATTTAATCTTTAAAAATATATGTTAGTATTTTAAATATTATTATATGTAAGATATTCTATTATCTGCTTACATTAAACAAGCATTCACATTAATTATATTATTAAAAAATATTAATAATATATATAAAATATTTAAATACATTGAAAGTAAGAAAATACTCTTACACTTTTAGGTTTGGAGGCTTATTATTTTCCATTTTATTTGAATAATTACTAAACTAATTAAATGAAAGAATATTATATCCTGTATTGTTAAAATTTCTAAAGTCAATCATGGGTGATAGGAAATGAGTTGTTCTTGGGCAGTCAAGATATTAAAAGTATAAGTGAAAAACAAAGTACAAACAAAGTTTGTTAATATATATATATATATAAAAAGATTACTCTGATATTTTTTTTTAGAATATAAAGTGAGAAGTATTAATTGTTGATAAAAAAATTAAAGAAATAAATTTTAATAATTTTATAATTTATTATATATATGTATGTATTTTATCACGATAATAATTGTTAATTTTTTCATTAACGATTAATATTTCTTATTTTATCCTTTAAAATAAACTTGTAACTTTAGATTAAATAAATCCTTGTTTTAATATCTATATCCAAATTGATTTGTTTGTAGTTTTACTTTTAGACTTTAAGAATTTATTGTAAAAAAAAAAATCAATACATATTTAATAAATCATCTTAAATATTATACCCTTAAAAAGGAATCAAGTATAATAGCAACACTCTGAAATTAAGTGTGAAAGCCGAAAATCACTCATGCACTTGTCTCCTAAACTTTCAAAAGAAATTTTCTTATGTATTTTGTTATACACTACATCGATAAGCGTTTAATTTTGATTTATTATTAGTATAAAATATTTTATATTATTATTTAATTATAAATTATTAAATTATTTAAAAAATTAATTTAAAATAATAATTATTTAAAAAATTAAATATTAAATAAGATGTAATTAGATTATAATATAAATAAATTTTATATTAATAATTAATTAAAATTAAATCTTATCGATAAATATATGAGATTTGTTATAATATAATAATACAAGTCATTAAATTAAGTTTATGATATTAATTATATAATAAAATTTTAATAAGATTTAAACTGTTGTGCGCAGTATTTTAAAAGTATTTAATTAAAAAATTTTCCTTCCCAGTACTTGCGATCAGCTTGAACCTTCTTCCTTCAATGTCATCACCGAGCATCAAGGCAAACAGTAGAAACCCTCGTGGTACCACCTCAAAGTTGATGTCATCACACACTTGTGTCACTCTTATTTGATCTTGACTATTGGCTTTTGGCTTGGAAGGGTCCATGGTTTTCATCTGGCGTTGGGAACTGGAAGTCAGTCAGCAATGGCAGCTCGCTTGACACTTTGAAAAGGATCGAATAGAGGCTTTATCCGCAGTAAGCTAGCACTCGACGCGCTGGCCTACGGGAGCCTGTCATGTGTATAGTTTGCGTAAGCCACACAGATAGAGATACCAAGTGGCTATCAGGTTATAGGGCACGTTCTAGGTGCAAAAATTTGTGGTGGAATCATCGAGGTTGTCAGTTTTTGTAAGGAATGATTTTATATTTTTAATATATTATTTTATGTAAGAGTTTTTTAGATTAAAATAGTGAATATTATATAAATTCACTTTTATCTTGAATGGGACAGCAATGATTAAATTTTTTATCATTTAATTATAAGAATTTTAATATTATATTATAAATTAATTATTTTAAAAATTTAAATTATTAAATAAAATTAAATAAATAATTTATATTTTTAATAAAATTTTTAAATTATAACTCACTTTCATCAATAGAAGTTGGTTAACTGATAATTGAGTTTGAATTATGACTTTTTTTTTATGTTAGATGATTTATAATCTTAGTATAAATTTTTATTAAAATTAATTATTTATTTTGACTTTGGAAAGGAGAGAATTTCTCTTACAGTAAACTTTTATGTAAAAAAAAAAAAAGTAACCGACTCACTTCCAAAATCACAACTTGCTGTTTGTCTAGTGTTTTTTTTTAATATTATTTATTTGTTGTATTTTGGCTGACGAAAAAAAGGAAGTGGGGAATGGCTTAAGCCACATCTGGTTATTTCGTAAGAAAAGTTTTGTGTGAAGTAGCAGCTCTGATATACGTATAGGTCTATCATAACTTGGAGACAAGCCTGAAGGGAGGAATCTCAACCTTCTTTTTGCAGCTAGTCCTTGAGCTCTTCTATCCAACTTCAAATCAGCCACATATGACTTTCTTCCTTCCAGCTTCTTCGTCATTTATTTTCTCTCATCATTCTTTTGTCTGTTTTGTCTTCCTCGTAACCCTAATCTTCAACATCCTCTTAAAACATCACTTTTATCTGTTATTCTTCACATTTATTTGTTTGTTATTAAACTTATCTATTAAGTCTAAACCTTAATTTGGATGGTAGTTAACAAAGAAACGAAAGATACAACTCGTTCCTCAAAAATTTGAGAAGCTAGCCCAAGGTTTAAATTGTGGTTATGGTTGTGGTTGGGTAACGTTTGGATTGTATAATCTGTATTACTGTGACTGTGGCACCTATTTTTGAAAAAAAGGTTAATTATAAATAGGACTCAAAAGTGGCATTGTATTTTCAAGTGGTGTCAATTGTGAGGCATATTATCAATTTATACTTTTTATTTTTTTTAATTTACTAATCATAATTTTTAAGTGGTGCCAATTATGAGGCATTGCATGTTTTCTTCTATCCCCTCTGCTTGCTTTTACATGTTCAAGTTTACTTAAGAGAAAATAATCATAAGACTGAGTATGTGTTTGGATTAACTGTAAAAAAAATTATTTTAATAATTAATTATATGTATAATTGATTTTTTTTAAAATCAATTATGATAAAATCAATTTTATTTTTGAATATGTTAACTAAAAATAGATTTTAAGATAATATATTTTGTTTGAATTATATAAAAAAATCATTTTTATGTGATAAATTATTAAAAAGAATATGAAATAATTTATTTAAATTAATATAATATTTGATGAGTAGGTAAATATGATAAATTTATGTCAAAATAAATTATAATCAAATGGATTATAATCAAAATGTTTAAAAATGATCTTTGAAAAAAACTGTTTTCAATGTATCCAAAATAATCAAATATTATAATCTATTTTATATAAATAATGCTAAATATTTTGTAAAAAAAACTTTTTTTCATAGAAAAAACTTTTTTTCCTTAAAATTTTTTTTTTCTAAACACACTGAGTATGTTTTTAGATTAAATTATTTTATAATTAAAATTTTATTAATTTTTTTTAAAAAATAATTTATTTTAAAAATAAACTATTCCTATAACTCATGCTGAAAGAAAAAAAAAAAAAAAGACTCAATAATAGCAGAGATGACTAGATGCCAAAGACTTGACTTCACCTTGTCTCCTGTACCTTACTTAGCTGTGAATACGGTCCCCACTAAGAAAAGGTCATGTCCCTGCGCTGCAAGGGCACCTGCGGGTCTCCGTGAGCCTCACTTGCTACAACTCTCATCTTTTTTGTTTCTTTCCAGTGCAGTACAGGAGTACTAGTACGCCTGTAGTAGTGCCTAATGTGTCCCCCCTCCTTTATTCATTCCTTTCATTGCTGTCAACAATAGCGTTGCTGTATATGTACCTTCCAAAGCAATCCCACATTTACTTGACTAGAGATTTTATGATACATTTAATTTAATATAAGATATTATTTTTTTAACATAATCACATATATGTGCTATTTCTTTCTGTAAATTAAAGTCGACCCGGAAAAAAAATGAGATGTAAAAATATTTAGACCAACTCGCAAAAATAGATAGATTGGAGCTGAATTAACAACTCTAAATAATATATAATTATTGTTGTGATGATTAATGCTTTGAAATTTTAAAAATTAAATATAGTGGTTAAAAGAGAATTATTTCATACTTATCTTTTTTTTAATATTGATAATCAAATTGATTTGTTAAGTATAAAAATAATTAAAATACCATAACAACATCCTGAGTTAAAATTAAAAAATTGTATGAGCTCACTTAACTATATGACATCTGTTAAATAATGTGATATAAAAATATTATTTTGTACTTGTTGAACGAAAAAAAAAAGATTATCTTGAACTAAATGTAACTGAAAAAATGGTCTTAAACTTTTAAGGCAAACTTTGCGTCGTGACATCAACTGCGACGTGGCCTTCACTTAAACGGATTTGGACCTACCATTGGCCCATTAGGGACAGTGACTCGTCCATTGCCTGCAGCTGTGCCGTATCTATCATACCTTTCTATCCCAAAAGCAGATCAACTCCGTCCCAAAGGCCGAAACCCATTTTCCCTTCATACCCAACCAAATTATTTTCTTCTCCATATTAATTGTTAAAATTTTTAACAAATTAATTTAACAATATTATTGATTCTTAGATTGAAAATTAATTTTTATGATTTTATTTTATCCAACAATTATTTTTTATTTTAATTAAAATTCCATTAAAAAATTTTATTTATTTTTTTTAATTACGTAACATTACTCTAATTGAAGGGTAACTAAAGTAGTAAATGATCAAAGTCTAAAGAACAAAGAAAGAAAAATAACTAGTTTTAGAGATTAAGGAAACAAAGTATCTTTTGCAACTCATCCACATCATTGGATTTACAAAACTCAAATGGTCGCATCAAAATTCGTGACAGCTAGCAGCCCCCTAAAAAGGAGAATAAGAAGGCAGAGACAGCATTCGTGTGGCTTATAATAATGAATCACAAAAGTGGAAATAACCACCACCGAATTGGCTTTATGGATTACATGAGAAAAAAAAAGGAAACCTCGCACCTCTTATTACCAACAAAACCATGTCGTCCTCCCATGCTTCCCATACATAATATTATCCTCTTAAACGTTCCTGCAGGATCTATTGTCCAAGAAGAAGCAAAACTACAATTTTCTACCTCACCCCATCCTCCATCCCATAAAATGGGGCCACTAAAGTAAAGGCATAGACTTACAATTACAACACTAAATTTTGTACAACCATGCATGGCATATGTGGTATCAGATATGGACATTGAAGTCAACTTTTATAAGCGAATTGAAGTCTCCTCCAAATCAACCGCTGAAGAAATGGCCACATAAATTTCTCTGTAACGTCAGTGCAGAAACAGAGAAAGCTGCTCTAATTTCTATATAGACCAAATTATTACAGATCAGTACAGAGACTGTGGCGCGTATCCTCTCTGATTTCCGTTATTGGTGCAGCTTGTGCGGACACGTACACTTAGCTTGACAGTCTGAAAGCGTCTATTTATGTAGTATGTAGGAAGAAAATCAGTGACTGAATGGGTAATGCTTCATAGTTAATGGCATTATGACATTGCTGAGAATTGAGCTAGGTCAGTTTTTAACATACCTGAACTTGCTTTTGAAGGTCTTTAATGTACTCAACAGCCAAGTCCAACATGTCCGCTGTGTTTGTTTGCTGCAAATGGAGAAAAACAAAACAACATTGATGCCTCACAAATCACAATCATAGTGGCGTGTGTGCAACAAGTTTCAAGTCAAAAAAATTTTACCTTGTCCATGTTCGGGACGAGAACTTGTAGTTTCCTCATTCGCTCACTAATTTTAGTTCTTCTAACCTGAAGGCAATTCACACAAGATAACCATAAAAAGCCAACTCTATCGTGGATACCAAACATTTGCCCAATTATGCCTTTACATCCAATAAATACTCAACAAACATAAATTGTTCGATGCTTTCCAAGTCAAGAAAAGCGATGGAGAGAAACCGGGTTATCTATTATAGAATCAAGAATCCAGGTACAAGTGAAAACAAGGGAAACACTTGGCTAGAATAAATTGTACCCTCTCTGCAATGCTCCTTGGGTGAGTGGCACAGCCCCGCTTGGCACGAATTCTGCACGGAACAGAATCTGAGAACTGCAGAAACTTCTCAATGGCTGCCATTTCTGCTGAAGTATTTGGCAAACTCAAGTGATGAGCCAAAGGTGCAGAAGGCTGGCCTCCTGTTTCGTTCTGATCAATGAAACAGAACCAGGTCAATGACAATGCAGCGACAAATTATAGATCAGATCAAACCGACGTCCAATAGTATTTTACCTGAGTTTCAGGCGCATTTAAACCAGAAAATGGTTTTGTATCATCATCTCTATATCTTTTTAGACCAGTAACATTGTCAGACATGATTGCAGAATCATCCCAAGGACCTACGGGGAAACCTGTGATAAAATCATTACCATGGCTTTCAGCAAAAGCTTCACTGTCTGGATTATTTTCTCTGTTGCTTTTATCCCCAATTTCAGCTCTTGATGTCATTAACCCTGAGGAGTAGTTTGGTGGATTCTTGAACCTCGCTGCAGGAGAAAAGTTTGCTTCCTCGCTAGTGCTATTACCAGCTCCGAAAGTGCCCATGCCTCTTACAGCAGCATAGCCTGCCAATTAAGCTTGCATAGCGTCATTATGACAACCTATACATGAAGTAAGAAAACGAAGATTGGGATAGATATCAAGCCTAAACGAACATATTGATTATTGTACCCATGTCCCATGATTAATTCAAGCAACCTTGTCCTTAGAAAACTATAAGATTTCTATCTCACCATCCATGAAATTCTAAGAAGACCACAATTATGTTTTTCCTTTGTCCTTTTTTCATCACCTAGTCGTTCTGACTACAAAATGTCTCTAGAATAGTAAAATTGAACACATTTTTGCTTCGTGAAGTCGCAAGAATTATCGTTCATAAACAATTGATATTTTTACGAGAAGATTATTTAAAAAAAAAAGGAAAAAGAAATAGAGATGGAATGACATGTTTTCCTGGTGAAAAGAAAAAGGTGATATTTGACATACCATTGTACCTTGTAGGTTGTAGCCAAAAAAAGAGAGGAAAAAAAACAGGAAAAGAAATTGTACATACTATTTTCAATGTTTATGTCTGAAAACAGTCCTGCAGGTGAGCTACCATGCCTGATAAGATTAGAATTGTTTCTACCACCAGTCTTCATCTGGTTTGGCAAAGGTGGTCGTGCAGAGCTTTGGTAAAAATTATGAGGACCAGAGGAGGTATAATTATTGATATGGCTCTGCTGCTGCTGCTGCTGGAGAAGCACGCGTTCATTATTCTTGGACGGCAGAGCCTGAGCCTGCTGGCCAATCTCTTCCTTCACTGCAGAATTCTGCCGAACAGGTGAGAGATTTTGAGCGAGCGATTCCTCTGCCGCACCATCACCACCACCTAGACTATTCATAAACCGTGAAAAAGCTCGCTCTGTTCCAGGGCTTGACGGGCGATTGAAGACGTGCTCGTAGAACTCCCTGTCTATGATATTCGAAAAATAGGAACTTGGAGCCGATCGGTACCGTGTCAAGCCGGAATTCATCTGCTGCTGGTGCTGATGATCCAGAAACACGGGAGGGTGCTGCTGAAGATCTGACTCCATTATTACCCCAGCTCCTCTGCAGTTCTATTCGCACGTCCTGGAAATATAAAAGAAAACGAACCAAAGCTTTATTCTTTTGCGGATTTTCTTCGAACTCCCCTCATCAGATCAAATCAACTTCTTGGTAAACAAAAAAAAAAAACCAGGAGCCTCTGTTTCTTGGCACAATCCCTGGGAAAATTTCTTCCTTATCCAAGGTTACAGCACAACAATTCTAGAGATCTGAAACTAACAAAGCAAACCCAAATCCAGATAATTTCACTGTGAAACGTGGTGCAGCTAAAGTACCTCGGAATCAGGAAGAGATCGGACAGAGGAAGGGGGAAAGAGAAAGAAGACGACAAAACAAAAATGGAAGAAAAAGAGAGCGAGGAAAAATATGAAGTTTCTAGTTTCTCCCACTTAGCATCGAAAGTCATCAAAACTAGCGGTAACCCAGTTCTGTCTCTGTTCCGGACAGTGAATCACTCAGCTCACGGGACAAGACTAGCAACAAAAGCAACAGCTGAAAATAAAAAAGAACATGATGATAGAGCGCGTACGAACAGAACAACAACAGCAAACACGCACCTCTCTCTGCACTGCAAGCCCTGTGGTTCTTATTTTTTAGGGAATCCCTCTATGTAGTGGTAAGAGTGGTGGTGGAGATGCCTTTAGCTGAAGGTGGAAGAGAAAGGAAGCAGAGGATTATAAAATAGTAGCATTCCATTTTCTTTCAGTGGGGCTGCACCCAATGAGAAGTGAACACAGCCATAAATCCAGCTCTCAGATTTGGTATGTTTCCTGTTTCATTTTACTAGAATGCCCTCAAATTTGGGAAGAAACCAACTGTGAGAGCAACGCGGCGGGGGAGGGCTTCCCAAGGGAGAAAGAACACAAGTTAATCCCATATTTAGAAGTAAAGCTATGTTTTGATAAAAGGGGAAGGATACGAGGTGAAATGACTTTACTGCCTGCACCGTATGGCTGCACCACAAATTATTATAAAAATTTTTTTTAATTAACTTGGTTGGACAAAATTAAATATATATTTTGATTATATTTGAGTTAAATTTTACAAATTCGATTTTGTTAATACGTAAGTTCGTATTTAAACGATCAATAAAATTTTATTTGATTAAACTTTTAATTTAGTTTTTTAAAAGTTGTGTTAATATTACTTTAATTATTTTTTGAGAGTTATATTTTAGGAGGAGATTCATTTTATTATTACTCTTAATTTGAAGAAATTAAATTTATAGAACAGTTTAAATGAATCGAATCATGTAAGAATACTTTTAGTTTACACTAAAAAATATTATTTTAGTCATTCAAAAAATATCAATATTAATTTAATTTTTAAATCATGAAAGGTGATATTATTTTAATTTTTTTAAAAAAATTAGTATTAATTTAATTATTTAATTATCAAAAAAATCATCAATTTATTTTTTTAATTATATAAAATTGACATTAATTTAATTTTTTAATTATATAAATGATATCAATATAATCATTATCCATACACATAAAATCAAATTTGATATCACATTTTATGATTTAATAATTATATTACATTAAAATAATATCGATATACTATTTACAAAACTAAATTTAAAATTTACTTAAATTAGTTTTTAATATAATTATTGAAAATTAATATTTTATTTATACTCAAAATCATCCCAACATTATTATATATATGCTATGAATGTCAAACAAGTTAACACCGTTTTTAAAATTTCAAAGGAATTTTTTATGATTCGAACACAAAACCAAACATGTTAGTAGATTCATATCATCACATGGAAATAGAATGCTGCATTGCACAAACAATTTTACGGTCAAAATTGGATTTGGATGCCATTATACACTCAGCTTCTTTGTTTAAGAACATCAATAGTAGCTTCTTTGTTTAAGAATTCCTCCATTAGGGGAGTTGAATTCTAAACCAACAGTGACGCCCTTAAATCCAGGTTGTTGGTCTACAAAATTTTCCGCTTAAATTTGTTTATGTAACTGATTTAATCAGATATGTCAAGGAAGTGTGTATTTTTATATTTGTGTAGAGTTTTTCTTTAAGAATTGTCAAAATCAAGATTTGTTTTTATCATTAACTGCATCGAATGATAGAACTGTTAAATTATATATGAAGAGAATGAACAAAACAAAAATTAATGTGGCCAACATGCACAAATTTAAAAATAAAATCTAATAGTATATATATATAAAAAAGACGTAGATTTGCATATAAAACAAAAAGGAGGTGTAGCAGATAGGCATGTGCATAATGAGAAATTTTTGTGTTTACAAAGTAATATACTTATCGAATAAATAAATAATACATAGCGCTGTATAAGAATTCAACCATTAGATTAAGTTTGTAATTTTAAATAATAAAATTAAGATAAAATATGAGCCTTTCTAAATTTTTCTTGTAAAAATTACTCTCAAAGTACCTAAAAACTTCTAGTGCATCATAAGGCATTTGGTTTTTATTTTCTTCCCCATGCACATGGATTTTTAGTTATTTCTTTGAATTCTGTCCCGTTCTTAAAAAATTGTGTGGATAAAAGACTCGATAAAAAATTTCACAATCAAATTTATATATAACTTAGAAATTCTGCCTTTTTCTTTTATCTTTATCTGAGTGTTTTTATACTTTTTTAGATGTGAGATTAATTTTGTTTGTCTCATATTATATATCTAAGATATAAATCTAAACCAAAAACTTGAGGAGTTTATAGTTTGGTAAATTATTTGCAGTTTTATTATTTTTTTAATTTTTAATAAAAAAATAAGTAGTTATATGTAAAATGAAGTATGAAGTAATGCTAATAACATAAGAGTACATATTCTAAAACAATGTGGACTATTGAAAATAAATAACCGAAGCTAACCCAAGCATACTTATATAAATAAAAAAAAATTTAATTTATAAATTAAAAAGAGATAAAGTGGGGGTACCCATACTTGGGACCCTGGTGTTGGTGGAAGAAAAGGAAAATGTTTTCTATGTTGTGCACGTGGGGACCACTGGTGCCACGCGGACGCTCGTGCGCAGAGGTGCGTTGAAAATTATTTGCGTGGCCCCACAGGCGATAATTTTCCATAAACAATAAACCATCTGAACATAAGCGATCCCGTTTTGTTGGGGCACTCATCTATCCTTATTTTATTTTAATACATTTCTACAGTAATCTGTATATTTAAAGAATATATGACATCTCAAATTATTTAATTTTTTTGTTCATTCAAGCACGCAAGAAAAGGATAGAGGATAGCTAACTTAATGGATGATTGAATTTGTGACATCATCCTTACATTATAATATTAAAAATTAAAATTTGATGGCTATATTTTTAATTATTTGATAATTTATATTTAAAAATAAAATAAATTAATCTAAACACTTATAAGTTGATACATCTGGTTTATTTATATGAATATTATAATTTTTCTTTGATTATCTTTTTACTATAATAAATTGTTTTCTATGGATTATTTTTTTTAGGTACATGTCTAGTAATAAATATGTGAATAACTGAATATTCTCTTTTTTGTTAAAAAAATAAAGTAAATATTAAACATAGTTAACTTATCATTAAAGATGTGTTCAAAAAGTGTGAGTTACCTGCAAAGAGTATGGTTCATTGATAAATAAATTGAGAGCAATAAATTTTACATGAAATATTATCAAGTGTTTAAATTTTATTAAAAAATATTTTATAAAAAAAAATAATTTCGGTATCCAAACTAAAATTGCATCTCATAAAAGAAAAAATCAAAAAGTATGCTCGACCCTAAGACTGTCGTGTTTAGCTTATATAAAGTCAAGAAACCATTTATAACACCCATGCAACTAGATAAAGACACATGTTAACATACAATTAATCAAATAACATACAATTCACCAAATATATGCTAGTATATAATTAAAATCCTCTGCCTTAAGCTTTTTTTTAGCCAAGTAAAATTTAAAATAGTTTCAAATTTTATTTTATTAATAATTCCACTTGTTAATTTAAAAAAATTACTGGAGCATTTGTTTCGTGAAATATTTTTTTTCATTTTTAAGAAATTTAAAGTGAAAATGTTTGATTCCCATATTGATTTGGTATAAAATTTTAAGTAATATTCTCACAAAAAATTATTATTAAGAATATTTTTGTTCAATGATTTTTATACTTTCATTCTAGTGTAAAAATAATTCTCATAAATATTTTTTTAAAAATTTGTACCAAACACCCGGCTAATATCCATAAACTACTCGAATAGCCCTTATTTTAGAAAAAAAAAATTCTTTAAGATAATTCCTTAGATATGTCTCCGATTTCATTGGAATCTCAAACATGTCCTTATATATCTTAATCAATAATTTTAAAATAACATATCCTTATTGCTATTTTTATAAATAAAAATTTTTAAAAAATCAAATTTAATCAATCCGTAATTTTGCCAGTGACCGAAATCATACGAATGTTCTTTTACTCAAATTATTATTTGTACAAATCGATTTTTTTATGATAAAAATGCAAAGTTAAAGTCTGACATGTTTCCCACAGACTGCAGCAAAATTTTTTATATTGTTATACCCTGTCTTAAAAAGGTTCCTTGCTGCGATAGCTACACATAATTTTTTATATGATATTTTTTATTAAAAAAATAATGTTCTTGTTTTGTTGCCATAATTAGCAATTAACAAATAAACGTTGGAACTTTGAAGATGCAGAAGAAATTGATTTTAAAATTATCTTGTGCGTATGTGGGACAAGGATTGTATTAACTATTTAAAATTAAAACTGAAATTTAATCACAATGATCGAGAACTCAGCAAGTCAGCACCCCTCGTGTTCTTTCTGAATAATAGAGGAACTCAAGACAAAAGGCAACCTCTTTGACGTTGTATAAAATATTTTATATAATCTTTCCCACCAAAAAAAATATTTTATGTAATCTTTTTTCTTTTGATAATATAATATATTATAGATATATAGTATTTATATTACATTAATTATAATTTTAATATGTATTCTTTTATTATAAGCAGAATGTTTGAATTACATTATAAATATAAATAGTGAGCACGCATTAACATGTCTGAATATTTTATAACATTACAAAAATAAAAAAAAGTGTAAAAGAGAAATCAATAGGAGAAGAAATAAGAAAGACATAGAAAAAACAAAGAGAACTGCACCCGAAAGAATGAAGAGAAAACACGAAATAACGTTATTTAAAAATATTATTATTTTATTTATTTATATTAATAATTTTATTTTCTTATTAATTCAGAATAAAATTTGTTAAATTTCCTCTTAAGATATATTAAAAATGAATTAGATAATTACAAAACTTGTTTGAAAAAAGAAATACTATACAACCATCATCTTTTTTATTTAAAATTTTTATAAAATAATTTGATATATTTATTAATTCTTAAATAAATGAATAATTTCTATCATTTTATTTTATCAAATATTCACTTTTAAATTTAGTTAAATTATATTAAAAATTTTATTTGTTTTATCTGGTTGTGTAACATTACTTATTTGAAAAAAATAGTAACAATACTCACAACATTCCACAAATGCACTAATACATATATAACTAGTAATTAATAAATTTTAGAACCTTATTCTTGAAATGCTCTTCTAACTTGATGAAAGATCCTTAGACATATATGTTTTATACACTTTATTTATAATCTTTCAATTAAAGCTTGCTATATATCCATTAGTTCAAATGCCCCGTAGAAAAATATTTCATATATACTAAGCAAGCATTTATTTTCAGTTAAATACATATAATCTTAACATTCATATCATAAACTTCGGCATTATATTGAAAATAAAAAATAAATAAAAAGTGCACACTAAAAAATGTGGGTAACTATTATAAAAAAAAAAAATACACTATCATAGTGCAATAAAATCGAAAGACACAAACGAGAATAAGACATATTTTTAATATTTGATGGGACGATAATGGAAGAAAAAAGAGCTTACGCTGCACTCCGTTCAAAATAGTAAAATTAATATTAAAATGCATTACTAAAGAGGATTGTTTGTGTTTCTTGCTAATAACCCTTTCTGTTTGGAATTTTTCTCACTATACATTAAAAATCTATAAAATTGATTAAGATTTGGGAATATTGTTTGTTCATATTCGTTCTTTTAGACAACAAAAATGACAATTTCTGTTTGGTAAATTATTTTTACAGCTTTTTAAAAGCTAATTCTTTTAATTTATAGTAATGAAATATTGAATATTTTAATAAATAATTATATTATCAGAAAAATTTATAAATAATATATAATAATTGATATCCTAAGTATTATTATAGAATAATATTTTCATAGTATTTATTGACGTAAGCCCACACAAACTATACACTATTGGCAAATACTTTTACAAGATTTTTAACAATTAAAGATTAAATTACAAGAAATTCTTTTTAGTTATAGGTCATGTGTAAATTTTTTTTTATATTTTGAAACTCATCAATATAATTTTTTAAATTTATTAAAATATATATATTAATGTAAATTAAACTTATGTATGCGTGTAAAAAAATTTTTTATAAAAAATTAATATATATGATTTGATAAATTTAAAAAATTTTATTGATAAGTTTTAAAATACAAAAAAAATTATTTTTTTACATGATTTAGTCATAATTAAATTAACCTGAACTTTCAAGTACTATTAAAAATTTGACTGGAAATAAGGTGGCAGTGCAAGTGTCTTCGCATAAATTTGTGATTTCGACTTAATCGGAGCCAAAGTTGCGGCCAACCAAGCAAAAATTATAAATTAATATATAGTTTATAGCATATTACTGTGTAAGAACGTGCTTTATACTGTTAATCACTAGATGATACCAGATCTTTGTGCACGTTGCACTGCATTGTTGCTAAAAGACAAAATCACTTTGATTGAGACTAAAAGCACTTTTATATTGGATTTGAGTGATTAACATATATCTGTTTAAACTAATCTACTATGTATTGTCCACATCATGCAAAGTGTAAACTATTGTTAAATTACCCCACCATGTGCCGCTGTCACCTGGTGAAAGCAAAAGAGAAAGGTAATTACCTTATTTTTATATCTAATCTGTGTACTTAATTCTATTTTGTTTATATTAACTGTCAAGTAAAAGGGGAAAGGAAATGTACTTAGTTAATGTGTCAACATTGTGATGTTTGTAAATTATGAAAGTGTTAAATGTATAATTTTAAAGTAAACAAAAAGAACACAGATGAAATGTAAAAGTGTGTGATCACAATTAAAAGTAATTTTGAAGGAAAGAAATATTCTATACCTATCTTTTTTGTCCAGTACTCAATCCCAGCCGTGCCTTCTTTCTTTTTTCTTTCTTTTTGTTTTCTTTTTTTTCTTTGATGTCTTTTTCTTTACCACAAATATCTTACAGTACCATGTGCCTATTTTTTTTTAATTCTTTGAATCTCTGATTGCGATTAAATTTTAATTATTTAGGTCAATAAAAAAATTGAAGAACCCAAAGACAAAACAGGGAAGCCTAGATCGGCATCAGCAACAACAAAAGGTGAAGTCCTAATATTTAGGTTTGTTGAATTGTTTAGTTTTATAATTTGTTTAAATTAAAAATATTTTTATAAAATTCGATTTATTTAAATTATTTTATAAATATAATTTTTTTAAATAAAAAATAATAATAATATAATTTTTTTTATAAAATACGATTCTAAAAAAACTAAAATTCTCCTGACTTTCAAGCCAACTTCTACTGGTTAGCTTTGGACTTGAATTATTAATTAAATATTTATTTGCAGCTTAATTATAGGATATGAATTAAGACTTTACACACACACACACACTGTCTCTCTATCACGACCCCACAGCAACTATTGTCAACTTTTACATTTATGAAAGGAAACCTAACTTGATCGTTAATGGCTTTGAACTGTCCCTCGTCCCACCCGCGTTGGGTTTGATAAGATATTAAGCGTGTCATTGTAGGAATCATCTTATTAATAATTATTATGTATACTGAGACATCTATTTGGGCCCAAATTAATTTGTGTGAATGTTTTCAAAATCAATAGAATCTCTACCCCCCGGCAGGCGAAATAATATAAAACCTGCCAAAGAGAAAATGGGGAATCAAAGTTTACATTTGTGATTAATAAATGAAATTGTCAATATCATCACTTCCAAGCTTTATTTGGTTCACTAAACTGAGTTTCTCTTTTCAGTGCTCCTGTTCTATCACCCTTTTTCAGATTCTCTTTCGAGAAAAAGGCAATGCTATTTGTAGGGTGGTCAAATAATTCAATGTTCTTTACATATAAGAGCTCATATGAATATTTGTGGGGACAAAAAAGTGAGTATTGTTAATTATTTATCAAACTGAATTTTTTAAAAAATTTTTGTTTTGTTTTAGAGAGAAAGGAAAAGTACTCAGATTAAAGAAAATGGTCTGGAAAACTACTCATATTGACTTTTAAGTTTTAACGATGGAAGTGGTTAAGCGGTACGCTAACATGGATCGGTTGGTTTTAAATTTTAATAGCTTGGGTAGGTTAGGTCGGTGGTAAATCTATGATGACGTTTTGGAAATCCAAGATATTCCCCTGCACCTTCTCATGGTTTTCTTTAGTTGAAGGGTAAGAGTATTTTTAAGTTCGCTCCCCTTCATTGATGGTTAATTTTCTATTCTTATGTTAGTTTGGTATTTTTAGCATATATTTAGTTTAACTTAATTTTTAAGTAAAAATTATTTTTTTTAAAATTATTTCAATAAAATTTTAATTATAAATTATTTTAAATATAAAATAAACTAAATTAAATATGTATTAAAATGATTTAATTTTTTTTAAGTGAAATTTTTATTTTAAATAATAAAACAAGAAGTATTAATTGTTAATAAAAAATTAATAATTAAAATTACACATATATAATAAATTATAAAATTATTAAAATTTATTTTATTCTTTAATTTTTTTATACATGATTAATACTCTTCACTTTACTTTTAAAAGTAAACTATTCACTTTAAATGAATTAAATTCATATTTTAAGTGAATTAATTTTTTTATAGTTCAAAGCTTAAATTAAATAATTAAAATAAGAAACACAACTAGTTTTTTTTTTTCCTTTTCTGATTTTTATAAAAACACGTTTCTTTAATTAATAACCAACCTCTTAAGTTTATTCTTAGACAGCTTAAATTAAGGCACGATATGTTAGGAGAGGGAGAGACAGATAAATATGTAGGCAAAAAACAAAGGTGAGGTGATATGGAGATTAAATTGCCTTTTTTTTTTTTCAAGAAAATGTTCTTATTTTGAATTTCATCACTTTCTTGTGAAGTTGAAGCTTCGGATAATGAGAGGTAGCTTTATTGTACTTCTGTTGCCAATTGCCACGCCATTGCTCTTAATTTAGAATGGGTTTAACTTCAATATAACACAGTTTGCTCATTCTGCTTTTTTTTTTTTGTGGGGGGGGGGGGGGGGGTTATAAAAGAACGGAAACTGATTTTAGATGTTTGTTCTGATTTTTATTTTATTTTACTGTTGTTGATGATGGGTGCAATGCAAACGTTGGGATTAATGGGTTTCAATAATGGCAATTCCTTCACCGATTTAGTAGTCGTAAACAAAGTGCTACAACATCCAGTTCCAGTTCCAGTTCATAGGAACTGTGGTCGTTCATTGCCATAACCTTTGCTCTGTCACGGTTCAACTGGCAGCTTCAAAAGGCTGTCATGGCTCTCTAACTTCCACTCGTTTGTGGAAAAGAGGAGACACTTTTATGTATCACAAGGTAGTTTATTAAACTAATAAAAATACGCTATTAATTTGATAAAATTTATGTAGTGAGTAAATTAATTATTATTTTTTAATTCACTGCACACATTGTTTAGTGTTGGCTGCATCATGTTACATGTTATATAGTTGTCTGCTTCAAGTTCTGTTTATGATAACCAATGAAATTTAATTTAGAATAATTTTATATCTTCATAATCTATTTTTTTAATAATTTTTTTAATTACTAAATGAAGTAAGTTTTAAATATTTTTTATGTTTTTAAGACATTTAATATTTTATTTTTTTATTTAATACTTATTTTATTAAATATTAAAAGAATTATTAAAATAAAAATTTAAGAAGATATAACAAAGCTTTTTAATTTATGGAACTAAGAGACAGAATAGCTCATTTTGGCATTTGGTCCAAGATGGCCATATATGTTGTAGTGCGAACTTGCAGTAATCATCATGGTGAGATGAGATTGGAGCCCAAAGCCCAAAACAGGAGCAGGGGCAGTGAATGAACAAGATAGTTTTCTCCAAATGGTGGCTACGTTTGGTAAGTTAAAAACATTGTTGTTAATGATCAAAAAGGGAGTTTTGCTGAGTTAACAATGGGTTTTGGAGCATAAATAAAAGAAGAGAAAACGAGAAGTTTTGGCCAAGATTGCTTCTCGAGTGGTAGCGCGGTCTAGCTTCTTGAAGCTGAAATTTGTGCAAGTGCCTATGCTTTCTTTTTCTTCCCCCCATCATTTTGTCCCCGCCAATTCAACAAGGATGCAATTTTTCTAATGATGAGTGGTTGTGACTCAATTTGAAAGGGTGAAATTTTGAAACGGAATAGGATAAGCTTCTACGGTGTAGTTTTCAATTAAAAAGAATAAGTAAAGTATATTATTTTGTGCTTATTGAATGCGTTGTCATGAAAAAGATATTGCAACATGAACCACATCGCATCTAATTAAAGCAGAAATTGCACCAAGTCCTTAGACACCAAAAACCAGAATGCGATCAGGGGTATCTAAAGCCCACCTCAGAGGCTAAGATGCCGCAAGACCACAAAAATTATTGGGCTAGGCACACTCTCGAATGTCCTTAAATTGGGCATGGCCCATGTGCAAATGAAATAACGTTTATTTCGTTGGGGAAATTCTCTTTCTAATAAATTAACTGGCAGTGGCACACTACTGGTTTTAGGCTTTCAGTCAGGTCCCCTGATACATTTTTTCAAAGGAAAAGAAAAGAAAAGAACGAGAGGGAGAGAGGGAGAGAGAGAGAGAGAGATTGCCCACTTGCCAGCTATGGACTAAGAATCGAAAGACCCATGCGTAACACGGTTGCATGAGTTTGGGTATAGTTTACTTTCCCCATGAGTTACACAACACACATGTTGCATTATGTAGCTAGTTATTGTTGAGTTTGGATATACTTTTACACTTTTACTTTCCACATATGAGCTAGTGAAACCACTTGAATTAATCAGATAGTTTTCATACCTATAGATAAATATTAGAATGTTACAATGCATGCGATGCAATATTATATTTGTGAATATATTTTATTGGCTTTAGAATTCAAACTGAGCATGATTTGCATTAAATGAGGCTAAAGTATATCTTAATCATATTGATCCTGATGGCGTGAACGAGAAAGGTTGTCATGAGAAGAAATATATGTAATCCTCCTAATATGGATGTTAAATAATTTCCACCTTATGTGTTCATAATTTAGCCTTATCGAGTTTGAGAGTTAAGCTTGAACTAAATAATAGTTTATGGTTCATAAATTTTTGAACACTCCTAAACTCCACGCCTTGTTGGGGTAAAAAAGACAACTCCTCTGCCACAATGCTGAATCAGATACTACACACAGTGCAATCCTCAGTTCTTTCTGGTGGAATAAGCAACACACTTACTAGTTGCTTTCCTTAAGATCTTAACCTGTCTCACCTAAGGATATCTGCGTTCATCGACCGCGTGCAAACACTAAACACAATCCAGCTGCTCCCACCACCATCACTTTCAAAATCTGCATTTACAAAATTACTTTCTTGCTAACAGAAACATACAAGCTTCCCCGGGAAATTATATCATCAAATTAATGCTTATATCACAAGCAATGCCTTGCTTATAGCCTCATATATATACCAACCTAGTTCCTACAGTTATAGCGACATGCACACTCACTTCAATCTGCATGCGACAGAAACTAGTTTACTGAAAAATCAAACAAGAATGACTAGTGCAGTTCTTGTGATGGCACTAGTGACTGTAGTAGCTGTCACAACCTCATCCGTTGAGTCATGCCCTCCCTCCGAACGGGCAGCGCTCATGGCCTTCAAGGCGGCTCTCAACGAGCCCAACCTGGGAATCTTCCACTCCTGGAGAGGCACCAACTGTTGCTACCACTGGTACGGCATCAGCTGCGACCCCACCACGCACCGCGTCGCCGAAATCAACCTCCGTGGCCTCACCGTCGCCGAGGACCGCCACTTCAACCGCACCACCGGATACATGACCGGCCACATCTCCCCTGCCATCTGCAACCTCGCACAACGCTCCAGCATTACCATCTCCGACTGGAGGGGCATTTCCGGCAGAATACCTCACTGCATCACATCGCTGCCTCTACTCCAAATCATCGATCTCTCCGGGAACCTCATCTCCGGCAAGATCCCCTGGGACATCGGGCTCCTCACGCAACTCACCGTGCTCAACATCGCAGACAATCACATCTCCGGCAGGATCCCAAGGACGCTGGTGAACCTCTCCAACCTGAGGCAACTTGACCTCCGGAACAATGCCGTGGAGGGCCCCATCCCGTGGGACTTCGGGACGCTGCGGATGCTGAGTCACAACAGGATCACGGGGCGGATCCCGGGATCCATTTCGTGGATATACGGGCTGGCGGACCTTGACCTGTCGCTGATCAAATATCGGGTCCGATACCGGCGTCGCTGTGTCGAATGCGGGTTCTGGACTCGCTGAACCTTAAGTACAACAACATAACGGGGTCCATTCCGGGTACTCTCGCCGGTTCGAGGCTGAGCCACCTGGATTTGAGCCGAAACGCGCTGCGTGGGCGTATCCCCAACGTGTTCGGAGGAAGGTCGTATTTCATAAGTCTTGATTTGTCGCACAACAAGTTGACGGGTTTCATTGCCGAGTCTATGGCGTCCGCCGCCTACATCGGCCGCTTGGACTTGAGTCACAACCGTCTGTGTGGCCGGATTCCCAGTGGCCCACCTTTCAATCATCTTGAGCCGCCGTCGTTTGATCACAATATGTGCCTTTGTGGCAAGCCGCTTAAGCCCTGCACTGCACAGTCCACACACTCATGAATAAATCGGGTTGGGGTTGACTTGAATAAAGCCAAGAATAAAATACTATGTTTGTGACCGTGTGTTAAAAAAAACAAGAAAAAGAAAAGATGAGGTCTTTCATCATCCACCTAACTATGCAAGTCGTTCAACTTTAAATAGTGTTGTAGCCCCCAAACTGTGTGCTTAGAGGGTTGGTTTTGTTAATTAGGAGTTAGTCTTTTTTTTTCTTTCGTAAGTAGGAGTTAGTCTTTTTTTTTCTTTCGTAAGTAGGAGTTAGTCTTTTTTGTTCTTTAATACCTGTTGCACCAAAAAATATATATATTATATACGTCTTTTTGCTGAGGTTAAAGAGTGTGTGTATATATATTAGGCAAAATGTCACAGAACGTAGATCATGGAACTTCTAATTGCCTACCTGTTTCTTCTTTAACAGCGCACGAATGGCTAAAGGGACCATTCAGTGGTGCCAAGATATATAATTGTGAATTTGTGTAGCATTTAGCTTCTAATGACTCAATTTTTTAGTTGATTAACTGACCTCATAACTCTTAAGGGACTTTGCTCGTTGGGCTGCCAACTTGAAAATTTTATGGTCAAATTTTACTAAGATGGGCAGATTTTAAGAAAAAGGACATGGATCATCAACTTATGTAGCATGCGCACACTTTAATTTTGGCTATGCATGGTTGAGCAAATCATGAAAAAAGAGACAGTAAAAAATATTAATATATTTAGACATATGATAAGTTAGACCTGTTGTGAAGTAAGTGATATGAAAGCCAGCTTGCTAAGCGGGGAGGAAAAAAAATGCAACCTATACATATGTTTGTGACCTCCGGTGGGCAGATTAGGCCGAGCAAGTTCGATCAAGTTGTTTTTGATATTGCAAATCATATCATCTTAGCCATTTAACCTATATTTAGATACTTTGGTGAAGTTTTGAGAATGGCCTCAGTTTTAAGTTGTAGTACATTCTTATATGAAAAGAAAAATAAAATTCCTATTTGATCCTTATTGATAAAACCCATGCGATACATGTCCATCCCATACGGGATTATATTTTGCCAATTTGATGTGCACTTTCTTTTTTAATAATGGGATCACAAAAATGTAAATTAACAGATGGTATTTGAAGTTGAATGGGGTCCCAAAGTTCAAAAACTCAGCACTGAAGGGTCCTACAGGGAAGCATAAGCTACTGCTACACCTAGGGTTGCACTTAAAGAATCATTGGGTGATCATTTACCATATCAAAAGCCGAAAAGGAAAATGTGGAGGGAGCATTACTACCAATACATAATAAAGGTTGAGAAAAAAAAACTAGTTAGTACTAGTTAAAGGTTTGATCTTTTTACAGAAGTCATTATTCAATTAAAGACAACAAAACTTAATACTTACTAGTTTGAATAACAAAGTAATACTTATTGGCTCCTCCCTCTCCCAAAATTGTATAAAGGTGTAATTTCATAAAAAACAATAAAAAAATGCAATGCAAACTTACCAACCAATAAGACAATAGTCACAATATTGTAACGGATAAAAATGACCCATTAGAAAATTATAATACCCAAACTAGAATCTTAAAGGGAAAAAAAAAAGCTAATGAAGAAATCAACTTCATTCCTGGTCTAAAATTAGAGTTTAAGGACACAAATTTTGGCCTTGGAAACCTACCAAGGCTGAATATTTAAATAAACCGTGTAATGTTCATCCATGTAGTTCAATAATGGCTCCAAGAGATAATCGCGGTTGGTCCCTCTGGCCACAAAGCTGATGGGATGACACTCTTTCAATCCTTTCGTGGCTACAAAGCTGACCGCTTGGTCGAAGGTGGTGGAATCAGAGCCTGACTTGCTGCGCAGCTTCACATCTGATGAATTGCCGAACCACCATATAAATAGCATCCCCTGTTGCTATCAGATTCGACAGATATTGTTCCATTTCTTCCGTCCAATCCTGGTACCACGCGAAAGACAGAAGCTGCCCCTCCACTGGACCCATCCACAAGAAGAGGAGGATTTTCTGGTCCTTGGTGCATCACGTTTATTCCAGGAAGTTCCAATGGTTCTAACATCACGGATCTATGAATAGCATCTTGCAGGGATGTAAGTGGAGATTGGTCCAACAGGATAAATCTGTAAGTTGCATGCATGGCATCATCGGTGCCAAGGTCTGGTAGTTTTTCCATCGTGAATGACTGGTTCCCGTCGAATTTTGAGTTTGATAGCACGAAGGTTGAGTTTCCGATCTCTTGAGAAAACGTTTCTACATGACTGTGGTTACTGGCCGGGACTGGAGTCAACCAATCTGTAATTGATTTATTTGGCCCCACTTTGATATCCCATTCATTATCGCTATGACTAGCAAGAACATAGGGACCATAAAGAATATCTTGAATGGCAGCATTTTGAGGTCTGTCACCTGAATTTTGTCCAAAACGAAGTTACATCTAAATTATATTGTAAGACAACTAAGTGAATGACAGAGTTTTTAGGGAAGCTACCTTTTGTAGCTTCGGTTCGAGGGGTAATGGGAAATTGGAGAGTCAAATTGTCCCCAGCGGTCCAATTTCGTATGACAGACAAAAATGTTCCTACATGAATCACAAATAGATTGCTAGTTACTTTTTTGAAGTTTCAAGGGTTAATTTCCTTGTGTTTTCGCCATTTTAATGATTATATTTCCCACCTGGAGGCATTGGCACGTTTAGAGACTCGTTGTTTAAAATAGCCTGGGAACCGTTCCAAAGGGTCCAAGATGGTACTCGAAAATTTAATGCAGAAGAAGCAGCATTTCCCTGCAAAAGTAAACATTCAGAACATCCATACTTGAAATAAAATTTAGTAACTGAAGTTGTCAGCCAATGTTGTCTGACGCATATATATACCTCAGTTGGCAAAAATGAAAATGTCACTCGTAGGTAAGGATCCCATGAATTGGTTGGAACTACTGTTTGACTCAGCATAACGTTTCCAGATTCGAATTAAATGAACTTGATATGTACTGAATGATGTAGAGAGTTGGATCATTCCCTTCTTCTTCAAAATAGATGGAATTTCCCAACTTAGAGAGTGATTCAGGTCCTAAGCGCGAAAAAAAGAAAACAAACAAATTATGTGACAATTCATCAGTATGATAAACTTAAAGGAATATAGTGTAGTTTGATGCAATTTGAAAAGCATAATGTCCAAAACATATGCACACCTGTTCCCTAGCAGCACCAAAATGATTCAAACTTGGTCCCCATCCGTCCACTTCTAGCCTTGGAAACCCCTTGGCCTTGTGGCAGCGTGTATAACATCACTCCAGGTTCTGTTCCTCTTTGTATGCTTAAGATACCATTGGTTAAGGCACGCTCATAATAATCTGCCTATGATATATCTTTGGTCCATCTAAAGAGATTCTGAGCAACCTAGGAAATCATGGTAATTATATAAACACATAATCAGCAAATTGTGATTGTGAAAATGACATGTGATCAGCTGCAATTGTTACAGTGAAATTAAAGATTTCAACTAGAAGAAAGGAAAATATCATCTGTATCTTCAACATGTTGTAAGTGGTGCAGGTTTCTTGATTCAGCCATTCTCATGGGTGCTTGCCTAATCAAAATTGGAGCAGATCAGTTTAAAAACTAATTAATCATCTAGTAATCATTACAAACAAGGAAAAAAACACATTATTCCTGGAGAAAGAAAGTATAGCAATAAGATTATTAATGGAAGCCAACCAAATATCATGAAATATCAGAAAACTAATGATAATAATTTAAAAAACATTTTAATATAACAGAACTCGCCAACTGACATCCCCCCTGTTGCATAGGTGTGTGAAGAGTTAACAAGAGCCACGAAGTACTTTGCAATTTCCTGACATATGTAAAGGTTAAAAATTAACAGTGAATGGGAGGCATCATAAAGTGCCTGTAAAGTGATAACCTACTTCACAGGCCAAATTATACAATAACATGCTTATAAATGAGACAAACAATAAACTGAATTAATTAGTTTCATATGCCACCCATCAAGTAGATAAAACTGAATAAATATGTAGAGTTGCTTTACGTGAGTATCAGTAGCAGTCATCTATATTATGTATAGGATATGCAAGGCAATTTACCTTATAAAGCGGGTCACCAGTGACTTCATAGCGCAATTGAGATCCAACAACAAGTGCAATATGTGAATTTGCATGAAATTCGGCTATATTACTAGCCTACAAGCAAAGGAGACTTTTCAAAATTCGTGAGTTTGAGAAATAAGTTAAATAAATATAACATTCAACTATAACAGTGATGGCTATTGTTTTTTTCAAAACAAATAAGATCATGTTGACTCACTTGGAATATCTAATAAGCCAATGAAATTGATCAATATGTATTTGAGTGGAAACTTGATGGTTTATGTTAGTGCACTTTGAACCATAGATGCTCTGCATCATTTTGGTGTAATATGAAGTGGTGACTTCACCTCCCCCCTCAACCACCAAATCATTTGAAAGCTATCATTTAATTAAATTAAATTATAAATATGAAAAGTTGTTTTTTTCAACAAAAAAAGGTATAATTTAATAAAAGACTGAGCTTAATGTTGTTAATAATGCAATACCGCAGCAAAATCATGGACTTGGAAGGCAGTTCTTTGATGGCCTCTTTTCGTGGCAGAATAGACACATCAATTTTCAAAAAGAAAATAAAGTTTATGACAAGAAATTTATTTCATTGCAATCTACATAATAGACAAAACAAGTTATTACTACCTGCACACCAAGTAACCCCAAAAAGCATGGCTCGTCGAAAAGGTGAGCCATCATTAGATACTTGGAGTCTCCCTGTATATTAGCAAACTTCAATGAATGCAACTCTACAAAGAGAAAGAAAAAAAAAACAAAAAACAGAGAATTATAAATTTATAATATAGTGAAATGTTAGATTGCATGACCTATACTATCAATTGTGCATACGGTCTGACAATTATGAATTTGCAGAGTATCTGCTAATGCTTATTTGTAGTCCAATAAAAAATTGAGAAGAAAGCTAGTTAAAAAAGAACTGTACTGAACTGGTTAACTTACAGTTATGCTGTATAGCCTGTAAAGAACCTCATTCATTCCTCCTATCTCGTTGTTCAATGATAGATAATGTCTCTCTAAACTGTTCCGTTGAATGACATTCTGCACTCGGTTGTAAAAGTAATCCGCCATCCACCTCGCCATATTCAGAGCTTCAGGGTTGCCAGCAACGGTATTCTGGTCCAACAGGCCAGCAAGGATCTGTCAGGGACCAAGATTCACTTACTACTTAGCATCGAACCCATAATAGTGTCAAGTCCAAAAATAGGATTTAGTTGCACGAAGCAAAACCAATTGAAGTCACTCTCTTTGCCAGTTCTACCTTGTGAATGGTGTAATAGGGAGCCCACACAAAATTAAGACCATCAAAACGGTCGAACAGCTGGGTTGGAAAAGCAGATAGATAACCTGCGCCAATTTTCTGCTGACAAGAAGAAAGAATGTCGACAAGTGCTGACATTTTCCCCTTCAGCTCCTCATTGTGAGTGCTAGCCCACATATGAGCTGTTGCACTCAAATAATGCCCTTTAACATGTCAAAATTAAGGGGGTAGATCAGTTTAGCAGTCTTTGCCAGCCAAAATGAGATGGGGAAAGTTTGTCTGATGAATTTAATTATATGATCAAAGAACTTTAAATCAATTATGAGGAAATATTAAGATTATAGTATGCATGGTTAATTAAAAACTAATATTATTAAATGACCCCTGAGCTCAATGTTGGGGCCCTCCCACCCTCCATATGGATTCCCAGGTGTGGGTAGACCAGCAGTCTTCCTAAAGCTCCAAGCCAAGCTGTCAACGTCTAACATCAACAGATACTCCAAATTTGTCTGCATAGCCCGGCCATGCATTGAATCCTGATGCAATCTCACATCATGCGTGGACACTTCTTTCAGAATACCCTCTGGGGGCTTCAACGTACCCATGTCTTGAAGTTTCCTGCGCTCCATTTCCCAATCAGCTTGATGCTGCTCTTGCAAGTGCCTCTTTGGTATCCAGTAATCCCAAGCGTAGATGTCATCCCTGGAAAATGGGCCAGCACCTGTCTGTCCTGTGTCTTCCACGTTTCATTTTTGGACATTTCGAGGTCATACCGACAGGTGTGAGAGGCGAGTTCCTGAGGCATCTGCGAGCAATACTTGCCCACAGCACAACCACATAGTGCAAGGGCAATAAGTGCAAACCAAAAAACCTTCATTGTCCTGTGAAAATTTGATTAAAACCACCACCTTAGCATTGCCAAATGTCAATGTAAAAACAACAATGATCAACTTGCAAGAATTACCAAACGATTGCATAGGAAACTATCAAACATCATATGACAACAAGTATAAAAATATCAAGCAGTATGGGAAATGGTGGTGATGAAAGATGACCTGAGAAAACACACACCTGAGCGCAAAACAGTACAACGAAGGATGATAAAAGAGAATGGGAATTTTTTATGGCATTCATATATATACAGAAAGAACCGTCTGGGTGAGGATTTGATTTTCAGTAGAGTGACTAGGTGATATTATCCAAAATATAAACAAAACTAGCAGAGTACGGATAAGATAAAGAATCATGGAGAATCTAGTTTCTTTCTTTCTTTTTTTTTTTTGAAGAACGGTACGGATAATGGGGTGTGGAGGAACAACATTTATTTTTCAGAGAGTTTAAGTAAAAAAATTAGTGTCGTTTAATTATAAGATTTTTTAAATATCCAATTAGATAATACAGTTTTTAGAGCGAATTACATATACAATATTACAAATACCTGATTAAAATAGAAAAAAAGTGCGAAAACTCTCATTGTTTAAATCTTATTATAACAATTTCTTCTTATTTCAAAATTTTAATATATGATAAATGTCTCCTTATTTTTCTCCTCAAGGGAGTTGTAATTTATCCAATTTTAAGAGAGTATTTGAAATATTTTAAAAAGTCAAGGAAAGTACATGTGTTTTGCTCTAGTTTTTATGGTATATTTTATTTTATAAAATCACATTAAATTTGGTTTGTCACCACCAATATCATATAAGGAGTCCTCCTTGTGGTTGGGTTTGTCTGAATACAGAAGGGGCGGCAAAACTAGGGGACCGGAGAGCTGGTTGTGGGGGAATCATTAGGGACCACCTGGGACAGTGGGGTCATGGCTTCTCCAGATTTTCAGGGGATACGAATGCGTTTGTGGCAGAGCTGTGAGGAATCTTGGATGTTCTTTCTTGAGCCCGGAGGCTGGGCCATAGGAAGGTTCAACTTCAGGTGGATTCGTTTTCAGTGGTAACAGTATTTGACTAAAGTTGTGTTTGGATGAAAGAGTTTGGAAGAAAAGAAAAAAAATAGGATAAATTTTTTTTAATTAAAATTCTCTTTATTTGAGAATTTTTAAAATGAAAGATTATTACTTAAAAATAATTAGTTGCAGTAGCAGTGGACTGCAACTCCACTGCAACTTCAAATCCTGAAGGTGATCTATGATCAAGCAAATTATTATTCCCTCCAATTTAAAAAGCAATTTCTTTGCCAGAATGCCTCCTCTTCGAGGGAACCTAGTGATCAACAAAACGCAGCATCTAGATTATGCACGTCATAGAGTTGTGAATACGGAACATTTTCATTAAGCAGAATTGGCAGTTCCTAAAAGACCATTGTAACACTTACCTCGAGCTAGTGAGAAAATAGAGAAAGTTGATTGAAGAGAGTAGTTGTGGTTTGACATGCGTAAGCCAACAACACTACACATTCACAAGTGTCTAAACCAAATGACTCATTTAATCAGCCATGCTCATACCATATTAATATTCTATAGCACATAATGTAGGCTATGAGATAACTACCAATTAAGAGCTTAATGCAAATATTTTTATATTTATTAAGAAAAACAACTGTAAGTATAGTGATACATTATCACCACTTCTTCCCCTATTTTTTTTTTCTCTATTAAAGAATAAAAAGGTCATGTCACTGCAGCTGACTTACTATTTACAAATTCGGGTGATTATTGAGTACCACTTTAATAACAGAGCACAGAACACAAGGAGAAATTTATCAACTATATCAACTGTATCGATTATTTGAACCTTTTTGGATGAAATACTGTTTTTTTAAATTCCATATACCATGTGGAGGGAAAAACCTGCATCAATCTTGAATGTTGAAATAAACCGTATAAGGTTCATCTCTAAAGGTGAATAATGGCTCCAAAAGAAAATTCCTCTTTGCCCCTTTAGCCACAAAGCTAATAGGATTATACTCGCTTAGTCCTCTGCTTGCAATAAAGCTTGCAGCTTTGCTAAAAGCAGCATCTGAATCTGACTTGCAACTGAGCTTCACTCCTGCACCAGAGCTCATACCACTATACACGAAGCAACCCTTATTGCTTTGGGATTCTAAAGATATGGTTTCATTTCGTCCATCCAATCCTGGTACCGCAAGAAAAACAGAAGACGGCACACCATTGGAAGAATCTACAATGCGAAGAGGATGTTCTGCTCCTTGGTGAATCACATGCATTCCAGGAAGATCAAATGGTTCTAACATCACAGATTGACCAGTGGCATCTGTCAATGTTGGAAACTTTAAGGAAGATTCCGTAAGGGTAAGTCTAAAGGTTGCCTGAGGAGCCAAAGCAGTGCCAGATTCAGGTAATTTTTCCATTGTTAATGATTGGTTTGAGTTTGTTAAAACAAAAGTTGAGTCTGCAAAGTCTTGGGAAAGAGAAATTAGTTGACTATTGTAGCTGGCAGGAATTGGAGTAATCCAGTCTGCAACAGGTGTGTTTGCCCCAGCTTTAATATCCCAATCACCAGTGGTATGACCAGCAAGAAGATATGGACCATAAAGAATTGCTTGAATAGTTGCATATTCAGACCTGTCATCTGAATTTAATTCAAACACAATATCAGTAATGTAAACAAATTTTTTCATTAGAAATATATGCTATGACAGAAGAATACACGTGATCAAAACACATGGATTATCTCGTGAAGCTACCTTTTATGGCCTCTGTTCTAAGGGTAATGGGTAACTGAAGGATCAGCTTGTCACCAGCATTCCATTCTCGTGTGATTGACAAAAAATTTCCTATATGTCAACAAAATAAAATATTACTTTCAAGTTTCAGGTGTTAAAATGACCAAGGATCTTATTTTAGACAACTCTGGTAGAATATCTACTTTTCAATGATAAAAGGCAAGTAAGGAGAGATTCACACCTGGAGTTGGCAGAGAAAAAGTCTCAGCATTTAGTATCCCCTTGGCACCATCCGTACGAGTCCAAGATGGTAGTCGAAAGTTCAATGCAGACAAAGTACCAGTTTTCTGCAACAGTAACCATTTGCAAGATAGGTTGTTGAAGAGAAATGTAGAGGATCTTATACTTAATATCTTGTTGGATTCTTCTTAAACAAGGTTAAAAAAATTGACATATAACCATGAGCCACACAAATCCATCACCTGTCATCAGAAGATATTGTACCCTGTCCATTGTCATTTAGTTAATTCGTTTAGCAATTAAAAATTTAAAATAATTTAAGTAACTAATTTTCATAATAAAGTTGAGAGATCCATTTTTGGTATCATATAATGAATCTTCAAGTAATATTCACCTTGATGAGGCAGTTTTTAAATCTCTATACTGTGGTGTGCATTTTTCAAGTTCTGTTAATAAAAGCCTGAAGCCTAGAGGTCAAAATGCTAATAGACTAAAATTAAAGCAAAAGCAAGCATCATTTGTATCATTATGCTAGTTATATCAGCATACTTCGTCAATACCAAAATTAAGAGGAATGAGATGTGGAAGTACTACACTATTCCCAGAAATCATACTCCAATTTCTTTTTCACATCTTGGATGACCATGAATGATCTATTGATCATAAAGTACTAATCATAAAGAAACCAAAAGAAGTAGCAAAAGTCACATGTCTCCCTTTCTCATGACATATATGAGTAGAGCCATAACTGGACTTGAAAACAGAATGCCATAGTAGAGAAGGGGTTGAGGACAAAAGAGACCAAATTTAGCCCAGATTAAGCATTATGAGGATGTTGACTCTAAAAGGTATCTAAGATGAATAATTTGCTACATGAGATGCCATAACACAATGTAACAGATACCTCATCAGGAGAAAATGTAAATGTCACTCGTAGATAAGGATCCCATGAAGCAGCTGGAACAACTGTCTGATTAAGCGTAATTTTCCCAGATTCCCAATTAAATGAGCTTGATATGTACTGCATGATGTAAAGAGTAGGATCTTTCCCTTCCTCTTCAAAATAGATAGAATCCCCCAGCTTTGAGAAAGATTCAATTCCTGATGAACAGTAAAAGAAATTGAGGACATAAGAGTATGGAGGAGTTGAGAAAGAAAATGGTGCAGTTTGATGCAATTTGGAAAGTATGATGGATAAAACATATGCACACCTGTTCCATAGCAGCACCAGAAAGAGTCAAACTTTGTTCCCCAACCATGTCCAGTTTTAGCCTTGGAAACCCCAGGACCTTGTGGAAGCATATATATCATCACTCCAGGGTCTGTTCCTCTTTGAATGCTCAGTACACCATTTGTTAAGGCACGCTCGTAATAATCTGCATATAATACCTCTTTGGTCCATCTAAACAGATGGCGTGAAACCTGAGAAATCATTTTATTTTCTGGTTATGAGATAATGTAAACATTATATGGCAACACAAATATTTCACCAGAAATAAACTAAGAATTCATTCATAAATATCAAGTGTCAAATCTGCACACTCACATATATCATATGATAATAAGTCTTCCCTCTTGCAACAGTCTAAAAGAATATTTGTGAAAACTTTCCGTATAAAAATTTTCAATTTCCCAAGCATTACTTGATAAGCCAATAAAATGATGAATGATTGGTTGTACCTTTAACATATTATAAGTTGTGCATGATTCTTCATTCTCTGTGGTTTTTAGGTTGTCTGCTATTCTCCTTGGATTACTCCTACACAAAAATTGAAGTAAAGGAGTTATAAAAGAAATCTAGAAGTGATTATTAATAAGGAAGAAAATGCTTTCTACTTGATGCACTTGTAGAAAACAATTATTCAATGGATGATTTTAAGTGCATTATGAAAGAACTGAAACCAAAAATGCTGACATCTTGATACCAGAACTCGCTGACTGACGTCCCTCCAGTTGCATAGGCATGAGAGGAGTTAACAAGGTCCATAAAGAATGTCCCAATTTCCTAACACACCAAAAACAAGAACAAATCTTGGCAACTTGAAAGGCTTGACAAATGGAAAGTAATTCTTGGGTTAATGCATACTTCCAATGAAAAGACACTAAACATACCCAATATGGGGGAAAAAATGCTATGAATAGACATGTAATTTGAAGTTTGAAAAACAGATTTACTACTCAAATACAATGCATATGCAATATGGGAAAAGATTTAAAAGAAAAAAAGAAAAAAGAGCAAAAATAATATAAAAACACTCAACGGCTACAAATAGACATGTAAAATTTGAAGCATGAGCCATATAGTTACTAAATAAAAAATGAGAGGTGGAGGCCTATACCAATTTATATAGTTTGTTTCTAGCATTCAGAGTGAGAGTGAGCTACAAAACTATAAAGGACCAAATGCCTATAAATAGTGGTGTTTGAATGTCAGGTTAGGCCACCAAGTGAATAGGTTACTCTTGCTAGCCGACTTTAAAAATACTAGATTGTTAAGAAAACATCATAAGTAAACTTTATAAATTACATAAACACAATTCCATTCAAACTTAGTGATATCTGTACCAGTAATCTACAGTATACATAAAGCAATTCACCTTATAAAGTGGATCACCTGTGACTTCATACCGCATTTGAGATCCAATAACAACTGGGATATGTGTATTAGCATGAAAATCAGCTATATCATTAGCCTACATGAAAAAGAGAATTTTAAAACTCTTGAACCTCGTTAGAAAATTAAATACAATTTCTAGACAAGAGTATAAATGCCCAAGTTCAACATTCAAATATCTGATTGTTTCATTTCGAGGTGAGCGCAATATTATAAATTATATTCATGAAGAGGAAACATTGCTTTCGGATAAAAAGAGGAAAATTGATTGTCAGTACCTTACTCTTTACATGATCTGTTTTTCATTAGAAGTGAAGTTTGATAAGGCAACAATTAATTATACATGGACACTTGCTGGCATATATTATATGCACTTTTACAGATGAGCGTTCTTACGTGAAAGGTGACACTAGTTACAACTGCAATAGAACTGATTTTAAAAAGAATAATTTGAAAGACCATCATGTTAAAACTGCAATCTCCTGAAACTAGGAGCCACAACAAAATATAAGACAAAGTGGGCCAAGTAGCAATTCTGCCATAATGAACAATATATATTATCACTACCTGCACTGCAAGCAACCCTAAAAAGCATGGCTTGTCAAAAAGGTGAGCCAACAATAGCTGCTTTGGATCTCCCTGCATGGATTAACATGACTTCAGTATTGAAGTTTACGGCAATTACTAAGTACCATGCGCTATAATCATCAAAATTAAGTAAGCCAATAATAAGTTCTCAAATTCAGTGTATTTTCATGACCAGATGAAGCTGTACACACACACGCAAGCACTGTTTATTTCAGTGAATTATTCACAAAGGCAATGAACTTTCCAGATTGCACAAAATATATATATATATAAAATAAATGCCTATACTTACATCAACGAAGTCTAGGAGCCAAGAACATCACACAAGCAAAAGAAGCAACAAGAGAGTTAAAGAAAGGAAGAAACTACACAAACTAGTTAACCTACCGTTAAGATGTATAATCTGTAAAGGACATCATTCATTCCTCCAGTTTCCTCATTCAGTGATTGATAGTGTCTATTTATACTGTACTTTGTTATTACATTCAGCACTCGGTTGTAAAAGTAATCAACCATCCATGTCACCATTTTTAGAGCCTGAGGGTTTCCAGCTATAGTATGTTGATCCAACAGGCCAGCCAAGATCTGTCAAAGCTGAACAGTTGAAATCCCACAATATTAAGGCCAAAAGTACTTGCATAATCTGATTATACCTTGTGAATGGTGTAATAAGGAGCCCACACAGGTTGTATAGCTTCAAAACGATCAAAAAACTCAGATGGAAATGCAGAGAGATATCCTGTTCCAATTTTCTCCTGACAGGCAGAGAGATTGTCAACAAGAGCTGACATTTTCTCCTTCAGGCTTTCATTATGTGTGCTGGCCCACATTAGAGCTGATGCACTCAAGTAATGCCCTTCGAAATGTCAAAAGCAAGAAATGATAAATTAACCATGAAAAGTGAATTGCAAAGGCTGAAAGTTGCAGCCAGGGGCAATGTATGTCCATGCTAGACGGCAGAGCAATAAAATCCCAAGGAAAATGAAACATGCATTTGCGTGTCTACGCATCTTTGTGTGAGAGATATTTCAAAAGTTATGAACAAACCTCAAACCATGGAAATAGAGTTCAGTACTTGAAATACATGGAGTCCAAGGAATTCTTCACAGACAACCTTATATGTAGAAAGGCATGCTTTAGAAAAGCTTCCGAATATTTGTTGGATGTTAGGGTGGTTAGGTAGCAAAACATCAACTATGAAATATTCTCTAAATATAACTGCCATTGATTTTATTCAAATAAATAATTTAATCTTCTCTTTGACTCTTACTAAAAAAATACCAAGCAAATAGTGGGTATAGCATTAAATGAAACGAGGCTTATACCCTTTTGGATCTTAGAATGAAAATAACAAGTGCTGGCATTAAATGAATAGCATCAAAAGTTAAGATGATTAATGAAATAAACTAACCAACAAAATGACCCCGGAGCTCAGTCTGTGGATCTTCCCACCCTCCATAAGGTGTCCCGGGAGTTGGCAGACCAGCCGTCCTCCTGAAGCTCCAAAGCAACCTGTCCACCTCTAACATCAACAGATACTCCAAGTTTGTCTGCTGTGCCCGAGCATGGATGGAATCCTGATGCAGTCTCACATCATGCAGAGGCACTTCTTTGAGAAAGCCTTCTGGTGGCTTAAACTCACCCAAGTTCCTAATTTTCCTATACATCATTGCCCAATCACGTTGGTCTTCTTCTTTCAAGAGTTTCCTTGGCAGCAAATCTGCCCAAATGGACTCATCGGTTGGCGTCAAATGATAATGCGACATCACCTCTGCCTTCCATGTTTCGTTCTTGGATGTTAATAGCTCGTACCGGAACGTATGTGATTGGGTAGGAATGTTTGTGCACTCTTTACCCGCACCACAACCCCACAGCACAAGGGCAACAAACGCGAACAGAAGAGCCTCCATCCTCCTGAGAAAATTCAAATGAAAACGACCTTAAACTCAGCCAAAATGGGTAGCAAAAAAACAAAAAGCATCAAACGTTACCCAACAGACAACATGAGTTCAAGTAGAGCTAGAAACAAATGGAACCCAGAAATTAAGAACTTGACCGTATTGAATAGAAAACACAGAAAAAAAAAAGGGGGGTCGCTTTTGATTTCCCAATTGAACCCACAGAGAAACAGAGGACTCGAAATTCAGTAAAGTAACCAGAGTGGGGGAATATACATACACACACAGAGGCAGAGGACAAAGCTCGAATAGTGAAGACAGCATAGACATGTGAGTGGTTATATATATAGGCACAAAAACAAAACAGCTTCGAGTAGAGCCAAAGCGAATGAAGCGACGCTTAAAAAATCATCTCGTGAAAGGTAAGGTTTGGATTTGGAATCAGGTAAAGCAATCTCAACTTGTACATAACAGTTTCCGAAATTCTAGCAGAGTACGGGGCTACGAGTACTACTAGAAAATATCTTATCTTGGTTTGAAACTAGCGAGAGAGAGAGAGAGGGCACTAACAGATAAACAAGACTCACGGATATGATGAAGAATGGACAAAGCCACAGGCACGGGCATTAAGTTGCGCAACTCGTTGCCAAGTTAGGCCATGAATGCCCACAAAGTTGCAGGTGGAAGTGGGATGACAAGAGTGAACCCAGTTGACTTCACGTCTTGCCGCTGCTCCGCAGCGTGGTGTCCACTGTTGCAGACTGTAGAGTACAAGCCACTTTGGGCGCGGCTCTTCCTTCGCTTTCTTTCGTATTTAAGCAATTATTCCTGTTTTCTTGGATAAACTAAGTAATTATTCCTTTGTTCACCCATTCAATTGTGATGCTTTATTTGATTTTCCTTTTGCCTATAATCTTTTTGAAAAGTCATGCATATATATTATTATTAAAATTTGGACATGATCTTACTTTAATAGTTTTATAAAAGCAATACTTCTTTTGTTATAATTTCAGAAGTAACAAGATCTGTCATAAGAATCTTATCAATTAAAATTAAATTACAACGGCAAGAACCTCGTACTATGGTTGAAGTGCTTTAAAGGCTCAAAACTTTTTCATTTAGATAAGACGAGTTTAATATGACTCAAATTCTATCATATATACAAATATAAAAAATTGTGTATAAATAATAAAATTCTTTGTACAAAGTATTGTTTATTAAGTGGAGGGGAAACAAAAAACAGTACTTCGTACTAAGTTTATATTTTCTTTCTTTCGTTTATGTTGCTGCAGCTTTTATGTTGGTTAGTTTTGTTTCTGCTGTAATGAATGAAAATCCTAACTGAACCACTGATTTCACTAACGCAATATATAATTATATTGATTAAACGTATAGACCGCAAATTTTCCTCCACCTAATAAGAAAGGAATCTTTAGCTACCAACAACTATTATAAAATGTTTTGATTAGTTCCCAAGAAGGGCAAATTATCAGAGAATAAAAGCATGTGAACCAATAGTAATACTAAAAATATAACACTGGCCCACACACATTGGCACTTTCCTTTGGAACTCACAAGGCAAGTGTGAAATTTTGCTCTCATTCATTCACATTCGTTACCAATTCTACTCAGAACGACAGCAAAAATGCCATATTTTGCCTCCCTTTTTGTTTTCTTTCTTCGTTTTTCCACTTTTATGGTCGGTTGATTGAACTCTGCCTCCTTGTACACTAACAAAGACCTAATGCTATGGGAATCTTGGCTTGTGGAGAGTAAATTGGAAATTTTTCCTCTTGTTAAGGTGAGTCGCGGTATGTTGCCCAGTGCTCACGGAAAAGGATAATGGGAAAAGCTTTTTTCACATAAACTGTTCAGTCAAAGGCTCAAAACTCAAGAGGGGCAATAATCTTTGTATGCAGTAGAAAAGTTGAAATTAGAGAAGCACGTGAACGACTATAACCAGAAGCACCCAATGGCTTAGTGGGATAGCTAGCAGCCTTTAACTTAGCGAAAATGGTTCCGAGAGGTGGTGATAACAACTGATACGTGGCATAAAGCAAACCATTAGTCCCAAGTTCACGTCAATAGAGATATGGCACCATGATCAAATTGGGCATTGAAAGTGTAGGGCAAATTTTAATAATGTTTGAGGGTCATATATAATTTTTTAAAAATATTCACGTGAATTTTTTTAAAAATTTTTTAAGGATCGTGGCATTCTCTACTAAGATCAGCCACTGAGTATTAAACTATTAATACACAGAAGATATGATAAATGTTGATGGCAGACATACAAGCAATCAGTTTGAGTTCCAATTATGCTTCATTACTGCGGACTTCAGGGGTTGGAATTCACTAAGATACTACTATACAATAACTTTTCTTTTTTGGTAATATACTATACAATAACTTTAACAAGGTACTCTATGCATGGCCAAGTTGGTAATTCTACAGGCCACAGTAAATAAAAAGAGTATTTTCTTTGTGGAAAGCAACCTTTTCTTGTTCGTAAATGAATTCCCATTCAAGGGAAGTGATGATGCTAAGCGAATATGACTAGGTGGTGTTGTTTCATGTATGACACTAGAAAGCTGGTGGAATACTTAACTCATCACTCATCACCTATCCTTACAAGGACATACTTTACGCGTGAAGCAAATAAGGATTTGCCCGAATAAACTTCCTTTCATAGGATGTGAGGGAAGCACAATGAAAAGTGGAACTATATGAGAAAATGATGGATAACAGCTAAAGTATAACCCCCACATACATGTAGTTCCTTCCCTTCGGATTCCTTTGTGATTTCCTTTTACCTTGGCCATAAATCATTGCTTGAAGAAATGAAGAACACATCAGAGAGATAATGAAGTCATACTCATACTCTTAGATACGCCATTGTAGTTTAAGCAAAGCAAATTGCTCACTCATTCATGTGAGACTTATGAGCCTTGGCTTCAAGAGAAATTATAGCATATTCCTTGGAAAGCCATTAGAATTATATTTTTATCTAATTATATTTTGATATTTTAACATTAAATGATTACAAAATATACTTATCAATATAATATTTAGTATTTCTATTTTAGAGTATGTGCGTGTGTGTGTGCGAAACATACTTATCAATATAATATTTAGTATTTCTATTTTAGAGTGTGTGTGTGTATATATATATATATATTTTAATTATTTAATATTAAAATATAATTAAATAAAATATAATCTTAATATCACTTTAGAAACATGCAAAAATTTCTCCAACTTCAACAGGATGTTTGATATCTTCTATTGAAGCAATGAGCTTCAACAACGTATAAACCTTATCTAAACTGATGAATGAACATTAGAGAACAAAGATAAACGAAGGATAAGCCTCTTCGTATCCCTTTCACATGATAAATATATTGACGTTGATATGCAAGTGGGCAAGCAGAGAGCCAAAATTTGTTGACAGTTGGAGTGAGAAAATACCAGCATATTTAACCTTACATTACATTACATTAGTTTCAAGCAAATTAAAATGGCAAAAAGGAAGACAAAAAAATTAAAAAGAAAACCTTTCCACACAGTGATAAATTCTTATGTACCCGAAGAATATAACATTCAATTAACTCAAATTGTAATATTTGAATAACATAACTATTCAAATAATTAAATTGAATATAAAATATTAAATAATAAAATTTAACTTAAATATCAACTATTAAATATGATATTATGAGAATATTTTAATATTTTTTTTCACAAATTAGCCTAATCAAAGCAAATTTTGCCACATGGCACACATCCCTGTACTTGAGTCTCCCTCACCGCCCATCCTTTCGTCAGTATGTGTTTGGATAGCGTCAGCCTGCAGCCTGACCAGAACGATACCAACAGAAAACAATTAATATATTACACTGTAGGAAGGAGATGCATATTTCCAACAAGTTTCTTCATTTTTCAGAAGAAAAGAATTGATTGACTAAGGATGCAACAGACAAGCCACTGCTTAGAAAGATTACAGAAACCATGTTAGGTCCATCGAAAAAGCTGTCCAACTCCTGCTGTGAACCACAAGAGTCATCATCAACCTTGTCATATTCCTCTAATGAGTGCACGACACCACGCGAGGGTAGTAGATATGAAGTATGATAGAAAAAGGCGAAGTGTGCGCAACTTCATTCGGCATTCATGACAAGAATTAAAAATGCAACTTGGATGAGTCATCTCTTAAATGAATTCACGACCTAATGATGTTCTCATATTCTTTTACGTTAAGAACAAGTTCTGAATAAGTCTTGAATCTCAAAGCACGCAAGCAAGCAAAATGCATGTCACCAGATTTTAGCCTGTCTTGGTCAACAGGTTATTACGCCCTGAGCAAACAGTCCGAGCTCCAAATGGAATCCATACGTGGAATGGAACCCGCACAGGACTCGTCTAACCGAAGTTAGAAAGCAATTACTCAGACAATTTCTATATCCTTTTCATGAACACGGGTTGAAAGCCCAAAAGAGCAACTGCGTAGCATTCAGCGTGCTGTTAACTTTGGATAGAACCTGCAAGAGCTATAAAGCAAATTAAATAACCATACTACAAACTAGCAGGAAACAAGAATACAAATTTACGAACAGAATCAAACAAATCCAGAGAAGGCCTGTGGAGCTCGCAGAGATTGTCGGAAAACAAACACCCTTGTCCTTCCTACTTCTATCTTCCTCAAGCGACGAGGTTCATTGATTCAGAGATTTATAGATTGTGGTGCAAACAACAAACTGAAACACTGCTTTACGGGTGCATGATGCAAGCCCACATTGGCTTAATCATAGTAGCATAAACTGCTTCACTTTCTCCTTGACTTTCTTCGTCTTCCATCACTCTCGCTTTCCTCAGAACTAGCTGTTCTTGAATCTGATGAATCAGGATTATCAGACTCATCCTCTGATTCAGACTCTGAAACTGGTTTCTGCTGTTGCATGATAAGGCCAGGCATGTTCTTCAAATACTCTCAGAAGGTTTTCAGTAAGGCCACCAAGTCCAATGGATGCGAAGAAATTGATGCAGAACCTTGTGTTTTTAGTATTATGTTTTGGAAATATGGATTCAAATGAGTACTGCATTGTTGGATCATTTCACCGCTCATTTAGCAGCAGGATGCCTAAATTGTTGGATCATTCACCGCTCATTTAGCAGCAGGATGCCTAAATGTTCTAACAATTCCTGTAGCAGAAGCATTGTCAAGGTGAAATTAACAGCCTCAACACATATATATAGAGAGAGAGAGAGAGAGAGAGAGAGAGAGAGAGAGACAGAGACAGAGACAGAGGTGTGTCTAACAGATAATTTAAAGGGGGACTTATACCCATGTTCCTACATCCTCATCTCATCAAACCAAGATTAACGATACCAAGGCACAATGAAGTCCCAGACATGAACAAAGACTAAGAATATAATGTACCTATTTATCAATTGATATAGAACACAATATATTATAGAGATAATTAGTTCAATCGAAATTTGTGATTATTTAACTACAGGTTAGGAGAAAAATCCAGAATATCCAGACTTCCCAGCACACATCATGCCACGGTTTTTTTTAGACTGCACACACTGACATCACATACTCGGGAGCACATCAGCACATCCTTAATCCTTTTATGAAAACAAAAAGGTGTTCAACATTAATCAAACACAATAAGGTAAAAAAACCTATTTCATCATTTAAACTCAATATCCTAAATAATGTCTTTCAGACAGCTTGCTGAGCCTATAGCTCTGCTTTACTTCAATAATTACATAATGAACCAATTGCTATTTACAACAGCCTTGTTGGACGCACTTAACTGTTCTTTTCCAAAAATAAAGCTTCTTAATTTAGTAGGTAACCATATTCTGAACAATCCAGTAAACAAAAACCTCCATATTTTGGGTTAGTCCCAGAATAAAAACTGCACATTACTAAGCCTGGTAACTCTAATTTACTGACTTAATTTTACAGTGAAGTATGCAGAGAAACAAAAGAGGAATAATCAAGTACCTGGAAGAGAATCTTAATAAATATACAGGAAGAAGAAGTTGTCTCCTCCTCAGTTAAGCGTATATATGATAGAACATGCCAAGGTAGAGCATCTGTGCCAAAAAATTTTCCTGGGGGACTTCACTGATCAGGCAGAAACGCTGCCCAAGAAGACCATAATATCAGAGGTAAGTTCTCTCTTGACTGCAACATTCCAGAAGCATAATACACAATTCCATCTGAAAAAATCCAATTCAAAAAAAATTGTAATTCTTTTCTGTAGTAAAGATTATTTCAAAATAAAGGAAAAACAAATTGAAGAATGATTTATCAAATGAAGGAAATAATTGTTGAATCAGATTGAGTACTGAGGATGTGTATTATAAACTAAAACGTAGTTCTTCATGAGGGCATATGGCTGTGCAAATACAAGATCTAAATAACTTTTCAAAATGTCTAACTCTAACAGGTGGAATCCAATAAAATATTAATCTAATGATGAATCAACTCTAGGATAGAAACTGCTCCACTAATAATACTTGCTGAGCTACATTCACCATCCGAATAAGTCCAGTAATATTTAACTTCAAGTTAACATTACTAATCTTACTAAGAATCTAAAGTTCTTCCCTACTATAAGAAATTCAATTTAGCAAAAAGGGGAAGAAAAAGAGGCAATGATTAGGTATCTCCAGAGCGATATTCTAAACTTACCACTTGACCTGGCTCTAGCTTAATTTTCAGAAGCTTATGACCTGCTTCCTCAAAATCTACACTGGACATGATAGTTAAGTAAATTGTTCTTCGGAGATTAACAAGATTTGTCTCAGTTTCATCCTTTATTATCACATTTTCCTCTCCTCCTTCTTCATCAGTTTCTTCATCATCATCCTCCAAGTCTGCATCAGAACCTTCTTCATTCTCAGATTCCTCACCCAGTATGTTTTCTTCAACTCTTCATAACACTTCTCATTCTCCAAGAAATTACGATCCGGCTTAAATATGTCTGACAATAAAAGAAAAGAAAAGTAAAAGGCAATTCACAATCACATATAACCACAAGTGGATGCAATAGGATGCAGAGACCAACTAGAATATTAAGCATACGAAGAGAAATCTCCGGATCTATCTCCTAGTCTAAGGAAACTTCATGCGTCAACTGATCTTCCTGCTCCACAAGGTCCAGTTCAGAATGAACAGCTGGATACCCCTGCAAATGCAAGCATCAGAAAGCATATTAGCTTCTGCATATTATAAAACAAATGCATATTTAGTTGAAACTTCATGCTATTCCTCCACAAAAACAATGTACCTGAAACTTAGCTTTTCTTATTGCAAACAGGCCTTCAATCAGAAACTGAACACGTTTGTCTGTTTCTCCTTCATGAAGGATACCACAAAATCGCTCAAAGATACCTGGGAAATCATTAGTCAAACAAAAATATAAAAAATCTCCAATTTGGCAGTAAATATGAAGCCTTTTATATATAAATTTGTAAATATAGCCCTCCATATATACATCACTTCCAGAAAGTTAACTAATATCATATAGTTTCTATAACTGTTTCAAATGCATTAACAAAGCCACAAACAGTGCTGCAGCCTGCAGGCAAAGATCATCGAAAGCATAAGGGGCCAGAAAACCATGGCATGATCCAAGTGAAGACACTTGGCCCCCACACCGAAAAACAAAAGACCGGGGAGATCCTAACATTAACAATCGCAGAGCATTCTAGTAGATTCATATATGATAACTGCATTATAGAGTTAAATGTCGGTAGAGTGCTGTTGATATAGCATTAAAAATCCTTCATGCAAACCCCAGAGAATTTTGTTTCTTACAAAAGCCAGGAATTTAGGGTGTGATATGAAGTAAAGAAATAAGATTTGAAGGGAGTAATAATATAATTATCAAATAAATATAACCTAAGAACATTAGTATGCATAGTTCAAGAGAATACTCACCATCAAGGCCTTAAGCGAGAAATCCTGCAGTATTGATCCACATTCTGTGACAAACCACACAGCTACTTCAATACTGTCATCAGTAGGCTTCTCCAGCAAAACTGTGAGCAGCTCTAAAGCAATGATCTCGTGAGCCACTTGCTGGTTCACCAGATGTGCGATAAGTTTAACCACAGCTAGTAATTGAGGCTAACCATGAAGTGAGCCAAAAAACCTTACAATTAGAAAAGAAAATCAAAATTGATAGGAAAAAAAGAAGTACTAAAAAAATCCTATTTCTATAGGCATTAATAAAAGCATATGAAAACAAATAAATAAGTCTAAGGAAAAAGACTACACATCAAATCAGCACAATAACAGTCACCACATACCTTGTCATTTCGCTTATAAGCTCTCCTAAGCTGCAAAACAATCCTTCTCAACAGAAGGTCCCCCACCTCAGGAAACTTGGTGTTCACAACTGCAACCAATGCAACAAAGACATCTGTAAAACCTGGACATGCCATCTGGGACTTCATGCATGACTGACAGAAGAGACCTCTTCCACGAATCAAATTCTCTGAAAAGAATTCTGGGATAAAGTTTTTTATGTTAGCAGCATTCACCTTGTTCCCTAGTCCATTAATGCTCTTTCTAAGAGCATTGCACGTTAATCGTCGATACTCCACTCTACTTTTATCTTGAACCTCTTTCATCATCCGGGCCAACTTAAATAGGGGAAGGTAAACTCCTCCACTTTTACCAAATTGGATGCATCAGCATTCAAGTTACCTTCCTGGATTTTTGATTGTTTCTGAGGTTTTGTATCTTGAGTTATTCTCCCATTTCCATCCTCTTTTGTCTGACTTTCTAACTGCTGCTTGCTCCCTTCCCTATTCCTATGATACTTCTCATTGTCACCATCCTCTTCAATTCTATGCTGCTTGCGCTTACTATCAACCATCCTATGTTGCTGTCATTCTGATTTCCTATAGACTTCCTTCTCGCCTTCATCCTCTGAATAATGGCATGCCTGCCATTCTTTGTTTCTATTTCTGTCCTCAGCTCCATGTCGTATATGTCCATTCTCATGCTCATTGGTCCTCTCGCATTGTCTGTCATTTTCCACTTCCTTGGCATCGACATTAGAACTTCGATAAGATTCTTTCACCCCACCACCATCAATTCCAGTTTTTCGCTGCCCAGATCGATCATAAGGTGGATGGGATCTCTCACTTTCTTCCCTACCCCTTTCTCTATCCCTAGTTCTCTTCCTATGTTTATCATTACTTCTAACCTCATGTTTTCTGTCATCTTCTTGAATTCTATTTTTCCTGTCTGAATCAGAGGAATCACTAATATCCCTGTGATCACCATGACCATTTGATCTGATACGTTTCTTACTACTACTACTACTATGATGATGACGATGACGACATCTATCTCTCTCATGCTTCATATCATCTTCACTGGATTTACTATTGCATTTTCTAGCCATGCAACCTTAAAAGCCAATCAGATATACACCACTGACTTCAAGTGTTGGTTGTTAACTTGTTATCAATACCAGAACTGTAGTCACCGAAAGGTAAACAAAACGGGTTACAGAAAGGTAAAAGTTTCCCTAATGGCATGGCAGAAAGGAAATAAACAACATGCAAAAGCCAAAAATTACTACACAGAAATAGTAGGAGCAACGCCGTTAAAACCAAGTTGGACACAGAAAATCACATATTCGATAATGAGAAAGACTAGTAAAAGGCCATTAAAAACTTGTGGAAAATTCCGACTACAAAGGTGAAACTATATGAAATCATCTTAAAACAGATCCATATTTGCTCAAACTTCACTATTCAATACTGAATTAAAAAAATTAACACAAAATAAAATAAAACAACATCAGTCAAAGCAGTTCCGAACAGACAAATCCGGACGCTTTGTGGCGGGCAGAGAGGCGCAAAGCAAATATCAGAGCGACAAATTCAAAAGCCCGAGAAACTGTAATCAACCGACGACATGCAGATACAGTTAACCTGAGAACTAATCTGTGCTAAAGTACTAAATCGCGGAATTCACGAAGAAAACAAAATAGAATATGAAAATAGAGATTACCAAAAAGTATTTATACCAAGGTCCTAGGGTTAGTGCCACCGAAAAACGAGGGAAGCCACTCGAGACAGAGGAATTGAGAACGCGAGGATACAGATAGATAGAAAGGAGATAGATAAAGTGGCCGGAGCTGCCGGTGGCGGTGTTTGAGGGTGGCTGTGGAGTTGTCAGGGAGGCATGGATTGGAGAGAGAACGCTAAGCGAGGGGCATCTCGGCGTCGGATCAGCGTAGATTTTGAATAAAGGATCTCGTCCCGACCCCGCGAATCGGAACGGGGCAAGCCGTCACCTCCTCCAGAATAAGACAAGAACTCACCGTTTTTTACCGTTTCAGTTTCAGCTAAACATCCCCAGCCCAATTATGGTTACAGGAAGTATTTGTTTCATTTTTTATAGGCCCATAGCAAATGACCAAAGAATTTTAGGCCAATCCCATAATTGTAGATTTCATAAATGACTAGAAGGCAATAATAAAAGCTATTTGGGTTGAAGAGCTAGCGAAGTAAGAATCACTTCCATAGTCATGGGTTATAATTTGGTTCTTGACCAGATCTCGATCAGGATATTGGGCTGTCATTCAGTTTGGACTAGGGCTGTTGTTAATGGATGCATCATGTTTAACATTTCATGCCCTTTTTTTCTTTAAATTATTATATCATAAGTGATAAGTGGAGGGGACATTTTGCCTTTCTTTTTCTTTTTTTTCGGGTATGATGCCTTTCTTAAATTTTGACCTATCGAATCGAAGCTAGTGTCACAAGACTTGGTGCATTCCTGTAACGTTATCAAGTTACAAGAACGAGATCTAGGCAATGTTTTAAAAACTGGACCAGACCAGCCGGTTTAACTAGTCGGACCGGGAACCGATTCTCTCACCGGTTCGAGTGATCTCCCAGAACCGGTGAGGTCAAAAATCAATCAAAAACTAGTGAATCAGTTCCAAACCGGATGAATCGGTCAAACCGATACCGGTCTGTATGGTTACCGGTTTTGATCTTTTTTTTTTTTAACTTATGTAAGCAAAACAATGTCGTTTTGTTTTGGATTTTAAAAAAACCAAAAGGCACGACGCTCGGCTCAGTGGCCACCTTCGTTTGTCGCTGAGGAGAAACCAGCACTAGCATTGATGGCTGCTACACAGTGCAGGTATTCATGCGAGACCGCTACCGAGACCCTCGCATGGATCAACGCCATCATCGACTTCCTCATGCCTTTCACTTTCACCTTCTTAATCAACGCTCACGTCATCAATTTCTTCTGGGTTCGTATTCATCACGCCTCCTCTTTTTCCGAACCTCTGTTTGGCTATTGAGAAAATGTAGCAAGTTGATTGAGCACTGGATTGTATTAAGATTTAGGACCGAATTAGTACACCTCAGTCCGCATCCAAGCTTTCTGTGTTATTTTCACCTTCTCTCCCGTTTCCTCTCTTTCCTCTTCTTCCCCCATTTTCTCTCCTTCTGTGTGTTTTTTCCCTTCTTTTCCCTTGACTGAATTCCCCTTTAGAAGCTCTGCCTACCTCTATTTTCTCTCGATCTCCACTCTTTTTTCCTACCCCCCTCTTTCTTCTCCCAAGTTGCCCCCTTTCCTTTTTGTCGTGTTCCCTTTTCTGAACAGATCTTGGATAGTTGGTCACTCCAAAAGGGATGACTATTATACATGTGGGGTATGGCAGACCATACCAGCTCCTACTTTTCCCCATCATTTCTTCAGCTTTGATATCCCAAATTGCTGTCAAGAGTGTCATGTGAGGTTTACTTGTAAATTAAGACTTGTAATTTATTTAAGAAAAAATGGCAGAGGAGCTCTCGTTGGCTTCTAACTAGAGGATTTGTAAGTTTTGAGACTTGAAAAAAAAAAGAAACTAGATAGAAACTTATCTTCTTCTCTCTACATTTAATTATTTTATTAGTATATATATATATATATATATTTAATTATATTCCGATTCGACCACGATTCGACCACAGTTGAATCATTAAACCTTAAATCAGTACCTCGATCGGTTCACTGACCGGTTTGATTTTCAGAACCTTGCATATAAGAGTATCTTACTACCACATGAGATTTATATGATTTAATGTTTCAAAGCAATGGGAAGAACCTTTAGATTTGGGTTGCAACGTTATTAGGTTAATTTCTTCCTTCAGTAACCCACGGGACACGACCCAAAAGACTTTCCGAGGGATATCTTTTATAACTAAAAATGTAAAAACACTCGTGAATATGATTGAGCCCCAATGAGGGACCATTCATGTTGTTACAATTGAATCCGGCATTGAGACGACGTTGGACTCGGCGAGAAAATTTCAAGTAACTAGCCTTAACTTTTTATTCTCGTAAAATTCATAATAAATATGGTGCACCATAAATCAATGCCTGTAGAGGGTGCACTAAGGTTGGATGCTTCATTGGTGAAAAAGATGCCATTCGAATTTTTGCAAGGTTCTAACTTGTAATGCTATGTCTCATGGTCAGAAAAGGGCACAAAATTCGTTCTAAAAAGCACAACTCGCATGGTATGACTCGACGTGCGTTGAATGCATTGAGGGAACTTTATTGGGAAGAAGGATAGCTTGATTTGTTTTCCGTTTTGACGTCAAAAAGCATAAATTCAATAATTTTCTCACAATTTACAGGTAAACCATTGAACTCTCCCACTCTGCCATCGTAAAAAGCTTGGACTAAACTAATTCTTCCTAGTTATATTGTACCAGTAACTTTCGGCAAATTACCAATTCGATTATGTATTCTTGTTTTATTATGCGTATACTTTCCTGGGAGACGAATATGGGCCAGAAGATTTACGGAAACAAAACAAGAAATCATATAATTTTTGCTGGATTATTTGAACTGCTTTATAAAAAGTAATAATAGTATGACTTGTTAACGAGATGCGACTCCCGAGCCAAACCCAATTCTCCACAAGCATCTCTCATGAGTCATGGCTCTCTCTTACGTATTGCTAAATGCTATCCAAACGCAGACCCCAGTTGCTGTTGGGAAGTACCATATGTCCATATCCATTCATACATGAAAGTGCGATATGTGCAACTACCAAGACCTTAATTGGAAGCAGGTAGCGGTTGATTGGTCGAAGACAAAAGGGTACATTTGGCTTACAGTAGCAGTGGGTCCTCAGAAATCGTCTTCTCTAACCAACTTCGCAACTAAGCCTAACACTGGCCGACACAAGAACACAATTTCGTGTTACTGCTAGCTGCCAGGAAACCCATTCCTGCCTTTAGTCACTTACACTTCAACAAAGCACCAGATTCTCCGCATGGGACACAATAGCATTTGTGATTCTTCAGGACCCCCTCACCGTCTCCACTTAATCAATACTTTATGACTCTTTCTTGAAAAAAAAAATATAAGTCCATCTTGGGTGCTGATTTCGTAGTCTCTTTTTATGATTTAAGTAAACAGAACAATTCTATTCCTTGCTTGTTTGTTTTCTTGAAAGAAACTAAAACTATTATTAATATTGAGTAAATTTGCGTACTAAACATGGTGGACCACATTTTACTTTGCCGTCAAGGGTAAGTTGTATAGTCGTCAAAGTTAGCAAACTTTACGTAGTTATCACATTGCTGGCCCCTGTAGGATCACTGAATTGCATCAGATACGTTAAGTTCCCAAAGTTGGTGTCTTATGAAACCAAGCGGTAACCTAACTGGTGTCTCCTCGGAACCACAGTGGTCCGAGGAACTTTCCATTAGTGTCAAAGGTGAAAATTGCAAGCTACCCACTATTTTTGTTTGAATTTTGTTAACATGTGTAAGAGATATGTTAAGGATTGAAAAATAGTATTTACTATTTTATATTAAATTATTTTAATTATTTAAAAAAAGCTTTAAGTATATTTTAAGTTTTTAAAACATTAAATATTTATATTTTTAATAGTTTTTTAATATATGCCCTTCACACAACCTTTTTTTTTAAGGAAAAAAAAGTGGGAGTACAAATTTCAATCTATAGTTATAATTATTTATTTTTTTAATATTTTTTTTAACTTTCTGTTTCTGGCGGGAAAGATGTAAAAGTAATTATTGATGCTACAATTGGCCACGGCAGATGACACTCATTGTTACCTAATATAATATATAAATATATAATATAAAAGTTTTAGGGGCAATTATCTATTACCGTACCGCGTAATTTTGGAACAGTTTGTCCCGTAATCATAAAAACACTTTTCTTTCTATTTTTAACCGAAAAGAGAACATGTTTATGAATATTTTAATTTTAAAAATAATATTTTTTTAAAAAAAATTAATTATAAATTATTTTAATTATAAAATAAACTAATTTAAATACACACCAATCACAAACTCACAATCCATGTTTCTCCATAATTAGAGCTTTATGTAAATTTAAATAAATTATAAAAATTGTACATAGATTGGCACGTTTATTTCTTTAGAAAATATTATATAATTATATAATTTTTTATTAAAATATTTGGCAAAATAATTTATCATATTTATTAATTTTTGAATAAGTAAATGTTCCTGTTACATTATTTCATCTTCTAACTAAATTATATCAATGACTAAATTTTTTGGGCTGAATACCAGTACTTTGTTTTTTAATATCATCTTTTATGTGTTAAACTTGGTGCATTGCACCAAAAACTTGTGAACAGATAATTAGCAAGAGCACGTGTTGAAGAATTATTAACTTTAGTAGCTCATTATTATATATAAACTATAAAGGCTTAATTTGATAATAAATCACAACTCTTCACGGAATAAACAGTATTAATTATCATCATTTGAATAAGACGACGCCTACCAACACTTTCTTCCCAAAAAGAGTCTTGCCTTTAGTGCAATAGTGCTTTACCAATTGTAAGAAAGTATTAATAAGCCAATGGGACATCAAGGACCCCTCAATGCACCTTATTTTGAGTATCAAAACGATTAAAAAAATTGCAAATAAAAAAAATGGATAATGGTAACATAAAACTTTGACGGGGAAAATTTTAAACAGCTATGATTTCGAATAATTAGCACTCAATGCACCTTGAAGATTGCACTTGAACTATTTTTTTGACCACTTTGTTTCTATGCAAACAAAAATAAGTTCTATGATAGTCATGTAAAATTTGAACAGCACTGATTCATCGATCCCATGGTAGTTAACCCAACAGTCCAAACCTTCATTATGTGCATAAAATAAAGAAATGAATTAGTTTCTATCTTAATTATAGAGGCATATTTATTTGGAGCCATTCGTTTTGGAAAAAGAAAAAGAAGATTATACAGTTCCTCATCAAAAATGGTTTTCACGTATAAACAATCGTGCACTAGTACTACAACTCTAACAACTTAACGATTTTTTTTTTTCTTGAATATATACCAACTAATTTCGCTAACTCCGTCTTTCACGTTCTACCGTTATTCTATGTGCACAGAAATTACATCAGTTGTCTAAAAAAATAACTAACTCTTTCACGTGCAAGCAAGTTCCCACACGTGCTTCAGAATTCTGCTAAGGAAACATTCCTCTTATAATCGGGTGACGGTGACGGTAACGGCGAAGGCGGAAACGACGGCGGCGATTTCAAGCTCTGAAAGTAATCCCTTATGTCCAAGCCGCCAGGACCGGTGGTTAAACGCCCCGAGAATTCCCCGTCTCCGTCATCTCTCGACGGAATGAACGGCGGCCGTAGCACCTCCGTCAATAGGTCCCACTTGACCCCTCTGAAGAACTCGTGCTCCTTGATCGCGCTGGCGCCTCGCAAGTAACCCAATCGCTTTGTGGGGTCCTTTTCCAGCAACCGCCCGATCAGGTCCGTTAACGCCGTCCGCTTCCCTATGAACTCCGGCGATTTCACCAGCACGTTTCGAAACGTGTCCTTCCGGTTCTTCCCCTTGAACGGCGTCGTACCGTACAACATCTCGTACGTCAGTATCCCCAGGGCCCACCAATCAACGGCGAACTCGTGACCGTCGCCGCGGACAACCTCCGGCGCAACGTACTCCTCCGTGCCGACGAACGAGTTGGACCGTTCGCCATTTGAGAAACTCGGCTTGCGTCGACTCACTGGGCTGACTCGCGCTGACTTGGCCTTCTTCAAGCCGTTTTTGTTCTGATGACTCGTGCCTGGGGGTGCGAGCGGGATCCACCGCGAGAAGTTCCGGCGATGTTTACGGCGAGTTTCCGGAAGATTCGGCTCTTGGAGGGGAGCTGAGGAAATGATGGTTTTGATGGTTTTTGGCGTGAGCTTGCGAGAGAGATCGAAGTCGGTGAGAGTCACGTGGCCGGACTGCTGAATGAGGACATTCTCGGGCTTCAAATCGCGGTAGGCGATGCCCATGCTATGGAGATGCTCCAGAGCGCAGACGATCTCGGCCAGATAGAAGCGAATGACGGCGGGGGAGAAGACCCGATCGGTTTGGCGGTAGCGGAGGACGTTGAGGTCACCGCCGGGGCAATAAGGGACGGCCCAGGCCAAGAATTGGTCGGACTCAAAAGTGCCCAGAAGGGAAGGGAGAAATGGGTGGGACAGGCGGGAGAGAACCTGCATTTCCCAGCGGGCGCGGCGGTCGGCGTCGAGCTTGGCGTGGATGGAGGATTTCTCGACGACCTTGAGGGCGAAGGGGGAGGGGCCGGTGGAGGTGTTGTGGATGAGGAAGACGGTGCCCATGGCACCTTTACCGAGGACTTTGAGTGCTCTGAGCTTGTCGAGGTCGAGCTCCGGCTCCGGCGAGGGTGGAGTTGCCGAATCCATGTATCCGGGACGGAAGGAAAATTAACGGGCGTTGTTGATTTTGAGAGAGGGAGGGAGGGAGGGAGGGAGAAGGGAGATGGTTTTGATGGTTGGGATTTGGCTTTTATAGGAGTTTCTTTCTTTTTTGGGGTCCTTTTTTTTGTTCCGTGTTTTCTATGCGTTAAGACTGTTTTTTACTTGTTCGAGACTGTGATTCATTTTTCCATTTGTATCTTCTCTTATATTATCACGGGAAAAATTTTAATTTTTTTTGCGTAACTAACTACTATTTATGAAGAAGTTTACCATACGCAAAAGGAACCAATGTTTTTTTCCCCGTAATATAATAGACAAGAAAGAATGATAGAAAAGCTAAGTTTGAAATTTGATATACAGATAAATAAACTAAAAGTTAAATTTTGATTTATTATTACTATCACTTAATTAATCATATATTACTACTTTATTAAAATAGTTTGGTAACTTATACAATTATTATTCTAGTCAATTTTTTAATTTTATCTCATAAATTGAGTTCGTCAAAAAAATTTCAATGCTATTATATTTTAGAAAACAAATATCAAATCATAACGGCAAATTTCCTGCGATTTAGTCAATTTTTTTTTTAAAAAAAAAGATAACTCGTGATGTTTTTAAATATTCAACTATTCAAGGAATTGTGTATCCTCGTAAAACTTGTTGAGTGTGGGTTATATGATTTTATAATTATTGCACTAAATTGTTTTGGATAATATATTTTGAGAGGTAAAGTATAATTTATCCTAAATAATAGCTTTGCATCTGCCCAATTTGTACAATATACCATTTTGTGAAATTTCCTATTTCATATTTTAAGGTGGCTTCATAGTTTTACCCAAGGTTCTGAAAACCGAACCGGTCATTGAACCAGTCGAGATACTGATTCAAGGTTCAATGGTCGAACCGTGGTCGAACCGTGGTCGAACCAGAGTATAATTAAATATATATTTATATTTATATATAAATATATATAATTATTTATATAGTACTAAAATAAATAAAAATTATAAAAATATAATATAAATTAATAATAAAATTATTTAAAACACAAAAAAATAATATCATAGATCAAAAAAATATTACATTCATATAATCAACACAACAAAAAAATGTCATAAAGTAAAAAAATATTACATTCATATAAATAACATAAGTTCAACAATTTCGCTTACAAAGATTTCATGTAGGCAAAATCTAATATTGAACTAACCTAAAAATACCAACTGTCAACATCAATTTTTGCAATTTTAGTTGCAATGTCTTTGAAGCATTTTATCAAACACTACATGCGTAACTAAATAATAATTATAGAAACAAAAAATGCTACAACCCACACAGTGTACACGGCACAAACAATAATCAAAATCATCTGCAAGATCAAATTAAACACACAATCTTCCCCATTCTCGACATCCAGATTCCAGATACAAAAACGGAAAAACATCAGAAAATAAAAATAAAAATGTGCAGAGGTGTATCCGTGTATACCTTGAGGATCTCCGATAGCGAGGGTTTCTAACGGTAAGAAACCGGAGTCGAGGACGCACCGACGCAGACGGACGCACCGACGCAGAAGACGACGCACGCGGGTTTCGGCTTCCGCTTCCGCAGCGAGCCAGCGAGGGTTTCGGTGAGAGACGACGCGGAGCAGCGAGCCAGCGAGGGCGAGCATTTCGACGAGAGACGACCGAACGGCGAGACGACGCAGAGCAGCGAGGGCGCAAGAGTTTCCGACTTTCCGCAGCGGCGAGGGTTTCGCAGCGAGGGCGAGCGGCCGAGCGTTCGGTTTTGATTCAAACCGAAACGACGTCGTCCGGTTTTTTTTTTTTTTTTGAAAAATATATATCAAAACGACGTCGTTTTGACGTAAAAATTAAAAAAAAAAAAAAAGAGCAGAACCGGGCAACCGTACGGACCGGCGCCGGTTTGCCCGGTTTGAGACCGGTTCATCGGTTTTTGACCAGTTTTTGACCGCCACGGTTTTGGACGATGACCCGGACCGGTTAGGGAACCGGTTCCCGGTCCGACCGGTCGAACCGGCCGGTCCGGTCCGGTTTTCAGAACCTTGGTTTTACCATTTCACTAAGCATGCATTTTTTTATTATTATTTTTTACAGGACATGTCATTGTCAAAATGGTATAATTCACTTTTTTTCTACTAAATTAATGTTACTTTAAATATGTACAAAAGTATCGTAGAATTTACCTTTTTTAATTTTAATATCTATATAGTGTGTGGAGTCACTACATTGATGACATTGAAATCTTGTGTGGAATCAAAGCCACGTTATGAGAATGAGCATCATTTATCACAAGTTCGGCAGGAATGAAACCTTTTTATGTGCCATACCCTGAAGAATAACTTTGGTAGTGTAAAGCCATGACTTTTTTCCTTTTTTGGTGCTATGTAAATCCATGACTAAATAGCCAATCGCATTATCAGAATTCATTTGTTTTTCATCTGCTACCTAATATAATTATATATAAACCTAGATTATTTTTTTTATTATATCAACTGTTTCGTTATAAATCTAATTATGAGTAAAATCTAAATTTATCTTTAACTAATTTGATCACCAACATCGCTCTAATTAGTTGTAACTTCTGACCAACCCAAAATACATAAAAAACGGGGGGGGGGGGGAGGGGAGAGAAAATATTTTAAAAAAATAACATTTATACATTTTTCTGTTAGTTTTTTAAACACTATTTTTATGAGGATTAATTCAATTTTTATGATATACCCACATACATGATGATCCCTGCATACAGATTGAATCAATTTTAAATGAAATTAGTGTAAATTTTATATAAAAAAAGGTGCATATATAGTCATTAAAAATGGACCGATGATGAAGAATTTGAGTAATTTATAGAAAATTATAAGTTAATAATATTAATACTTGTATTAGTTATCAGTTTCAGATGTTAGTTAGGTTAATTAATTCTATTTTATTGTTGTAACTGAAGTAACAGATTAATTACTCAATATCCTAAATTAATGTCAAAATTACTTTACAGTCCTCATTCATTTCTGAGTCTAGTTCTAATATGGTTTGAGAATAATAACTTCTGCTGGTTCAAACATCAGTATCTCACTGTTGTAAAAAAAAAATACATTTATGATTTTGAATGTAAAATTATCATTTAAAGGGGGAGGCGGCTTAATATCGAAAAAGCAAGGGAATGGAGGGACGGACACACGTGCAAGACAAAAAGAAAAGGACACATAGAGCCAAACAAAAATGACAAAACAAATTAGTTGTACGGATATCACATGGAGGCTCCCCGTAGTCTATGGTGGACGCGAGCGTGCTCCCTAGCACAGTACCACTAACGCTTCTTCCAACTTTGTCACTTCCTAATTCATTATTCTTGCGCTGATTTCTTAATAATAATAAAACACCATATTTCACTAACCCTTATTCATCACTCTATTTTAAATTGCAAATTAGCTTTCCAACCAAAAAAAAAAACTTGCTAATTAGCTTAAGAAATTTATTTCTTTCAATTATACGAGCTCGCATGTGTACAATATATTGCATTAACTTGGATCAATGTATTCCAATTTGACTTTTTATTGACCATACTACTTTAATCAATTTCGATGAAATTTAGATCAATACTTATTATTTGCTACAATCATTGTTGGGTTTTGCTCCGGGGATTTCAAAATAAAATAGCAGGGTCTATAGCTATAGCAGCTTCCCTTCTGCTTCCGTATTATAAATTATTTATGCAAACATTAATGCTGTAAAACGGGTAGGAATCCTTTGATTTGTCTTTATAGTCGTCGTTTTTGATCTTACAATAATTTATATATATATATATATATATATATATATATATATATGTATATATATATATATGTGTGTGTGTGTGTGTGCACTTTGTCTGTTTTGATTGATTAATCTTAATAAATGTATATCATGATGATTCATGGAATGCTAATTTGCTACCCATCATGAGAAATTCAAAAAGAAAATATTTTAATCATCAATCCCGTTGTTTGTATTTTTCGTAAATGTTGGAATACTGCAAGCACGGTAACCACACAAATTAAAGAGCAAAATTGTGCTGCCAACAAAAGACAAAGCAATTAATGGGGTTTTCACATGTTCGATGTTCCTCAGTTGCAATTTAGGTGCTAACTGGTAAGCCACTCCACGGTGACACTTGTGACTTCGTCATGTACAGTATCAAACTTCAAAAAGCCATTAATTAATTAATCTGGAGGTGCCACTGCCATGTTGATGATTCATTAGGTGGTGGATGATGCTGAGTTAGTGATGGCAATTCATTTTCAAAAGTGTGGGCTTTATGCCAACACAAAAGGTGTTGAGGGTATGAAGGATAACATATAAATTAGAACTAATTAAGCCTATGGTTAAAACAGAACTAAGTTATTATTCTGGGTGGACAAGTGGAGGACAGAATGATTATGCTTCCTTTAACACATGAATTGACAATAAAGCTTTCGATTTGCAAATCTTCTACTTGAAATTGTGGCTTTTAGGAGGAAGCTATTTGCTTAAGAAACGCATAAAAACAAGTAATTATATAATTCGTCGAAACCGTTTTGTAGCTAATAGAATGATGAAAGCGAATCACAAAATAACGTGTAATGGTGATTGGGTACATGTTAGGTGATTCCGTTGGACCGAATCCTTCAGAACATTACCTATCGATTACAAAAAGTTGTAGTAAGCAATACACAGATGCTTCAACCTAGTTGGTGGATTTCAATTCCTATTCTTTCTTCATAATTTTGGTATATTCTTTATGCTCGTGTATATAATATTATATATGTGGGATCATGATTCCGGAGTGGGTTATCACAACCTTTCATTTCATATATGCCTCGATGCTTTCTGGTTTTCGGAGGACATTAACGTTCGCACTTCAAAGATAGATCTTAAATTATATCTTCGGAGATTCTTTCTGGTTTTGGAAAAAAGGAAATTCATTATTTCAAATAAATAAATAAATAAATATATATATATATATATATATATATATATAGAGCATTGCTACTTAGCCAGAATTTATTGCCCGAATACAAAGTGCCAGAATGAATTGGCAAATGACTTGATTGAGGTGGTATGCCACTTATGCTTTGATTATTTATTATAATATTTAATTAATAATTTAAAACAAATTAAATACGTTAATTAGAAGCTTCAGTACCTATCGATAGCAGCAAGCCTGAATTCAGGCGACAACAAACCCTTGTTCCGCTCCAAATCAACGGTAACAAAACTCAAGTGAAATCTGTGTTTCAGTCACAACAAGCTTTTTTCTTCTTTTTTTTTCTCTCTCATAGTTGTTTCTTTTCACTCTAATCTTCCTCTGCGTTCATCCAAAACAGAGTTGTTTGGCTTGGGACTTGCTTCCCGTGGTGCCTCTCACAGGATTTCTTTTTCCACTGTTAACAATTTATGGTTCACTCACCTCTATAAGTACTTCCGAAGCCCAAGTATCAAACAGCTGAAAACTTCAATTCAAAAGCACATGACAGCAGTTCAATTCCCAAGCAATCACAATGATGGTTCATCTAATTTTACATAACAATCCAATTACTGAGATGAGCAAAATGCTTTAATTTCAGGTGAAAGAGAAAACAGAAAGAGAGACAAAAAGCTTAATTTGAGGGTGAAAGAAGAATCCGGAAAGAGAGAATGAGAAATAAAAAAAAAATGAGATGTGCAATACACATAGGATGACACGTCATTCGAGCTTACAAATTTGGACAAATATTCTGGCTAAATAGCTTTTTTGATATATATATATATATATATTAAATATTAATAATTTAATTAAAAAATATTTAAATTAAAAAATTAATATTAATTAAATGAAATATAATTTTTTACTAAGTTATCAAGATTTAGTTCAATAGACAGAATTAAAGACAAGAAAAAGAGATATAAAATTTAAATTCACTTTTGACAATGTTGCCAAAACGTTCTTAATTTACACAAAAACATTCTCAAAACTTGAAATATATATATATATATATATATATAATGCTTTTCGTTTAAATAGTCTCCTATGTCGCTAATAATTTTGACCGACGTTTCAAAATTACTATTGTTCATTTTTAATACAAAGACATCTTAGGTGGTGTTCGCAACTACAAATACGATAGTGGAATGGCGATGAGTGGCGTGGCTGCGGAGCCGATGCCAATAATAATGGTGGTAATGGGCGATAATGGTAACGTGGCGGTAGCGGCAGTGCTATAAAAGATATAAGAAGGGAAAGGATATTGAAAATTAATAAATTATAGATAAAGGTGCTTTTTTATGTTGTTAAAATTATTTTCACGTACCAAAAAGAAATTATTTTCACAAGTGGAATGTAGCATGCCACCTCCCTATATGGGAATCATTTTCACCAGTTTTGTGGGAACGTTGCATCCGTGACTTAGAGATGTTTTCTTTAACTTCAAATAAACAACTTAACTTAATATTTGATATCTCATGATAAATTTCGGCTTAAGTGATAAATAAATTTAAATTAAATAAAAAAAACTTTTATAATATAAAAAGTTTAAATTCCATACGAAATAATATTGTTGTCAAAACATGATTAGTCTCTCATCAAAAAAAAATATAAAAATATCTAATTAAAGACAAAAAAATATTCTGGTAACCCAAATATCTTTTAAAGTAACTCAAAAATATTTTACTAAAAATTTGTAATAATATTTTAAATAATTAAATAACTTCACATAATTTTTTAAATGTGTAAAACTTTTCGTACTAATAATAGATCAAAAGAAATCCATGAAAAAAATGCTACCATTGAGTCATGAGGAATTTTTTTAACCTTATAAACGAAATTATAATGATTTAATTTCACTCTACTAACTGTGGAAAAAAAATATTATTATTGATAAACCATATGATTTCACATATTTAAAAATCTATAAGTAAAAAAATTATAATTAATTAAAACAATAATATGAATTAATCCAAAAAATATGTTATTGTTTAATATATATCACGCATAGTCTTATTTTCTTCAAATTTCGGTTAATAATTCCTGTAACATAATCCCCCTAATTAATTTATATGATCAGCTTCTCAATATGTTTTTTATATATATTCTTCTAGTTATTAGTGCTAATCACGTGTAAATCTGGTGGGATTGGTCAATCTAGTATTGTAATACCTATAAATCTAATATATATGTCACGAATCTTTGATATTTGTACAGAATAATGATTTAGGATATAACTAACAGATGGTGCATGATTATAATATATTAATAACCATGTAGCATTATTTGATTTGGTAGGATAGGCTCTTAGCATCCTACTTTATCAGCTTTATTAGCCTGTAAGGCTATGTTATAATCAATTAGCTACCATTATCTTCTTGAATATTGAATTAGTGATTAATAACTCAATTTTAGATTATGATCAGTATCAATATATTATGAATTGTATAACATTTATTGATTGTTATTTGAAGTTTATAAAATATAATCATTAACCGATAATTAATAGTCAATAAATAGTTAACAATCCATCACAAGTATATATACTATGTATCAACTTCCTTAATTACATTTTATTATTAAATCAATAAAAACAAGTTTAAAACAAGCTAACTTAAGAGATATTTGACAAGAAAAAAATCAGGATATATACCATGTATCAACTTTCTTAACTACATTTTATTATTAAATCAATAAAAACAAATTTAAAACAAGCTAACTTAAGAGATATTTAACAAGTAAATTAATTTAATTATTGTGTTTTATATGATAATTTTATTTGTAAATATTTTGTCTGTGATTTTAAGTTCATATAAAATTGACTTTAAATGTTTTTGGAAATAATACTAGTTCAGGATTGACTACTCACAAATTTTGAGGCAAAAGTTTGATATAATCGCAATGCTGGTGTTTTTGTTGATTTATTCGCAAACGCTGAAATGGTTTTATATGAGGTTAATTCAAAGCTTAGCAAATTTTAAATACCCCAAATAAAATTAAAGCATAAAAAAAGGTTTTGCAAAGCTTATGATACCATTCCCAACTGCAAGCCTTCACTTGGCAACCGAATCTTACTATCGTGTCGCATATTCACTCAGCATAATTCTTTGAATTTTTCTTTTTTATTTTTAATGTAATTAGAGATGCTAATGGGCTAAATTAAAGCAAAACAGTAGTTAAATTTTCGTTTGTTTAACAGAAAGCTAACCAAGTTGTCATGTGATGCTGTAGGGCAATTTATGGGCAGTTTAGTCCTACTAGCAATTAGCCAATTAGTATTTGTTTCTTAAAGCCAAGGAAATATCACAAAGAAAATATAGCAAACCCAAAAAAAAAAAAGAAACAAATGTGTCTGTGCGTGATTGAGATAAGAAAAATGGCTATAGAATTTGGTACCACAAACTGAAAGCTACCATATGCAACCAAGGGAAGGAGCTCTTTGGAAAAGAACCCCATATCTTAAACCCAATATAATACAACTTTAGGTTACACAAGATCTTTGTATGCTATTTTATTTTTGGCCTTTCTTTTGAGCTCTTATGTTGGAGACACAATAACCCCACCCCACAATTTTTAAAAGATGGCTTTACACTACCTTTGAAGTTTCACTGTATGCGTTCCTGTCGGTCATCATTTGGTTGGAGAAAATATAAGCTTCCCACCCAAGCTCAAGTAAGGATAAAAAAGAAAAAGAAAAAGAAAAAACTGTACTCATAGTAATTATATTCCTCCCCCCATGTCAAAGTTTGGAACATATGTACTTTAAAGAAAAAGCTCTTTTCACTTTGTTGATGCCCTTGTCGGCCATGATCCCACCATCCAAAAGAATTCCTTTCTTTAGGAATTTAAATTTTTTCTCGTGAGTTACTGGGCAATACCATTTAAATCAAATTTACATGGTAATTACTCACAAAAAAAAATTACATGGTAATTAGGTGTAAATACCATTCATGATTCCCTTAGTATCAATCAACGTCTTGTTTGTAATTTTCCTCCTCTTTTCTTCCGATAAAGCAAGCTTAATTGTGCCTCCATTAAGCGTAATGCATTTGCTTGCTTAATTTTCTGTCGACGTGTGTGCAAATAAATTATTACATGTTTATGAAATGTTATGATATTTTAGTGTGTTTTTTTTATAATTATATATTTTTATTATTTAATATTAAAATGTTAAAATATGAATAATTAAAGTATAATTTCAAGTGGTGCTCTAGCAACATCCAATTACACACACACACACATACACACACAGAAACTCTCATGCACGTCTATGCTAAAAAGCCACATAGGACAATTCATGCATGTATAATCGTCCACGGTCTTTAATTAGTGATGATCAGAACATACATTTATAATTTTTATTTCCTATAAGAAAGAGGAATTGATTTCTTGTACGACTTGTTTAATTAGATCACTTGTAGATAGATAACTGACTATGTGATGGTGGTTAAAGTGGGAATCACGCATGCATTTACATTACTTTAGCATATAGGTTATGACTTTGGTACATAACTTTCGATCGGGTGCTTAGACGAGTGTACCATTTCGTTTTAGTCTCCAAGGACCCCACACCAATGACTCAATACCGATCATAGGTTATATTATTACTCGTTATTTTCATATTTTCATAAGAGCATGCACACGGAGTATTATCATTGAACCTTTACTCCATCCAAGTTTTTATTATTCGTCCATAAAGTTAACCCCTAGGTTTTCATCACAACCCTCAATTATGACCTTTGGATCTAATTCTGAACTAATAGGACCATTTCGTGGGCCTTTTCTCCATCTTTAGTCAGAAAAAAAAAGAAAAGGAAGAATCGAACTCATCTCGATCAGTTATTTTAGCATCAGGTTGACATACATTTTTCAGAGTGATGGTTGCATCCACCTGGAAGCCTCAGCTGCACTCTCATGATGAAGGAGAAGATTTAAACCATTGCACCTGCTTTATGTTTGCAGAGCGCGCACTACCGCAAATGGTTGAAGTTTTACTTTCCTTCGTTGTATTGTATTCAGCTTTCTTTTATTCTTTTAGGTTGGGTCTCTTAATTATTATTGTTGGCATTGATGGCATAGGCGAATTTCAAGTATACTATCATTACGAAGTGGTTGAAAGGGCATAATGAGGTTAAATGTGCGTGTATATATATATACATTGAAAACTATGAGTTACTAGAGTACACTATCATCTTAAGTTGTTGATTTGACAATAATAAGTTTATAATAGTAAGAGTGCCTTTTCCCAAAGCTAGCCATGGACATAGAGCGGAAGTAAAGGAGGGGATGAGGAAATGACGCCTTCTGTTTAAGGTACATAATTTCTGTAGGAAAATTGTGTATAGTTCAGTCTCATTCAATCAATCACCAAATTCAACGTTTATTAAGGGAAGGTTTTAAGTGACTACTATTAAAATACAGCCGTTAAAATCAGTTTCTTAATATATGTGTAAATTAATATATTTTATACAAAAATATTTTTAGTTAAAATTTCTTTTAGTAAATTTTTTATTATAAATTTTGTAAAAAATTAAAATAAATTAATTTAAATATACACTTAGTGTATTTAATTTACCTCTTCCAATTTGCTATTTTGGAATGTAAAGAATAATCTTGCAGATATATTAAAAGCATTCGTAATACAAATACAATGTACTTTAGTATCATTTTTGTTCAAAACTTTGTCAGAAATATTTTTGGGACATCCGAACATTGACATCAAGTTGAAAATAAAATTTAAAAATAAGTAAAATATTTTTATCACAAAAGGGATTAATGAACGATGCAAAAGTTTAGTGCCTGTTTGTTTAATAATCAAATGAACGTTTGAAAAAAGTTATATAAAATTTGTTATGAGTGAAAGTCTCTCGTAAGATAACATTAAACCAAATCTATACCAAACACACTGTTATTTGGTAAGATCACGAATCATATAAATCCGCGTCATGACATGACAGCTTGGACAAGCGCGCGTGTTTGATATTCCTTGTCTCTCTCTCTCTGTTTTTCTTTTTCATTATTTAACAGTCTTTTCTTTCTTTTCTGAAAATTAATTATGCATAACAGCATAAGCACTCATTCATGGTAACATTTATGAAAAATAATCCAACACATTTATAACAGATTAATTAGGTAATTTTTTTAATCAGCATTAACTTTATTTACTTCTTCATCTAAAAAAAAAAACTTTATTTACTTCTTTCTTATAAATTTTTCTTTAATTCTCTCTTATTTTCTCACTCAACATATGACTTTCTTTATGATTATATAATTTTTTATTATTATAAAAAATTAATTTATAATATATTATTCTGGCTACAATAAATTCAAAATCTGTCGACACTTTCAGGATTTCAGCGTCTTTATATATTTCTATTTTGGGTCAACACCATTGCATACATGCATGGGCAACGGCCCGTGGTTCGTCCAATGCAATGGGCAAGCCTGCAAGCGAACGTTCTTGGACATGATTTTCGGCTTTGCCAGGTGGCCATCAATCTTAGTGTTTTTAAGCCCAATCTCAAAGCAAATTTTCCCTGGGCCATGAGGTTTTCGTACACCACGCAAATTTTTGCACATCACCAATGAATGGTTGCTCGATAAAACTTCAACATTATACTAAATTATATCTTGAATTGAATCAATGATTGAGACTAATCATAAAATTTAAATAAGATTGCTTTTATAGGTTTGAAATCACTGAGATAGCGTGGTAGTAATATATATCTATAATATCAATATCAATAAAATTTTTATAATTTTTTAATAAAAATACATAACATTGATGTTTATATAAAATAGTAAATTTCTTGATTTAAATCATAATACAAATAGGTTTTGTTAAGTCATTACAGTGTTTTTTTTTTGGTTCAACAGTGTTTGATCTCACCATTGATGTCAAGTGTCAATCGAGGTCGATTTAGGAAGGAAGGAATTTTTTTTTTCCATGCTTACATCGTTTTATATCCACTTAGCAATTTATAACATTTTTAAACTTAATGAGTGTTGAAGTCTAATATTATATCTCTAAATTAAAATGTGGAAACCAACAATGATTCATATCTAACATCGTTCAAACCATTTTAAAGTTAGTTATTTGTAACAGTTAAGTAAATTTAACTCAAAAACTATATATTCATGGGTAGAGTTAGCAGCATCCAATAGTCAGTGGGTGCTTCTCTCATGAGGCCGAACCAAGTTTGAATCCCCTCCATCATCAATAGCTCCTTAACTGTACCCGAAAAATTAATGATAATATATATATATATATATGTCGGATCATATTTAAAATAGGATATTATTTTACCCAAAAAAAATTGGGCATTTAAACTTAAAATCGACACGTTTCAATGGGATTGCCATGAGTGTTTGGGCACACCAATACACCTACACACACATATTTATATGTAATAGAAAGATATTAAAAATTTAGGTTCAGGTATCGAGTATTTAGGTAATCTAAAGTTCAATTTTAAAATTATCAAAAATCATATTGGATAGTTATTTTTAAATATGGGATAGCTTTTGAAACCAAATAGCTAGAGTACCTCAAGTAATTGACCGAATCACCATCAATATGTATGTTTTACTAATATATGAAACAACTTACTTCCACATTACTTGTCTTGTTTGTCCTAAACATGAAATTCACAAACGAAGTCGCACTTAGTCTCTTCGCACTCCAAGCATATATAATTAAAGGGAAATAATTAATGCCACAAAAAATATTTTACAAATTGGTTCACGAATGAATCCTATCCATATGATTCATTTTATTACAGTACAAGTCATTCATAACAAACTTTGTAAATTTCTTTTCGTGCTATATAACACTACTGATGACTTTTTTTCTTTTTTTTTGGTCTCCAGCATATTGATACTAAATCATCTACTTACAATGAAGATCATTGCACCATGGCAATATTCAAACTAAGCCCAGTTGCGAAAAGCACCTAACTCTAACTTCTGAGTTTTTCAAATCCAATAACACTTTAAAAAGCTAAATCCTATATACATATACATATATAAAAGAGGCACAAATTAATTATAGGTGCCATAAGGCGGTTGCCTGCTTATGTAGATAAGGAATTTTTTATATCGCTTTCTGTTATTAACCTCAGCACCCGTGTCTTAATTAGGAACAAACCTAACCTAACCCTAGCTAAGGGTCAGGATCCAAATTACGTTGATGCAGAGGGGCTCCCACCAAACATAACACATCAACCTTTTGGAGTGCTTCATTTCGAGGCGACACTAGCACTTTCCCGGCGTTTCCTCCCATCTCTTGGAAATTCTCAAAATTTTCTCTGGATCGTCGTGAGCTCCTTTGATCCTAATTGCCCTCCATCATTTGATGCAATTACTGACATGTCCTCCTTCAAATGACATGAACCAACTTGTTAGTTTATGATTATGAATGAACTTGAAAGGTCATGAAGGGTAGGTACATATATTGTGCACTAATAAGAAAGGATAATTTTGGGTAGGAATAGGATGGTCACAGCGTGGTCAAAGTTGTTTTGCCACTTGTGTTTTTTAGCGCAGGCATGCGGACCGGATAATTGGCCCCTTTGGCTGCAACTTTGAAAGCGAGAACCCGAAGAAGCAGAAGCAGGAAACGGCAGCGGACACGTGTCAGTCACATTCCCCTGACTCTGAATTTGGCCGCAGAACCTGAAACGGCGTGACGGCCTGATTAAATGGGGTTGACTGTAAAATGGCTGGTGGCGAATCAGCGGCAGGCCACCACCCACCCCTTCTTCCATTCGCTAAACTCTATTTATTGTCCGAGAAAACACTGCACTCTGAGAGAAACAGATTCTTCTTGCTTTTCTTCTTCACTGCCATTTTCTATTTCTACTATATTTGGCTGTTTCTTTTTCATACTCCTGTATGTATTTCGTCTTCTTGATGTAAAAGTTTTCAAGATTACAAACATACATATATGGACAAAAGGGTTTTGACGTTTGGATTGACGAGGGGTTTCACCGTTTGGAAGTTATAGTTCTAGCTAGTCTCTAGTTGTAGAGGTAGAAAAATTGAAAGGAGGAATTGAAGACAGCGAGAGGCGTGGGGTTTTGCTCCCTTATTGTGGTGCACTTCGGTCAAAATAGCCTTTTGTTTATGTACAAGAATTTGGCGGGAACAGTGCGTCATCAACAATCGCAGGTATTAGGAATTTGTTTATGCTTTACCGACAGTGCCACTCACTTATCATTATTGCTCATACTGCTACTAGATTAATTAATTAATTTGCTATACTAGTCTTCTTAGTTTAGATTCTTCCCATGACCAATGAATTTGGCTTATGTTGATGAGTCCAACTTGTTTAACGACTTAATAATAAAGCTCTTCGCTAGCTGCTCAGTCTGTTTGAAAGTTTTACATACATGACATATATAAATGTGATACATTCATACTGATCAGAGCATATGAGATTAATTTATAAGTCATAATACATATATCATGTATGTCTACAGTTCTTGAACAACTATCATTGACAAATGAAAAAGATCTTATTGTAATTAATGTGAAAGTATATTTTGAAATTCTTGAATTTAAGGACATTTCATCACCACGGACTTTGATATATGTCGTGTTCTTTTATGTTTACGTGTACTGTAGTTGTGCTGTAATATCTTCATCTCTCCGAATGAAATGATTGCAGAACATGGCACTGAACTCATATTTTATGGAATGTTTTGGTATACATACAGTACTTCAAGTAAGTTATTTTTTGCTCAATAATTTTATAGTATATTCAACTAGTAGAGGTACAGTGGGAAAAATTTACTAGCTGGGCTTGGATCTCGTACGATGCATTAGGTCAAGAATGCTAAAAGCGGGCAAATTAAGTCACTGTGCATAGATGATGGTTAACAAGATCTTTTAATTTGTGTGTCCTAGATATGTATCTAACGGGGAGAACCTGATCAATAATAGCATAATACAAGCTTCTAGTGTGAGTGTAGAACTTGAACCCGATGATCTTCTTTTTTTTTTTAAACCTATTTCTAGCTAATGACCTTTTGACGGGTCCGGAAACCGAGTAGGTGGTCAACAGATTTTTACTTGGGGGAACAAACGAAATCCGTCAAATTATATTTCTTAATTACCGATCAATTTGAATCACGTTAATTAATTTAATTACTATATTATATTATTGAACAGAGCTTGGTCTCATTTTTAACAAAAGTAATTCTCACTCTTTCTTTCAGTACTTTTAATATTTAACATGTCCGATTTTTCTCCTATAATATTGCATGTCCGTACTCATGCGTCGTTAACACATGCAGGACTAGGGGATCCACAAATTGGGTTCTCTTTGTAAATTATATACCTAATTGGAGATCTTCTCTGCCTAATAGACTTGAACTTGTAGCTGATCTTTTGTAGGCTGCTGATTTTGTTTTCCTATATATTTTTTGTTTTATATCATTTCAGATCTTCATCTTCATTCATCTTGTAGCTTGAATACAGAGAGAGAGAGAGAGAGGTCGGTAGTCTAACTTTGCGTAGAGTCGTCGATTTTGAGGCTGAGAGATGATTTGCAGAGTGTGGGAATGCTGGGTTTTCGGGAGTCATAGTTTTCACAGAACGAGGACGAGAGTTCCAATAAACCTAGTGGGCAGAGAGAGAGAGAGAGAGAGAGAGAGGAGGTACTGTATATAGGCTTACTCAAAATGTTTGCTTTTCAGCCCTCCTCCTTCCCCTTTATCTAAGCTTGAAAGTTGAAAATTTAAAATTGAGAGGGTGGGAGAGATACAAACTCTTTGCTTGGAATGAGAGAAAAGTGGGGAGAAAGAAATAAGAGGAAGAGAAAATAAAAGGAGAGAAAAATTTCTCTTGCTTGCTTGAAGAGAAAAGTACAAGAGGAGAGAAAAATTATTATGTGGGTCTCACATGAAAAATTTTCTCTCCTCTTAAGGAGAGTAAACTAAAGAATGAAGAAAAAAATTAAAAAAAGAAGTTATATTTTTATTTTTTTTAATTTTTTATATATTTAAACAATCTTCTTTCTCTTTTCTTTTCTCTCCATCCGAGCATAAGAAGAGAAAAAATTATTTTCTATCTTCTCTCTTCTTCTTTTCTTTCTTCTTTATTTTCTTTCTTTCCTATTTTCTCTTATATATCCAAGCAAAGTGAAAGAGTTTATAGCTTTAAACCCTAGCCAGTACCCTGGGTAAACCTATAGCTATTACTCTTACCATCCTTCGTTCTTCATTTCCCCCTACAAAACTTTTCTGTGATCACTCTATTTCTATCTCTTCTCATTCTATGTTTTAGATGCAGGTGTTTCTTGATTTGTTGAAGGCCAAAAGCAAGCGATTATGGGCTCAATGAACTCAAACAACTGGCTTTCCTTCCCCCTTTCTCCTACTCATTCTCCCTTACCAGCTCATCTCCAAGCAACTCAATTTAATCAATTTTCTCTTGGGTTGGTGAACGAGAACTTGGAAAACCCTTTCCAAAATCGCGGTACCCTCCTCTCTCTCAGCCTCTTTCTGTATTTGGCTGGCTACTTATTCTTTCTTATCCATAACCCATGTTGGGTGGTTGTTTAATTCAACAGATTGGAATTTGATTAATACTCACAGCAGCAACGAAGTTCCCAAGGTTGCAGATTTTCTTGGCGTGAGCAAGTCTGAAAATCAGTCAGATCTTGGAGCCTTGAATGAAATTCAGTCAAATGATTCAGATTACCTCTTCACAAATAACAGTCTCGTACCGATGCAAAACTCAGTGGTGGAACAATCTAGCATCTATGAGTATCAAGAAAATGCTAATAGTAGTTTGCAGTCGTTGACATTATCCATGGGAAGTGGTAAGGATTCAACATGCGAAACCAGCGGTGACAATAATAGTACTAACACTGTTGAAGCTGCACCTAGAAGAACTTTGGATACCTTTGGGCAGAGAACATCAATATATCGTGGTGTAACAAGGTGGGAGAGTCACTACATGCTTAATTGAATCAATTTATTTTCTACAAGGTGTTGTTTTATTTTTTCTCTAATTAATTGTGCAATATATATATATATATATATATATATATATAGGCATAGATGGACAGGAAGGTACGAAGCTCACCTTTGGGATAATAGCTGTAGAAGGGAAGGGCAATCAAGAAAAGGTCGCCAAGGTAAAGTTCAAATTAACAACTTCTAGGTTTTCTCCTTGTTTTCTTTTACATTAGAATTAACTATTTATAGTTTTATTAACACATTACTACTCTCCTTTTGCTTCTGTTTCTTTTTCATCTTTCCTGCAGTCTATTTGGGTAAGCGTCTCTCTCTTTCAAATTATTTTCCAACCCCATTACCTTTTTTCGGTTACTGGAGATAGAGAAATTAAACAACAACATATATTATTTTCCTTTTTAATATTTAATGCCAGGTGGATATGACAAAGAAGAGAAAGCAGCTAGGGCCTATGATTTAGCAGCACTAAAGTACTGGGGGACATCCACCACTACCAACTTTCCAGTAAGTTGATACCACTATTTTGTCTATGGTTCCTTGGTTCTGGTTCAAACGAAAGTCGTTTTGATTTCACGTCGTGTTACAGATCAGTAACTATGAAAAGGAATTGGAGGAAATGAAGCACATGACAAGACAAGAATTTGTGGCCGCCATTAGAAGGTGATTAGTTGATTACTTGCTAATTAAGAGATAGCATGTATAAGTTAATAACATACACGGTACAACAATTAATATTGGTGTTTTGAAGATTCAGTTTTATTCGTAAATATTAAGTAGTCTAGGATATATATTATTGAACGTATTGCGTTGCAGCTCATTGCTCAATTTCCTCTCTTGGCGATAAATTGCAGGAAGAGCAGTGGATTCTCGAGGGGTGCATCAATGTATCGCGGAGTTACAAGGTATCAAATGGGACAGTGCTTTATTCGATCCCCTTCTTGCTTTACTTTCTCTTAGAATATCATTATTTTTTCATCAGGCATCACCAACACGGAAGATGGCAAGCCAGGATTGGCAGAGTCGCAGGAAACAAAGATCTTTACTTGGGAACTTTCAGTAAGCCAATATCTAAGCTCCATGCACACTCACTCACATTATATTCGAAATTTGGAATTCAAAACCAACAAATGAATTTAGATATAACAGAAGGAAATGAATTATCGATCAATCTCCTTTCTATTTGAATCTATTACAGGTACTGAGGAAGAGGCTGCAGAAGCATACGACATAGCCGCGATAAAGTTCAGGGGTCTTAACGCGGTCACTAACTTTGACATGAGTCGTTACGATGTGAAAGCCATTCTTGAGAGCAACACACTGCCAATCGGAGGAGGAGCTGCTAAGCGACTAAAGGAGGCTCAAGCTCTGGAATCTTCGAGAAAACGGGAAGAGATGATAGCGCTAGGGTCAAGCTTTCACTATGGAAACTCCAGCTCTAACAGGCTACAACAAGCTTACCCTCTGATGCAGCATCAGTTTGATCAATTACATCAACCTTTGCTGACCTTACAAAACCATGACATTTCTCAGTACTCTCAAGACCCTTCGTCATTACATCATAGTTATATCCAAACCCAGCTTCTGTTGCACAACCAGCAGAGTAGTTCCTACATTCACCAATCAGCGCCTCAGAATGCTCAGTTCTACAACTGCTACCTGCAGAACCAACCGGCTTTGCTTCAGGGATTCATGAACATGGGCTCTTCTTCTTCTTCATCTGTGATGGAGATTAATGGTGGTGGGTCTAGTACTGGGACCTCTGGTGGAGGTTTTATGGGGAATGGGTTTGGGATGGCTTCGAATTCCTCGGCGGGCAACGCAGTTGGATCAGCGGAGGAACTCGGGCTGGTTAAGGTTGATTATGACATGCCTTCCGGAGGTTATGGCGCCTGGACGGCGGCGGACTCCGTTCAAGCATCGAGTGCTGGTGTGTTTACATTGTGGAATGAGTGAGGGGGAGAGAATCAAGACTTGGAGAATGGGGATGGACCCCAGCTAGCGACGAGTATGGCACACCATACACTTTTGTTGTTCTTTTCTTTTTATAATTTTTTCTAAATTATTCTCGCAATTGAAAAAAAAAAAAGAAGCAAAATAGGAGTTGATTTTCAATGCAATATTGACTTCTGAATTTTGAGCAAGCCCATCTATTCTATTATTATTAATTTTTTTTGTATGCCATCTGTTCTATTATTATGTCTCTGTACTTATGCCCGAATGTCCTTGCGGCTTTTGTTTGATTTAGGTCGATTATTGAAGTACTGATTTATACACCAAATATGCATTATTCCAAAATATGGATCAGTCTAGCAGTATGTGCAACCACAATTATACCCAACTTTTGAATGCAGACGACTAAATTTTATCGTTTTAAATGAAAATCTTCGTTATAATGTCTGGTAGCGACTCTTAAGTCAGTTGTTGTGCCTATGAATCAAAAATATGGTTGGATCTCTAAAAGAAAAAAAAATAATGAAGTTGAAGTAATAAATAAAACAAATATTTAGTGTACATTTAATATTTGATTTATATATAATTAAAAAACTAAATTATTTTTTTTAATAGCTATCTAAAATTAAAAATTTTAACTTTTACGCCTTTTTATGATTTGATCCTTCACTAGAATATTTATAAATATTATTGTGAGAATAATTCTTTGACATTAATACAACTAATAAACTCTCGTAACAAGTACTTCATCCTGGAGTCAAACTTTAATATTCCTTCTAATTTTTTGGTTAAGCCCTTCTATTTTAGGGCATTGAGTTTTATTGTTTTTCAATTTAGGTTTTATTCAGTGTCAAAATTGAATGAGTTGTATTTTTGCATATCACTGTTTTTTTTTTTTTGTTTACATCATCACAATTCTTGCAGGTTGCAAAGGAATTTTGTTTTAGTTTCTGTATTCAGCCATTACCTTGTTTTGATATATATAAATCAGAGTAGGGCCGGGAGACAGATATGCTGAGTCCTCCAGAGTTAACTGTGGGCCATCTTGGATAAAGGCCGGCCCACCCTTCAAGGTGAAACTCTGGTCTTAGCCCAGGTAAAACACCAATTACTACATGTTACCAAAAAAGGCTGTAACTACGCCCTTGACTGTTTTTGGTTTGGTTAGGGAAGTGTACCATTTTTTCTTTGGTAATAAGAGAGTAAGAATAAGTTGACACTCCTTCCCGCGTAACGTTTAAGTTCTTTTTCAAATAGTGAGTCCAAGAGGGAAGTGTATAATTTGACTGTGCATTGCGTGAGTAAAATTGCCCGCATTAAGTAAATATATATAGCTAAATCACATTTTCATGGGTTGACTAAATTGCTCTTGCTTTTTGAGCCATCCAGATAATCCAGGTGGGTCCAGAATTTGCCACCAGCCAGTAGGAGACTCGCATCCACGGCAGCGCAGCCATGTGAGAAGTTCATTCAGAACAGAGAGGTTATGGGGAGGATCTATAAATATCTTGAAGCAGAATGTAGTGCGCTTGCTTTGTATTCTGGGACAATTGTTTTTTGCATTTCCTGTTCACTTAAAATTGATGTAACAGAGCTTAAAGTGGAATCTTGATGACTTTGGGACATGAATCTGTTGTTCATGTTTGTCACAATTCCTTTTCTTTCTGTTTGGTACAATTTTCTTTCTCAATCTTTATCAGGCATTGCGAGTGACTTTGGGACATGACTTTTTTTTTTTTATTTAAAATTCGTACTTGAAACAGAAGAGGGAGAATACCTACTTATTACTAAGTGAGTGACCACGGATTGGGACATGACTACATTCGTGTTTGTCACAATTCGTTTTCCTGTGAAGAATGTGACTTTTTTTTCTGACAGCTGGAGTTTGGAACTGATTTTTCCCTTGATCAGGTACACGCACCCATTAACTTTGTCAAGATTTGTTGCTTTCTTTTTGTGACATTGTACTTAAAAGTCTTAAAACTTCCATAATCCATACCATCGAGTTTTGTTTTTCATGTGAACACTTACAGCGAGTGAATGTGAAATTAAGAGTTAAATTGCTCCAGCAATCCAGTTTGAGTTAACTACATGAGCTACGGCCATAAAACAAACATTTCAAACCAAATCCAGCTTCCAGGCTTTGGGCAGTATCGCGCCAGTCCCTGTCCTACGTAATCACCTGCATCATTTTATCTTTCACCTTCATGTAGAAGCGTTTTGGATTTCGATCATTCCAATAGTTCAACTCTGTTAATGCATGAATTTCTAACGTTCTCAATTTCTCAATATATAACTCCTTTTTTTGGGTACTTGAACATATACCCAATTCTGAGAATTCTAGTATATTAAAAATGTGAGCCTAAACGATTCCAATATACTGTTATCGAGAGAAATTCATTGATAGCCATGAAACCACAGTAATTTACAATCTAACCACATGTCTATGGATGCTCTTGAAATCATCTGTAAATTGCACATACCATTCTGACATGTACTACAGAGAAACCATATGAAACAGAATAGACACATTACAGAGCTAACAACTTCCATCAAACCAGCACAGATTCAAAAACTTAAACACCGGGGCCAACATATATATTTTCGCCAATCACATGAAATAGAATCCTTCAAATTGCAGAGATGTCCTACAACTCCAAGTCCCCCACCACATATAACAATATAATAAGAACACCATTAAAATATGCAGGAAACTGGGGTCACTTCATGATGAAATTGTGCATAACATCATCTCAGGGCATGAAACTTCAAGACACCAAATCTTATATCTTATCAAGCTTCTCAGCCTTGACAACTGGGTTTGCTTTAGCTATGGCATCCCGTGCAGCAGTGCGGTAATCAAATGGGCAACCATGCTTGTCTGAGTAGCGATGTACAGCACAGAAAAGGTTACCACATCGACAATTAAACCCAGTCAAACCAACCCGCTTATTGCAGCTGCTGCAACGTTTTGGACCATCCTTCGGCTTTGCCTCACCACTCTCCTCTGAGCCCGAAGCAAATAAAGGTTGCACGGAGATAGTTTTAGGCTCTACTGAATCGACTGGTATATCCACATTGGCAGCAACAAGAAGTTCATTTCCACTGCTGCTTGATGACCCATTGATAATATTCCCAATGGACGATGCTGCGAGCTTGGCCTGCTCCTGTTTCAGCATCATGTCTTTGTGGCACTTCGAACACATGTTCATTGTAGCTGCACAACCAAAAAATCCACAGTTGTTGATGCACAATATAGGACCTTCTGGGGGAGCTTGGCATCCAGTCTTGTCATGGTCCATCTTTTTTCAACTTTCCTGATGCAAAGAAATTTAAATATTTAACATCTAACATCAAGTCATCACTAATTTAACAATAAACTTCTAAGCATACCCTGTATCCTAATATGCATATTGACCAATTGATATAAAGCATCAATATGAGCACCATTTCCTGATACTAAATAAGCCAAAACAAGCTTCTAAGCCTACGCATATGCACTTTAAACAAGGGAATAACAGAGCGATGGTGCCTTGTTTATCTCTTTAAGCATGCATGTGCAAGCTCACGTCAACAGATAAACCCCCAAAGTACAAAACTTAGTTCAAGCCAATCAAAAAAGTAAACTCTTCAAAAATAGCAAAGTAACCAGTTAAGACTTAAGGGTATATTAAATTCACAGGAACAAACTGGTCAAATACATCACAAAAGAGTACAGAAGTGTGATTAGTATACTTCAAACAAGTAAATTGGCAAGATTAGTTATGTAAAATCATTAGACTTTAACTTTTAAGAAGCTCGTACAGAATACCTTCCTACACCAAGAAAAAGGTAATTTAAAACAAACCCACCACCATACCCTCAGGTCTTTAAAGGAAAGTTAACCTATGCCAAGGCCGTAAAAGGAAAAATAAAGGTGTTGATAGAATTTTAAGCACTTTATGATTGGAAATAGACATAAATAGTAAAATAGTCTTACAGGCTTACAGCATATCCATTTCAATTAGCATGTACCACACACAAGATGAAATATATCAATATATACTACTGCATTTCTTCTAGCTTATAATTTGACCTTATTTCAGGTTAACAATCACGATGGTTACAGAAGATCAAAATCTAATAAGATAACAGAGAGCAGTCCACTAAGTCTTTTCCAAGCTAGTGCTGTGTTCAGCATAGCTATATTTTTTCATGTGCATATATGATTCCTCAGTTCAACTTGTGCTCGTACACCCATTCGGTTGATGTATCAGACCACAAACCTTACCAGGTCATATACAATTAAAAATAATCGCTTCCTTATCTTTATTTACCAGAATAGATTATGCATGCATGTAGATGTTATTTCCTATTGGCCAACATGGAAAAAAACCTTTGATAAAAAGTAAAAACTAACCATCACTGTAAGAATTGGGAACCATTTGATAAACAAAATTTCAGGGAAATATGAAAACTTTTAACATCACATCATCTACCGATTTCTTTGATCAAAACCTCTGAAACATAGACAGAGAAATACAATAATAAGCCCCAAAAGCATTCAAGTGTAAATCATTAGCAACAGACAGGTCCAGAAGCTATAGCCAGAACATTTATACACACCAATCGGATGACATAGCCCAGAATTCAAACACCATATGAATACATGCTATTGAGTCTCTGCACTGAAAATTTTAATAAATTGATTGCAAATTCAACAAGGCACCACCAGGCATGTGAGAAAAAAGACGCAACGCGTCTACCCTTTAACCATATCTGCGTGTATAACTTTAGTATTTCCACCCAACTAGAACTCAGATTGCTTCACATAATACGAGACAATTAAAACTAGACAAAAACATTACAACAACATCGACAGACACGTCGTCCACGCGAATTTTGCAAGACATATAATCTAACCTGTTGGCCAGGAAAAATTTTTTTAAAAAAAAATCTGGGAAATGAAACCTCGAGGCCGATCTATAAGCTCACAATCGCATCGAATATGAATCCTGGAGTCACCAAATGAAACAAAAGAAAAAAGACAGAAATGAATAATAGTCGAAGCAGATAAGGGATTAACAGGTACAAAAAGATGATAGAAATTGAAAACAAAAGACAAGGGAAACGAAACCCTAACCTTAGTAGATTTGGGATCGATGAGGAGAGAGAAAAGAAAGCCGAGGTCGGAGGAGAGAGAGAGAGAGAGAGAGAGAGATGCGTTTCTCTGTCAGTCTCTCTCTCTTTGTATTTTAAAAGCCTATTCTGTTCTCTGCCAACGAACGCTCTTTACAAAATTGTGGTGACGTGGGAAGTTATGATTGGGTGCGCGTGTTCTCATACATTCCCAATTTTGTCCCTTTCTCAATTTACTATTAACGGTTTTGCCAGGTGTTTATTAAGTGCTTATTACGTCAATGGAAGATTTGGTGAAGTTCAAGGTTAATCACAGATTGGCATCCAACTTTTTTTTATAATACCGTATCCGAATTTATTTGTCTAATTTTGATTTGGTTGTTAAATTTATTTTATGGACTTTAAGTATGAAAAAATTTGTAATAAATATTGAATAAATCATTTAAAATAGTAATATTTTTTAAAAAATTTAAAATATTATAGTAACACCGACAACATTTTTATTTTTTATTTTTTTTATTTTTTTCTTTTTAACCAACACTTTGCTTTAAGTTATTAAAAGTAGACTAATGATGATAAATTTAAATAGTTTGTAATAAAGTTTAAATTTTTATTATAAAAAAAAGTTACTACGCTTTGACCATTTTACTTTTTGTAACTAAATCTGTTTTTTAGTTGAAGAGAGTTTAGAAAAAGAAGTGAGAATTAAGATATGAAATTCTATATATGTGAAACCTTATCAACTTAACCACTTAACCCTAACATTCTTCCTTTTCATGTTATTATTATTATGGCCAAAATAAATTTTATTTTTATATTTAAATACAAGCATTATCTCTTTTATTCTTACTTAAGAAATGGTTTTTATATATATATTTCAAATTCCTCTTTGATTTCTTTTTTTTCAAAAACATATTTTAAAAGAGAGGATGTCATTCCATCCCAAGATCTGAACATGTGATAGTTCTTAATTAAGGGCATAGAGTAGTGCTTATAAATTATCTATCAATGAAAAACTATAGCAAGAATTAAATTAAAAATCTTTAAGAATATGCAACTTAAATATATAAGTTGAACCAATTCTCATTAACATTTTTCTCTTTAATTTCTTGTTAAACATTACCCGCTTCTTGTAAGTGATATTTTTAACACTAATAAGATTATAAGCTCTCTACCTTTTAGAGTTTATGATTGGCTACAACTAAACTTATTAACAAGGTGAGAGTAAGTTTTATCCAAAGAACAATGAGATATTTATCGGAAAAGAACAATGAGGTAGGAGCATGAGTTTTTCTCCAAATCCCCGTTAGGAGGATTACAAACAAGGGAAGCCACTTCCTTATTGGTGTATTATTCTCATATATGGAATTGAAGTCTAAGTAGATATTGTTTATTATTTTATAAAAGTAAAATACTCACATAATCCTTTAATTTTGAATAAATTACATTTATACTCCTCAACTAAAAAAAGTAATAATTACATACTTAAAATATATAACTAGTAGCAATTAAATTTTTCATCTAATATTTTATAAAATTCAACTAATAATTCAGTCACATGTCATATATATTTTAACTATTAACATTGTTTTTACATTTTGTTACAAAAATGACTCATAAAATAAAGGGATTATACATTTAATTTAGTACAAAGTTTGATTATGTTATCACTTTTATGAGTTATTTTATTAAAAAAAAGTCAAACAAATGTTAATAGGTCATTTGCATATTACATGTGATAAAATTATCATTTAAATTTGATAAAACATTGAATGAAAAAATTAATTGCTACAAATTACATAATTTAGGTATCTAATAACTACTTTTTTAAGTTGAAGAGATATATATAATTTACTTAAAGTTGAAAAAGTGTTTTTACATTTTACAGAATTTATAACTCTTAAAGTATTTTTTTTAAATAGTAATCAATTTAATAATGATAAAGAAATTTAGATATTGAAAAAAAATCATTTTCATATTGGTTTTTTGTTGAAAAAATCGGTATTTTATGTACTTCAAATTACTGAAAATTATAGAAAAAATATGGCAAGATTCTTTATATATATTCATGGAATATCAAATGAAGGGGGTGAAATCATCACCAGAGAATGAATCAAGTAGTAAATGGACTGAATCGTAATTTGATAATTACAAGTTTAATCCCTAAGCATTCACTTGTCTCCTTTTCCTGATGGGTTATACCTAAATTTTTCTATACAAAAAATTAAACAAAAGGGTGGGGATCAATGGTGGAGGGAAGGGAGTTAGTGGGGCCTATACCTTCCAGACTCTCAAAGTTTCTCTTTAAACATTTAAAATTATTTTAAAATTTTTTCTTGTAATTTTATATTTAACCTTCTTAAAAAAGTAAATTCAACTTTTGCTCCTAATAAGATTAACTCCGTCCCTACTAGGTGAGATATGAGTTATGAGAGAGGTAAGACGGGAAAAACGCAATAGGCCTTTTGCTAAACAGCCTCTTCCTGTTTAGCTTTAGAATTTGTTACAATGAGAAACATTCAAACATGATATGAGTAAATAGAAAAAGGACCCTTAGCCTTAAAATTTTCTTGGTTCATTATGTAAGACAGTAAAAGCCTCAGTCAAACAACCACTGTTTTTTTAGTTCGTTTATTTTGTAAAAACAACTTTATCGTTGTCCATTACATAAGACTACAACTCAGATTAAAAGATTAACTAAAAAAAAAAAGAAAAGATAAAGGGGCAAATGCTACAAGTCAAGAATTCGTTCCCTTGATATGCAGATTTCAAATGCAAGTTCATACTTCTTATATCCTTATATGATGTCTTTCTCATTGACCATATCTTGTGTAATGGTGATTAAGACCCAACTTGATTCGGTGGTCTAGTTCAAACCCGAGCTAATTAGGCTAAGTAAAATATGATTTCAATAAAAAGTCAGGTTGAATTGAACTCTAATTTAAAAAAATTGAATCCGGTACATTTTTGAATCAAGTTAAAACTGAAATTGGGCTAACATTTAGGATGGCGCAACTCGGCTCAAAGTTATATAATAATTTTTTTAACATCATCTCTTATTTATTCTTGAAATTCAAGGAAATATTATCATATTATCACATAAATATTAAAATAGTTATTTTAAGTTTTTTTACTTTTAATAATTAAAGTTTTACGACTTAATTTATTAATCAAACATATTAAAATATAAATTATATTCAAAATTTAGGTCAATATAGTCTTGGCTTAATCTTATTCGAGCCATACGAGTCTAAGCATGATCGATTTTCTCAGATTTAGGATTGGGTCCGGGTCAAGAAAATTGACTCAATTAAAATATCAAGTTAAGTCAAACTTAACCCAACCTTACCATTGAGCACTCATACCTTATGGATCCCGGCTAATTCCTGATCTTGTTAGTGCTTGGGAATTATGAATGCAAAGAAAACTAATATCTCTCTTTTTGTTTAAATATTTTCAATTTTGAAATTGATTCAATAAAATTTAGCTCAAATATGATTTTTCCAACTCTATCTTAAAATTTGTTTGAGCCAAATTACAAATTTGTGAAGCCTTCTCATTGCTTGTGCAGTGTGATTAAGCTTGTAATTGTTGATAATAACCTTTAATACAGTAATATTAATTTTTTGTTTAGATAATTTTTTTAATTTCTATACTTCTACTCAACTTTTAAAATTTCATTCAAACACTCTATTTCTTTTAATTGAATTATTGTAACTTTTTTTCGTTTTTAATTGAGTCTTTATCATTACTTATCGTTGTAACTTTGTCTAAATATATCTGATGTGAATTGAGTGATGACGTGTCTACTAATCTTTTTACTATATTTTTTTTTCCTTCTCGAAGAGCGAGGACTAACCTTTCCCTAGTCAACCTTTCCCTTCTGGAAGTATCGAGAAGAAACACTGGACAAAACCCATTCAGCTTGAGAAGAATTATCACTCGCCATAAGATGCCCAAAACTAAAAATCGAATGTGCATAAAATTAGAACTAAGAGAATGAATAAACTTTTCAGACTGACGCTTCTTCACCCCTTTCTCCGCCACTGTTAATTATACTCCAAGAAGTCAGTAAGATTGTGGCTGTCTTTAGATAGAATCACAAAACGTATAGATATACTGATATAGACATGGATTGTATCCTATAATAATAAATTAATGAATCTCTTGTTAAGAAAGATTAAATTAATTATTGATTAAATTAATCCTTGGCGCCCTTTTCTAATATCTTTCAGTTTTGGCTACTTTTTGTTAACACGATCTCTCTCATTTGAATCCCCTTCAATTACAACAACAGTCCAAGCAATTTGAAAATTGGATAAATCACATTCCCTTCACCCCAACAGAACTTGTATTGCTGGGCTTCAATAGCAGGCTAATGTACTCAAGTGATACATTTGTGTATAAATGCGAGAAAAAGAGCATTGTTTGTGCTTGTTTTCATAGAGAAATCATATCACCAATTTTCCTTTAGTAGTGGTACTCAGAACCAGAACAGCACACCATGATTCTCGAGAGAGACTTAGCAATGCAAGAATTAAACACTTCTATATGGTATGGAGACATGATTTCTGTTGCAACTGTGAACTCTTATCTGTCACCCCTGATCGCACAAATGGACACTAGTCGTTTCTTTTTGCAAACCCACAAATTTCAAATCTTTTCTTCTTTATTTGACCGATGCCCAAGTATTCTTCAATCTTCATGGCTACAGCCATTCTCAATAATTATGCTAATTGTTGCATGGTCTTCTATTCTCTTCTCTCTTGGCTGTCCATCCAACAACCTTCTCATCCACAAAGCATATTTTGTATATGCGCAATGGAAGTGGGGTCTCCAACAGTACCACCCTTAAGCTTTGCACAACTTTGCAAGATGTGCTAAAACAGTAACCAGATCAGTGCAATTCTTTGATTGGATATTACTAAAATAAGTAGAGTCGTAGATTCTGCAATAACAGCATGTTTCTCGACTAACATTTTTAGCGGGATGACAAATAACGTTGGACTGCAAAAGGCCGTGTGTTCGGATACTGTGGACCTGACAGGAACTTTGATCACAAATAGAACAAATGAGCTTGGCAGCAATTTTCTCAAGCTCACTCGCCTATGAATGTGATCCTTCCCAGCATGGCAGCATCATCAAGCACTGGCAACTGGGTTCCTGGTCGAGTTAGCAACATAACATCATTCCAATCAGTTCTGAAGACACCCTCTTTGGTTAGTTGTGGGGCATCTTTGTTCTTCTTAACTATCCCAACAATGATCTTGTCCTAGCCGAAGATACTTCATTGGTCTCTGACTCTGTTTTGGCGCATCAAGGCCCTGCAGATTACGCTTTACTGTTTCACTCCACCAATTAATGGTAGATCCTGTTGGCTTACATGCTCAGCTCGAACATTTCTAATCAAGCAAAAGTTTTTTTAGTTTTGATTTGTAGAATGTGTATTAAGTTTGGAGTTGGAGAGTGTGAGTGTTTAGAATAATAAGTTTTAGAATTGATTTAATTTATAAATAAAATTTTATGTTTAAAATATTATAAAAATTAAATTAAATTAATTTAAAAATTTATTAAATTTAAGTTGTGTGTATTTAAAAATTTACTTAAATTTAATTAAATTTTAGTGAATTTAATTTGATTTAATTTAATTGAAAATTTTACTTATTAATTTATCTACTTTTTTAATTTAGATAAAAATAATAAAATAAATTATTAAAATAAAATAAATTTTAATTATTTTTAAAATGTTTTAAATATAAAATTTGATTTATAAATTAAATTAAATCTCATTTTTTATAATAAAAAATTCTAAATATAAAAAAATAATTTTTAAAATTAAATTAAATTAAATTAATTCAAATCAAATTAAATCAAATCAAATCAATTTTATTTTTAATAATTTGAAAATCACAGCCTTTAGTTTTGATTCGTGGAATCTGTACTAAGTTTGGAGTTGCAGAGTCTTTTTCTTCAGTTTTCAGAGAGTCCATAGAATTTAGAAGATCCAGTAAAATCTGCATGTATTTTATTAGACCGATCAAAATAAAGAAAACTGTAAATTTCAGATTTGTCCTTCAAACATTTCCTGTTAAGCAAGCGAGGCCATGTATGCCAATGCCACCGTGATTGGACTCATCAGTGACCAGAAATCAAAATTCCAAAAAGCGCAAAAAAATGTTATTAAAAATTTTTAATTATCACAACTTGTCAACTTGACATTATAAAAACAAAAAAAAACCAATTTTTTATATTTAAAACTATTTTTGAATATTGTTGTACGTAATTAATTTCGAAAATAAATAAACTAAAACAGAAGGAAACAGGGTCTAATGTTTTAAATTCTTTTTAGCAGCCACATACCTACATATTTCTTACATAATTTATACCGTTAAAATTTTCTCTATATTTATGTAAAATTATATCAATAATTTTTTTAATACATTTATGGACAACCAAACAATATATATGTTATAAATATAAAAACACACGTGTGATTAGAATTTCTTATATTTTTTAGACTAAATCTCTAATTTAATTTTTTAAAAATTATGTTGATATCACTTTGATATTCTAAAAAATGTCAACATTAATTTATTCATTAAATCATTTAAGATTACATTATTTTAATTTTTTAAAAAAATTGATATTAATTTAATTCTTCAATCATAAAAAAATATCATCAATTTATTCCTTCAATCATAAAAGTTATATTAACATAGTCTTTTAATTATAAAAAAAATTAATATACTTTAAAGACTAAAATAATGTTGATACAAATTTTGAATGATCAAATTAAAAATTTACTTAAGGTTTACTCTATTTTTTATTAGCATTCCTAACTCTCACCTGGTTTTATGCTAGCATTGGCCACCCTGGCCTTGGGCCAAGATCTGCCCTTCCAGCCTTCCTCACAATTTGAAATTGAGAAATTATGGAGTCCCAGGACAAATTTTGGAAGACTTGTGTTTTGCATTGGTTGCATCTTTGCGACACTTGTTTGGTTAACGGTTTAGATGCATTAGAATGGTAATAAAACAATGATATAAAAATGTAAGTGGGGCAGCACCAGAACGCATAGCCGTTTGCAGCCTCCTTGAAGGGACCACAACAGTGCAGGAAACAAGGAAGGGAGGAGATGAGATGACCTGTCTGCTGTGTGCGCTGGTCCTACTCTAATCATCAAAGCAGAAAGACGTTGCCGTCTCAACGTATATGAAACTCAAATTAATATGATTTAAATGAATTCATTTTATGAGAATTACTTATAGTAATAATATGGAGTGGAGCCTATAAATATGTGACCCTTCCTTCTCTCCAACAACACAAGATAGTAAAGCAATTTACAGTCACCCACCTCTCTTAAGCTTAAGCTATCTATTGACCGTTGTCTTTGCATCTCTATCTCTCTTTGTGCCTGTGAAAAATGGTGCACATTTGCAAGAGCAGAGCAGTGTTCTTCATGGTCCTCTTCGTTGTGGGTCTTCTGTTTGCTGCTGAGGTGGGGGCGCAGGCTGGCGAGTTCACTCAAGCGCCAGCTCCAGCACCCACAATGGACGCTGGAGCTGGGTTTTTCGTGACTTATTCTGGTGCATTTGTTTGCTCCTCGCTGCTCCTCTCTCTCATTGCCCTTCTCTGCCATTAAATTTTCCTGACTAGACCAAGAAATTCCGACCGTATTCAATTTTTTTTTCCAGATTCTGTTCTCTTATTTGTTCTTTCTATGTGAGTGGTGACGGGTGAGTGCATTTGTGGCCGGTGGTGGCGAGTGGCCACGACATTATTCATTTCTTCTGTTTATGGCATTATTATCGTTTGTTGTTTTTCCCTAATTATTGGTTAGGGTGTGATTTATTACATGAGCTCTTACTTATGGAATATAAGATAAGAGTTGTGCTATTTATTACGAAATGGTTTTACGAAACCATTCACGAATGTGTTGCTATCTTCTAGTTTGTCAGTTACTTAACAAATTATTAAAAAGAAAAAACCATTAGACAAAACGAAAGCATAATAGTATCAGGTTGTAAGTTCGTGTGCCGTTTCACGAAATTTTTTTCGTGACAAATAAAATTTTCCATAAGATAAATATATATCATTTGAGTCTTAATTTTCTTTCGTCTAATATTTCTTAATTCTTATCTAGTCTTACACGGTGTTCTTATGGGTGACCAATTGTAATGACCCAAATAAGTATTTTAAAGAGAAAAAAAATAGGTAAATTATGTTAATTAAGATAGGAGAAACACATCAGGAGCACGGAGAATGACTTCACAAGCCCCTTGCTGTTTTTTTTCTGTCTGTTTTCTCCTCTTTTGAAATTAGACTCTCTACAGTAGACCTATGGAACTCAAATCAACGGTACCGTCTCAAGGAAAGATACAATGAAGACGCGCATAGTGTGTTATATAATTGCTTCATCTTCGATACATCCTTTGTAAGAACAATAGAATCAAATTGAGGATAGTGGCTAAACAGATTATGCGCGGCTTCATCCTTGATATATCTAATGATATGCACTTTCTCAATATTCAACAAGTCTGATTGCAAAAATCTGCAAATGGTTTCATTTACAAATTCGGGGTATAAAATGGTTAGCCAATTTAACATATATGTTATGCAAGATAGGTTTGCTACACCTTCCCATCTTTCCAATGCGGCTATCTCAGGTATGTCAGGATTTTTAAGAAACGGACTTCAAGGTTTTTTATAACGATACGATTTGGTTAACCTCTGAAATCAGAATAATGTGAGCATAGGTCATGTAGAACACTAGTAAGTGCTTATTAGTTATTACCATTTTAAGCAACAACCGTTTAGGCCAGTCACCATATTAATGGTTGTGCTTCCTAGAAGATGTAGCTTGTAGCACGCTTACATTTATCAGTGGCCAATTGATCCCTCACTGTCAAGATTCGAGGCTTCAACCTATACATGTGGTTATATTATTCCGAAACAACAGGAGGTATAGCCACTGCCTTGCGGATTTCTGCAGCCTCTTGTCTAAGGTCTAATTAAAATATAGAGAACTTAAACTCACACATACTAGACTGATCTATGCACTTTTCTAGAGTGTAACCAGAACTTATCTAATGTTCACGCCTAAAATCAGATTAAGACTCCGGATATGAAGCTTTAGATTGAACCCTAGGATTTTGAAGCTGCGGATATGCTGCCACAGACATGCTTTTGCTATTCTTTTTATCTTTTTCTAGCCATCATCTGGCTTTCTCACTCAATTTATATAACGCTGACGAAGCACTAAAGAGTGGAGACAAGAGGAAAAGAGAGAATCTAGCAATGACCACTGCCCACCGTGGCTCTAATACATCCATACACTGCATCTGTCCTTTGCAGAACTCTTTAAAGCCAAATGCATCGTTTTAAGGCTGTCCACTCATCGACAGCCAAAACTTTTGGTACCCTTATTCTCTTCTCTAATAGTTAGGAGTCGTTTTTAAAGAAAAGATGGAAAACCAAAACAAATCTGCAGTACATCTCGTGTGAATGTGCTCAAATACTCAGCGACAGTTCTATCTTTACCCCCTTCTACCGCATATTATAAAAGGCAAACCCAAACAACCACCTTTCAAGAAATAGCAGGTTCCCAAAGAACACACAAGCAGAGCATCAGAATTACCAGGCCACCCTAAACTCTATGTACACTCCAGCAACAACCTGGATCCTAAAAAGTATAAGTTCCATCTTCTCTGTCATTACACCCTAAGCTGCAAGTCTGAACTCAGGCTCTTGACCCTAAATAAACTTGGCCATAAACCTGGGTTGAGCTCCCAATTGATTCCAAATTTCACGGGCTAAAATAAATTGATTTCAAATTTCCAATAGATCAAAATCATCAAATTATGTAACTAGATACTCTGACATTTTTTTTTGGACATTATAAGTAACAAGCATTCTGATAGAGTACACTAACTTCAGTTTTACGATTAGAGTTAGCTTGAAATACAAACTCTAATAATAAGATGAACTTCCCAGACAACAATATAACTGGTGAACCTTGGGAGTTCAATTCCATTGCCAGTTTTAACAATGCAGACTCAGCTGACTTACCATAGCAAGCTAGATGGAGCAAGTTTAAACCTAATTCCACCGCAAGCATTTTCTTTTCAATGTTTTTTTTTTGTTTTTTGCGCAACTTACCAGAATTGAACCAGTGTGGTTAGGACTGACATGACAAAAATAACAGTATTTTGAGAAATAATTTTAAAAATTATTATTTTGATAATGTTTAAATAATTAGATTATTCCCTGTAAAAGAGTTCATCAAGAAATATCACCGCATAATAATAATGCATTACAACAACAACAAAGAGTGCCTCATAAACAATCAAATTTATCTCTCGCCAGTATTCTGCTTCTTTACCAATGTGTTTATCCTAATTATTATCGGAAAAATCTCAGCCTATTGTGAATCCATTTTCCTTCAAAAATTTAGTTCAAAAATTTGTTTTCGATGAAAATTTGTTAAAATGATTGAGTGGTACCATTAATCTACGAGGTCTTGGCTCCCTCCTCCGCCTCAATCATCTTCTTGTTCTTCTCAATAGCCGTAGCAACTTCTTTGGGCATATACTTCTCGTCGTGCTTAGCAAGAACCTCAGTGGCCGCAAAATAACACTCTCCACTCCTAGCTTTCCCCGAAACACTTTTCGCTGATGTTTCCTTCTTGATTTCCTCCGTGAACGGCTTCACAAAGCCTTCCACCACCGCCGAGTGCCCCTCCCTGAACAAATCCGGCAAGGAGCCCTGGTACCGAACCAGAATATCAGTGATCAAATCGGTGATCACGAATTCCATTTCGGGAGACGAAGCCGGCTGCACCACGCTGCCTTCGAGGACCAAACCACCCAATCGGAACTTGGTCTTCGATGGGTTGGAGGAGTACTTTTCGAGAGCATCGGTTGGGGTCACGTAGAACACCAACTGTTCTTGGAAATTGTTCAACACGATCACAATAAAGCCGGCGATGCAGCTGAAGGTCAGGGCATAAGTCCAAAGCCGGCGATTCTGAAGCTGCCTGGCTCGCGCGCCGATGTCCACCGTCTTCTTTGACCGGGGCGGCTGGCGGCGGGCCGTGGATAAGAACCGGTGGCCGGATAAAGCGAACGAGGAATCTCCGAGAATGGCACGGACATCAGAGAATGAAGAGACCAGCAACGGCGAGGGTCTGATGGGAGGTTGTTGGTGTTGGTGGCGAAGGGAGGAGGGGAAGAATGAGGTGGGGCGGAGCAGATGGGATCTGAATCTGAGGGCGAGTCGAGAGGCCATTTGAATTTTCTCGGGAGAGTGACGGAAAATGACGATTGGAAATTGCGCATGAGGGTTTAGGGTTTTCGATTCTCGTATGCCGCCATGACAGAAAACGAAAGGAGGAGAAGTTTCGAGGCAGGCACGGTTTTCGTTTTTCAGACCAACTTTTGAGGCCTCTTGAAGAAGCAAGTTGCAGCCTGCAAAGCACAGGGCGAGAAAATAACATAAACAAAATGTAGCTACCAAGTGCAAAGTGGAGAAGTGTGACACGTGACCAACACTGTCAATGTGGTGAAGGCCTAACAAGCCAGCCCGTTCTGATTTACCATTACCTCTCCCAGCTTGGGGTCCACTCAATGAATTCTGGAAGCCCCATGCAAGCCTGGAAAGATTCTAGACCCAGAAGAAATGGCCCGTGAAAGCCTGTAGTTATACGTGGATCGGATCTAATCTAGTATGATATTTTAAAAACGTTTGACATGCAATTATATCATATTATGGAATTATCATACTTCACATTTGAAATTATAATATCATCTATGGGCCCTAGGCCCTTTGCTGTACCGAAAAAAAAAACTTGTGATATCATCCAAACACTATGACATTATAAATCTTAATTAATTGAAAATTGTCCTTGATAAAAAAAATTATTGAAAAAGAAAAACAAGTTTTCAACTTTTTATCATCTAATTTTTTTTCTTTTTTTCTTTTTATGGAAAAATATCTAATGTTTAACAGTTTAAATAAGTTTAATGTTAAAATTACAAAAAAAAAATTATTGGAAGATCAAAATTGTCGTGGATTACTTGTGTTTGAAAGTGCGTCATGTGTTTGGATAAGTGCGGCTTTTTTGTATGGGAATGGCGGATCTTTTTTCTTTTTGAAATATGTTTTTTTAAAATTATTTGTAAAAATATGTTGATTTTGGAATGTATTGAAAAACCGTTCTTCTTGATAGTAAGAAATTGTTTTTTTTAAAAAAAAAAATAGGAAACCGCTGTTGGAAGATGTTTTCTGATCACTATAGAAACTAAAAAAATAAATTTCTTACTCAAAAAAGTTCTCCAATTATGCATTTTTCAAATTTAAATAAAAAATAAAAATAAGATAAGATTTGCATCATATTAAAATTTTTTTAATAAAAATTAAAATTAAAATTTTATACTATCATTTAATTATAAATTATTAAATTATTAAAAAATTTAAATCAAATGACAATTATCTTATAAAAGTCAAACACTTAACAACATGTAATTAGATTATAATATAAAAAATTTTATATTGTATCAAAATTAAATTTTTAAAAAAATTTGTCTAAAGGAGCCCTAGTGAAGATTTTTTTTAATTTTTACGTTTTGAAATCAATTTGTTGCATGGCGATCTTTAAACCACGAAGATACAATTTTTTAAAAAAATGTAGATAAGAAACCGCCTTCTCGCAGGGCTGTTTCTAACCTAAAAATAAAAAAACAAAAACAAAAAATTTTCTTGTTAGAAACCGACTCGAGAGGGGATGAATTTTCAATGCTAAAAATTTTCATCATATTCTTACAATTAATGTTCAAAACACGGAATTAAAAAATAAAAAAAAATCAACCACTACCGTAGAAAAAAGCCGGAGAAGTTGCACGAGGCAAGGTGAAGGATAGGATAGGTGATAGGTGCAGGTAGTCCGCAGAGGAGAGCAAGAAAGTACTTTGCTTGGACCAATGACACAATTAATCTCTTTCTTTGTCCGTTGCACTCCGTGTAGAATACATATATATAAATATATAAATACATATATATAAATAAATATATAAATACATATATATACCTCGTTGGGTTCGTTCGGTGGACTCCACCCCCTCCTCTGTTATCAACCGCTTTTCGAAATTCATCTATGATTTGTACGTTGATCACCCAACCATAAAATTTCCCGGCTATTTCCCTCACCCATTTCTGCTTTCGTTTTATTTCCTTGTCAATTTGTGTTCGAATTCAGCGGAACGCAAAAGAACGCCCTCATCCTCATGGATTCTCAGGTCGCCATAGCGCTTGCTCTTTCACTCGTGGCTGGCTTGAGCACCTCCATCGGTACGTGCTTCTGCTCTTTCATTCCTCCATCAACTTTAATTCAGTTAGCATCGTGCATTTTCGAACACGACAGTTCCCTACATTTTCTGTTTCCTCTTTAAGTGTTCGGTCAGAGTTCTTTAGTGTCCTTTCGTTCTCAACTACTAGCATTTTTGTTTCCCGCACGATTTGACGTCGTCATTCATGTATTTGACAATGTTGCTCCGGCATCCAACAAGGGAAGCATGTTCGTGTTGCTTCTTTTGCTTGAGAAATATGCCTATTTGCTGAGATTCCGAGAATACTTAATTGTTTTTTCTTTTAATTTTAATAATTGGTTATTGACTTCTACAAGCTATTAGAAATTTATTTGTATGGGAAAAAAAAATAGAATCTTTGCTTGCTCCCCAAAATTATTTTGATTGTTATATTTCCATATTGAGTTTTTCTATGTAACTGGACTAAAAGTACTCGATGTGGAACAGGTGGACTTTTTGTAATTATTAATCAAACTCCCAATTTGAAGATGCTTGGGCTATTACAGGTGGTTTTCGTCGTCAAAACCCCCCTTTTCTTTTAATGAGAATGCATAGATTCATTTTGAATCTTTCCTTCCCTCCCCTTTTGTGGAATGTGACATAGAGTCTATTATATCTGTTGACTTGCTTACTTAAGCTTGATTTCTCAAAATATTTGAAGGGTTTTGCTGCTGGTTTGATGCTGAGCATATCATTCTTCGATCTGGCCCATAATGCTTTGAACTCACTTGGCTTCTTGAAAGGCAACCTTTGGGTAGGCTGTGCTCTTCTCTTCAGCATAATTCTAGTCATCTGACGGCAATGTTTTTCTTTTATAGCACGTTCTCTCATATTTGTTCTGACGGAAAAGTTTTATCTTCATGTAGTTTTTTGCTGGTGTCATATTCTTTGCTGTTGTTACCAGTTTTATCCCAGAACCAGCACTTGGTCCCACTTCAGATGTGAAGAGTGGACAGGTTTTAATGAACTTTTTCCTGCCAAATGACTGTTTTCTCTGTATTGTTGCATTTTCAAAATGGCATAGCAGCTGGTATTTTATTTCCTATATGGATGCAAATTTTGATAATATGATGGCATGCTTGAAAATAGAAAAATGGCAATGAAAGAAGGAAGGACACCATGAAAAGGCGTCGCCGTCAAGTATTATTGACTGGAATTATTACAGCCATAGGTATGATTGTATAAGTACTTTTCAAACGTAACATTTTTTCTTACACTGTAGTTCAGATAATTCGAAATGAAATGATATTGCACGTAACTTATGGAGTGGCGTATTAGTTTTTTGACTGATGTAGACAGATTGCTGAAACTGCCCCTAAAGCTCTTATTTGCAGTTAAAAATACAAACACTAATTATTTTGGTATTGGGATTTCAGTTAAACAATATTTGCTTCTAATTGCAATGACGGTAGTATATTAAGTCTTGCGGAATTAATATCAAAGATCACATGTAACAAAGTTGCAAGATATAGCTACACCTTTAAGGAAAAACTTACATGGAGACATAACTGGTCTTAGTGATGGTGTTTTTAAAGGTTCAAGGAAGAAAGGTGTAAAGTGGGAGTTTAAATTAAGAGAGTTAAATTTGGTTGATGGAAATGCTTTCAAGGACTATGAGCAATCCAATAATAGAAGTTAACATTCAAAGAAAAAAGAAAGAAAGAAAGAAAAAGTAGCCACCCATCGTATGCATAAACTAGAACCTCAATTTTCCGAATATTTAAATTTTAAAGTGTGGTTGCTACTCTACTATACCAAATCAACAATCATAAAAATTAGTTAAAAGTGACTTAAAACTATTGAACACACAACTTGATTAGCGAGTTTAAGTATAAAGTAACTACATAAGATAAGAATAATCTAGTGAAATACTTTTTGTTGCTATTATCTGCTAGAAGGTGATTTAATGCAAATGCAGTCACCAATAGGGCTCACTAAGGTTGCTATCTGTGGTGTGTTCTTCTGCTTGCTACATCATACTATTGATGTTTACGGAATTGGCCATTTCCTTTTCGAGGGAAAAAAAATGAAAGAAATAATAGCGGAAGAAGAGTTAAAATTCTTTTGAATTTTCCAGAAGCTTGGGTATTCAAGAGTTAAAAAATCCATGTTAATTGGGGAGTGGAGGAAATTAGGAATTCGAATCTCGTTATCTAATGTTTCCCTTTGTTAAGTATTTCTTTACGTATGATTTAACAATTTTCTTTTTTGGTTATCTCCCAGGTATAAGTTTACATAATTTTCCAGAAGGAATGGCAGTGTTCCTTGGATCCATGAAGGTATCCCCCTCCTTCAAAAATTTTAGTTAGTAACAAACAAGTTGCATTTTTGAATGAGAAGTTAGGTGATATCCATATTGACACTTGTATGGATTTGAAATTTTTATCATTAATTGGTCAAGGATTTCTTATATACTCACTGATATGCTTGTTAATATCACTTCAATTTCATGTTTATGTCTTGCTTCTATCAATAGGGCCTTCGTGTTGGTCTTAACATGGCATTGGCCATTGCTCTGCACAATATCCCTGAGGTATAAATTCTTATCTTGTGGCGTAGCCTGTTTACTTTAGATGCTATAGTTCTATTTCAGTGGTGCAATTAGCAATGAAGGAAAATCATTGCTCCTTATAGCCTTTGATACCTTCTCTCAATATTTTAGTTTAACTTTGTTTATTTTGTAAGTTTCGCATTAACAGTTGAAGGGCTTTGAATCCTTGATCTCTTACTCTACTTTGGTACCTTGAAAGGAAGGGGGTACCATGAAACCCAAAAATTGTTGACTATTTTCCAACATCTTTTTTGTGCATGAGTGCTTTGCATCGCATGGTTTGCTACCCACAGGACCTGTATGTTAGATGCATTCTTATTTTATATATATCTAACAAAAAATATATATTCTTAAGACTCTATCCTGGAAGCATGATGCCCCTGTTGTGGGCTAAATCAGCAATCAGCGAAGATACAATCACCAGATTTTCTTCGAAGCCCTCCTTCTGAAACCGGGAAAAGGCAATTTTCCAGCAGCACTTAGAACTATCATGACAATTTGTCATTACTTTTTCCAGCCGCGTTTTCTGGAACACACAAACCTCTTTTAAAAAAAATTTATAGTTGAGTTTTATTGTAATTTTACCAATCTTCTGCTCTCCAGGGTGTTGCTGTTGCGCTTCCTATTTATTTTGCAACAGAGAGGTAAGAACTTTCACGGGCTCCTGTTGGTTTTAGCTTTTTATAGTACTTACAAGTTACAATTGTACAACTGACAAGTCACTTATGCCATGTTTGGATAAGAGATTAGGGAGAAAAAATAAAGGAAGGGAGAGGTTTATTATAAGCCGTTTATCATAAGCTTTTTTCTTGTTTGAAAGTTTTATAAATTAAGGGAAAGGAAATAAGGATTTTTAAGTAATCCTCCGAAACCTTCTCAAACTAATTTTTGTTAACATTTTAAAGTTCTCCTAATTTTGAGGATTTTGGAGGATTTAAAACATCCAAACAAGGGAAGGAGAATTTATTAGTAAGCTTTCCATTTTCCTTCCTTTCCTTTCCCTTCATTTTCTTTAAATTCCTTTTCTTTCCCTTCGCTCCAAACTCTTAAATATAACCTTAGTGAATTCTATATTTTCTAGTGTAAATAGTTTATAATTGATCACTTGATTGATAGTCAGTCTGAGATAAGGGTATGAAACAGTGGACTCAACAACTATCTATATGAATATATAAAATAAACAGACAGATTGTAGGAAATATATGCTCAGTAGCTCTGAGAAGGTGGTAGTGGAATTTTTATCCAAATAGTTTGTGCTTTAAATGGTTGCTGATGCATATGATTACCTTTTGAGGGTTTTTCTCATTAGCATGTGATGGTAGCAATGTAGGTGATGGCTAGGTTGGTCTATGCTCATGGCTATTCTGTAAAGTAAAACCTTTTCTTTTAGGGCCATGGACCTGTGGTGCTGCTGTAGATCTAGTTGTTGTTTACTTTTGCTTTAGCAGAAAAAAGGATAACCAAAAAAAAGGAAAGAAATAAATTTGTGTTTGGATATTGATGTAGGTATCTATACAAATCAAAATAGATGCTTATGAGATGCTACGTAAAGATGTGTACATTTGCAAATTTGACATACTTGAAATCATTCTTTTGTTATACAATAACACCTGAAATTATTAATTAATCTTAAATCTATTGTTGGTGTTGTCATGTTCCACTAAGTTATTCCAATAACTATAAATTTGAATTATAACTTCAATTTTTTTTTTCATTTCTGGATGTGTCTTAGTAAATGGGAGGCATTCAAATTGGCATCATTTTCTGGCTTTGCTGAGCCCCTGGGTGTTATAATTATAGGTATATCATCTGCTTTTTGTTGCTTTGCAAAATAGAAGTCTGTTTTTCTTTTCCAAGAAACAGAAAGCAAGAAGTAGCGGTAATTTGGTATAATAACAATGATGAAGGCTAACACATTGAATCTCTTCTATCTCTCTCAACCTCAGTTGGATTTTATGCTTTAATTATATAGATACATGTTTTTTTTAACACTCGGGTCTTCTTAGGTACGTGTGCATTATTAAAGTTGAACATTCTGTGATTATTTCTCTTCCTTCACTGCAGCATGTCTATTCCCTAGCAGCTTAAGTCCTGAGATTCTTGAAGGTTTTCTTGCATCAGGTTTGCAATAATACAATTTCTAAATGTCGCAATTGGTTTTTGGGCACTTTCGTTATGTATATTTGTTCTATGATTATTACAGTTGGTGGAGTTATGGCTTTTCTAACCTTTCGTGAAATGCTGCCATTGGCTTTTGAGCATGCGGGACAGAAGCAATCTGTTAAGGCCGTCTTTTGTGGGATGGCCTTCATGTCTGCAAGGTGATGAATCTCATTGCCAATAAAATACCATTTCAAGAGCTAATGCTATTGTTTTCTTTCTGTAGTTACTTTGGCAAATATTTAATGTATTATCTATTCCTGTTTCATCTGTGTATTTATGACAGAAAAAGTTAATATACATGTCAACTAGAAAGTAGTAATAATGAATATTGCTTGCTACAAAGGGAGGAAACAAAATTGTTATTGTGGAGAGACAGACTTCTGACCATCCTATGGACTCTTTTAACATCTTATACCACAAAAATCTCTGGCTGGTGTTCTGCTTTCTTTTTTTCCTCAGTTCTCTTTCTTTCTCTCTTCTGCTAGTAAGTTATCTCATTAGTGTTACTGAATGTGCAGCCTGTATATTCTACGAATCAGCTTACCAGAGGACATGAGCCTGTAGCTGGGAAGAATCTCTTTACTGAATTCGATGCATTCCACAGTATCATTATGGTGTGCGCTGTCATCAGTTGCACGGCAGCAAAATGACAATAATGTAAAGCCATCTGTAGAAAGATAGCAGTCAGACATGAATACTTTAGAGGGTCGGATGCATTTCACCTGTGATTATGGTTTCCCCTGTAGACGAATGTACAAAGAATATGAAAGAATAACAGTATGCTGTCTTCAATTTAATCGTCATCCTATTAATTCTGTGTCAACAGTGAAGGTCAGACTTTTAAATTTCACAATTTGCAGATATTGCGATATTTATTTATTTCTGACGTGGGATATTATAAGTAGCAATCGTAAACAGCAAAATGTGAAAAAAAAAATGTTATTTTTATACAATAAATTTCACACCTCCTTTTATATGTAATAAATTTCTAGTTACAACTTAGCCCTTCTTCTCTCTCAATCAGCTGCATCCGGAGACGTAGGAGGTATGGGATCTATAGGGTAGAAATGACATTTTGGTATGTTGATATTCGGTAAAAATGAGGTAAAAATTTCATATATAAAATTATATATAAGATTCACTCATAAAAATTTTACTTCTATTTTACCCCATACCTAATAGGACTAAAATTGTATAAGAAACGATAAACTTATACGGGGGAAGGTTCCTCTTGATCATGCCTCGAGCATTCTTCCCCTTCTATTTTTAGAATTCCGAATTCTAGTATCCAGAAAAGAGGCTAAGCATTTTTTTTCTGGGTCTACTTCTAGTCCACTGATAAACTCTAAATTAACCGACTGCATTCCTCAGGGCCCAGTGACACCGCTCCATAGACCTGCTTTGGTTATGGGTTTGGGTTCTATTATATGGACATGGATATGCATTCGGTTTTTATTTTCAGTTTGTATTTGAAAGAACACCTCCAATTTCAAAATATGTACATTCATATCCTTATATCGATATTTAAAAAAAAAATCGTAAATATCATTATGACTTGTGATATATAATAACTTTGAAATCCTTTGTCCTCAACTTTCTCCTAAAAAAAATTAGAATTTGACACCTCTAAAATGAGAATTTATTTAAAAAAATGTTAAGAATTATAATTGTTGATGAGAAAATAAATTTTAATAATTTTATAATTTATTTTACTTATGTTTATACTTTTAAATAATCTTAACCATTAATTTTTTCATCAACAGTTATATTATAACTTTTTACTTTTCTCTTTAAAATGAAATTTACTTTAAATAAATCAAATCCAAAAATTGATATGAAAACAAAATTCTCTTTTGTAATAAAAAAATCAAAATCTTTAAATAATCATAATAACTGATTTTTTTTTCCTAATGACTTGATATTTTTAATGGAAAAAGTAAAAACGCACCAATGTCATACTAAATAAAGTCAACGTATAATGATTAATCTTTTTTTTTTGGTCGTCTTATAATGATTAATCTCAATATCAGTAACTACCAAGTTAACAACAATTAAGTTCATATTGCTTATAAGTATGTACTTCTTTTGTTTGATGTTATATGATTTTTTAATAATAATGGTAATTAAGTATTCCCCATCTTTTTTTTATTTAAAGATTCCAATTAATTAGAAATAATATAATTTTGGTGTTGATTTACAAGTGAAAACATGTTTTAGTTGGTTGTTAGAGTAAACCAGTGTCATTGAATTATGGTGACATTATTGGTAATTTTTTTTTAAAAAAAATGATCAAGAAGGAGATAATTGTTTCATTCCAAAGTTAAAATATACCATAAATATCAGTGAGAACTAACAACAGTAAATATAAAACTACCAATAAGGAATTAATAAAAAAAATTAAATTCAAAACTTTTGACTTTGGGTTGATATAGTTCTATTTTGTTAATTGAGCCAATCCTTAAATACTTGTATACACCTCTCACAAATCACTTTTAAATACTTTTATTACTTGTGATTGCATAAATTAAGCCTTTATTTTTTATAAAAAATAAAAAAAAATGGAAAGATATTATTAACACTTTTAGTTTAAGGTTAAGGTATCAATAACATAGACGGTTGATTAGAACTAGAAGTACCTTAAATATTTAAGGTATTTTTTTTATTGCTTACCAAATTTTGTGTCATGGGATTAGATAAAGCTTTTTTTTAAATAATGATTTTAAAATTTAAACTCTTAATATTACAGGTAAAATTATATTGAGATTGCAACCTATTTCTACTAGTTTTGAGTAAGAAAAAGGTAGAAAAAATAAAAATTATTGAGATTAATTAGTAGGTTTTCTTTGTTGGGCAAGGGTGGTGGTGGTGTAACACTGCAGTTTAATGATTGATGATGATTTGCCTTTCTTTTCAAATGGAGCTTTTGAATATATTGGGAGATCGAGAATAAAGATATCCATCTGCAATATAACCGGACAAAAGTGACCAATCAACGGTATAAAAAGGGAACGAAACCAAAATTATTTTAAGTAATGCTATTTCCACGGTAAGAAATAAAAAGGGAACATGATTATTTAACTAATATAATTCTGATATTTGCATAATTTACATGAATTAATAATTATTCAATAATAACAGTAAAAACTAATTCCAATTTTTGTTTGAATTCAGAGAGTTATTTGTACTAATATCTGCATCAATGAATTTGTGAAGAAATGATATGAATTTTTGTTAACACTTTTTCATGATCTAAACTACGTATATGCGCCACATAATTCAAGGCTTGCCCTTGCTTTTATGGATATTTCAATACTAACAGGTTTCCAGATAAAAATAGTGACACAACAATGTGTTAGTTTTGTTAGTCAAGATAATGTTCGGAAGCTTTAACATTTTCCTTCAATTATAGTCTCATTATAGATGGCCTCAATTAACATTTTCTGTAAGGATATTATCCAATAATTTCGTTTTGCATTAGTCTTAAAATTGCTGTTTTTCATATAAAAAAAGGCATGCATTACTCATATTTAATTTATTTATGATAAATTAATAAAGATAAGTAAAATGAAAATTTTGACGGATTAAGTGGGGAAGTGATTTTTACTTTAATTTTAATTTTTTGTGGTATTACAAAGGGCAGAAACGCCCAAAAAAGAAAGAGAAACACTACTTTAAAACAGAACCAGAAATGGATCTGGGAGTTGTCACTCCCATGGCATCAGCTAAGATCAGAAATATATCTGGGATTTTTGACTTTTATGTTATAATGAAGATCAGTTTTAAGTCATATATCAAATATATATTGAATGTGAAAAATTCACATGCGAACAGACACACAACACTCTATCTTTGTCGTTCTTTTAAATTATTAATATTAATCTCTGCTAAAGAATTTTGTCCATTCCCTTATAAATATAATTAATGAACCGAATAAGGCCAGTTTTCATTATCGCGCTTCTTAAGTGAAAAGCCGCTTTTGTGTCTGGAAAACTCTATTACATGAGATAGCATCCAAAAACACATGCAAGGAATCCAAATTTTATAACGCCTACCATGGATTTGCATTATTCTTGCATTTTCAAATCCAAGTGTATAGTAGTCTATTTGGGTGGTAAAAATTATCGTGTAAAATAGTAAATTTAATTATATTTTTCCAATTTTCATTTAATTAGCATATCTTTTTATATTAAAAATATTAAATAATCAGATTTTTTTATTAAAATTTTTGATAGAATAATTGGACATACCTATTAATTCTTAGATAAATAAGCGATTCTTATCATTTTATTTTATCTAACAAGTATCCTTAAATCTAATTAAATTTTATAAAAAATTATATTTATTTTTTTATAACATTACTCTTTTATATTTTGTAAAGCATAAATAATTATATATAGTTGGTGTGTTATTGGTGTGTGTGTGTGTATGCCCTGGTTGATCTGAGCTATTAAGGAGACAAATTTGTCCCACTTTAGCAAAGAAAAACGAGTATAATCACTATAATGCATTTTTTTTCTTCTGAATTTTAATTTTTCTGTTCTCTCCACCACTTTGTAACAATGACACTAATAACTTATTAGCACTCTTCTGCCCTACTTACTCCATTGCTAGCCAGCAACATGAACTTTATTCGCTAGGTATCGTTTTCGCAGTGGTCCCCCAGTTTGTCACATTCTCTAGACCAACGGACGAGAACAGGAGAAAGTTGCAGTAAAAAGGGAAATAGTTGATTTTCAGACTCATTCATCAGAAACCTCATTTAATACACGTGGATGATGAATACTCCCTCCCATTGTAGTTGATTTTCGTGAGCTTACATTTTCCATCAAAAATTCATATTATTAAAAGTGGAAAAACTTGGTTACGTCGACAAGTTTCCATCACATCTCTCTTTCTTGAGTTGACAGGTTTGTGCTGATGTTGTGACAGATTGACGTTACACTGGATTCCATGGATAAAAAGCAAAGAATCACATGATTTTTCATCACCCATTTTTACTGTTATGCTGAATCTGTGAAGTTTATTGACTGCCAATATTTACTACGTCTTTGAAGTCCAAGGGAAAAAAGGCAGAAAGAGTTTTACCCAAAAGGATAAAAACAAAAAACAAAACAAACAGAAGGGGTGAAAGAGAGAGGTGGAGACAGGGAACGTTGAGTCCCTTTTTTGTTGGTTGGGCTCATCTGGGAAATAGACTGCAGAGTGAAGGCACGCTACCCTTCATACACTGAATGCATTGTACTTGGAAATGACATTTCAAGAAGCTCTGACCCTCCTTCTCTGTGTACTCTCTGGAGCCACATATCTGCCACCACTGATATCAAGAACTGATGCGTTAATCCCTCCAGCTTTGAATTTACAGTATCAATGTAATATATAAAAATAAAATCTTGATTTATAAAATTTTGACAAATAATATTTTTTAGTTTAAATATTTATTTTATTTCACCTTTTAACATATGTTATTTTATTAAAATATTTATTAAAATTTCTTAATTTAAAATTATTTAATTATAGAAATATAAAAAAAATAAATATCAAACATTATAATTATTGATTTATTTATTTATTTTAAAATTTAAAATCTGATTTAAAATAAAAATCAGTAATTGACTTAAAATTTTTTTTATAATTATATCAATCAATAATTAAAATATAACATTGTATCTTAATAATTAATTTTATCTGAATTGTAGAATCAATACCAAAGAAAAAAGAAATAATTAATACCAAAAGAATTAATAGAATCAATAAAATCAATATCCAGATTGTAGAATTAATTTTAGATTGTATCAAATATATTGATTGTACAGTAATTAATAATATATGTATCATGATTATTTTAATTTTAAATTATAATATATGAATTGCATCAGTTATGAAAAAATCGTATTGTATCAAAATATTATTTTAATTCAAATTTAAAGTAATGTACAATTCGGATTGTATCAAATATATTGATTGCATCATAACTATATGGATTGTATCAAATATATTGATTACACCATAACTATAAGGATTGTATCATCAATTTGATTGATTGTGTCCTAACTGTGAGATTTACAGTCTATGAATATTTATTCGAATTCATTCATAATACACATTTTTATTTCATTCTGTGTCTCTATTATTATTTGTCACATTTAAATAATTTATTTGCTCATATTATACAAAGATGATTACTTGATACGATTATATTTTTAATGTTTGTGCTAATCAAAAAGTTTGAAAGTTCAAGGTCAAAATTATTTGACTATAAAAGTAACCAAATTTTTCGAAATCGTCATTTGGTGATACGATTAAGATGGTTTTTCTAAATTAAGAGGTATTTTTTCTAATCCTGATTTTAATATTGTTCTTTAAAAAGAGACTATCAATTATTTGATTTGAGGTATTTCATTTTGGACTATGTTTAATATAGGGTGCTAAGATTTAAGTAATTGTTAAAAGTACTCTGATTTACCATTTCAATCATTTGATTGAGGAATGATGTGTCTACATGGTTTCCAATGTTGGTGTTGGGACCAATACTAAAAATTCAAGCCATGTACCCATGAATATTGACTATGGTTCCAATTCAAAACTATGGTTCATGATTGTGAAGATACAAATATCCCAATTAATACATTTGATCTCATCCCTTTTAAGAGAATCAATGGGTTTAATGGAGATTCTGCTTTCTTAGTATGTAATTTTTTATTATATTATTCATAATAATCAATGGTTAGGGATTAGTTTCTAATAGTGTTGTTAATGACCATTCATATCATTTGATGGGATATTTTTTTTCATTTGTACTCATCAACGTAGTTCGCCGCTATTTAAGATCAGTTGTGTATTCTACTATTATTCGTGGTCTCTATTTACTGTAGTTCATTCTTTTTTGTCACCTATTTTTTTAGGATTTTTTTTTTGTAAAAATCTTTCATTTCATAATTGATTTATTATTTATTATCTATTGATTTTTCTTACACCAAATAAAGTGGTGCCTGTTTTTCTGTAATTGTTCAGAATAATAGGTTAACTTATGAGGAGCGTGATGTTTAATTGGTAAAATCTTAAACTTAGTGGAGTTGCGTTTATATTTGGATATATTATTTCTCAAACCAAATTGTAAACATAATTTTTTTTTATTTTTTAAATATTAAGACTTGATTAATGATTTTTTATTTAGATATTACTATTATAAGATCAATAGTTTTGTATGTCTCTCTTCTTACATTTACTTTTTGTACTCATCCATATTTGATTTATTATGCTACTTTAATTAATCATAGAAATGAAGGCAAATATCTTGAAAAAATTAACTCCATGAGAACATGTACATTCTGATCATAATGTATTTCAAATTTTAATATATTATTTGTTTTCATTTTTTTGCTATTTGGTATTTAATGCATTATAACATGTATTTCTTTAAAATTATGATATAAGATTTTTAAATTAATTACTTTTATTTATTATTTATAGAATTTAATACATTATATCATATTTTATATTATTTCGTACATAATACAGGCACTTCTGATAAGTGGCACGCTCACAATGAAACACATCTCCTCTTTAATTAAAATTCAAATTTTAAAAATTATAATCAATTATGAATATTATATTTATTAATAAAATATAATTACTAAGAAAAATATTGAACATATAAACAAAGTTGATATCATTGTTGAAATAATTTAAAGTGATAAAATTAATTTATATAATTTAAATAATTATTTCAAAATTTACATGATCAATATCTAACACGAGACAAATTCAAATTCAAAGTGATACAGTTTTGACCAATTATCATTATTTAAGTTATAAATCAATATTTAAAGAAGTGTTTCAAAAATTGTTATTAATGTATTTTATTAAGAGTTAATAAAGTATTTTGCTTCTTTATCAATAAGTATTAACATAATTAGTATCTTAATAAATATTTAGGGTTATAATTTGATATCATTGACTGGTCCATTTTATGAAATAATTCTACATTTATATATTATATTTAAAATAATTAATTAAATATTATTTTGATTCTAGCATTCTTAATAATAAAATCTTGATAACTAATTTATTAAAATTCAAAATTTGAAATTATAATCAATTTTGAATATTTCTTTAAATATATTTTTATTATAAATATGATTACATCAATCAAATAGATGATATGTTATGAATATCACAAATGAAAAATTTAAAATTATAATCAATTCTAAATATTTTCTTAAATATATTTTATTATAAATATAGATTTTTTTTTTACTTTCTTTAATGCGTTATATCAACTTTTATATCCCTGATTCTAATCATGCATTTATATTTATTATAATCAATATTTATTTAAAACTTATAATACATTAATGAAATTTTTTATGAAGATTTTTTATCTTTTTTTTAGAAAGAATACATTACTCTTATTATGTTATTTCACGTAATATGAGTTAAAAGTTCAGTTTATATAAGCATAAGTAACCCTAAATCAACAAAAGTATTGTTAATTTTTTTTTTTTTTAAAGGACATGAGCATGCAAATATTTGTAGCATTGTCATTTAATAGAATATTAATATATTATGATATTTATGGCAGACTAATATAGTATTTTGCATGTAATAGAATTGAAATTTTAAAAATTTAAAATTTATTATCAATAAGAATTATTATTTCCGTAAGTTTTTCTATTCAAAATATCTTTCATAAAGTATAAAAATTATTATAAAAAAATAATATAAGTTATGACCAGCATCAATCACGGATGTATCGCTATTTGAATTTATTACAAATGTTTAACCAATCATTATACATTTTTTTAAAAAAAATTAAAGAATCAAATTAATTGTTATTACATATTTATGTGTGTTAGAATATTGATATTGTTTTAAAATTCAAGAAATTTTATTTTTTGGTATTTTTTAAAATTCAAGAAGTTTTATTTTTTTGCTACAACCTATATAATGCTTTTATATGTACTTTTTACTCTTCATGATTATATACTCAATGATTCATCCTTATAAGACATAATACATTATTATTGTATTTTTTTTAAAAAATAATACATAGTTATTTTAAAATTAATTAAATGGGATTATTATGATATCTTATTGAATAACTATTTTTTTAATAATTTATTCATAGTATGTCACTTTTATATCTTTTTCATTTTTTATAAAAATTTATAAAGTGTAAAGTACAAAAAATATTATGGCAAAATTTTGATTTTTTCATAATAGTAAGACCTTTAATAATTCACATTATCACATCACATGTAGACAAAAAATGCAATAATACAAATAATTATTTATTTTTACTACTTTTTATGATTTATATTTAAAAATGAACTAACAATTTGATTAGCAAATTTGTCTGGTTCTATGTAAGATTTTTTTTTCTCATAGATATTATGGGCTCATTTGGATAAACTTTTTTAAAAAGAACTTTTTTATATAACTTATTTTAGTACTTTTTTTTTTTAAGAAAAAGTAATTTTACATTGGATATAACATTTTAGAAGTACTTTTAAATAATAAAATGACTTTTAAGTTTGTTTGGATAAAAAAAAGAATAAAAACACTTTATTTATATCAAAATTACTGAAAAAGACATCCAAATGTAAGAAATGATGAGTTATGATATATAAGATATAATTAAATGAGCTAGCATAATAGGAATGATGAGCTTTTCAAATATGTTATGGTAATAGCGTCATGAAAAATGAGATGTAAAGTAATAAAAATATGTCTAATTATGTATCTAAAGGTTTAATAATATGTTACTGATGTCGTTATATTTTACTTTCTATAAGTAATATAGTCATTGATATTAAAATTCGATTTAAAGTATTAAGACACAATGATTTAAAGTTACGTTATTTAAAATGTAATTCACAAAATTATCTAAAGAGTTTTATGTAAATAGGGTTTATAAAGAATAAAAAGAGAGGATATGAAATGTAATTTTTAATAAAGGTAAATGATATTTTTGTCATAAAATTATATTAAAAATTACTTTTCTTTTTTACTTTTTTCAGAAGTTAGAGATTATTAACTTTTAAAAAAGAGATAAATTAACTTTTTTTAACTTTTACTTTTTTTTAAAAGTTGCATCTAAACACACTTCAAAATATGTTAAAATACTTTTTTTTTAAAAAGTACCTTTTTCTAAAAAAAAATGTATCCAAATAGGTTCTATATCAAGTTTCATACATATTATCTTTCATAATGATATTTCAAATATTTATATTTACATATATTTATACGTAAGATTTGTTTTTTTTATAAATTTTTTTCGTACATTATACATAAATTGATAATAAATTTGTTATTTTTAATTATTATTTATATATTTAGTAGTTATATAATGATGTTTTTATGGATGCACGGGTGAAAATCTAGTTACATTAGCATAAATTGCATTTCCATCTTTTTTCTCCCTAAAAAAATAATTTTTTTAATCTTCAAAAGCTAATCATTTTCCTAGAAATCATTATGGTGAGTTTGATCTGTCCATCGTGCTGGACATAACAAAAGGGAATAGAAGCATCATACGAGTCATAAAGCTGATCGATGACAGGTCCAAAAGCTTATGGCAACTGCATTTGGACCTACCAAGTACCAACTAGTTATATTCTTTTTGTTTTCGATTTAAGTTTACTACACGCACCTTTCCATGTGAATGAATATCACCCATAATTGGGACAATTTAACTTTTTCAGAATTTGGACTCCGAGCAATTTACACGAGCTTTTGTTTAAACATACACGTGATGTGAATTTCTTTGCAACAGGAAATACGTATCATACTATCATATGATACACAAGTGTGCCTTAATTAATAATGTATCACTAAAGTGGCTTCCGATATGGTGGTTATAATTAGTGTGTTACATTAGAAAGGACTTATAGGAGTGACAAGGCTAGAACTTGCATTGGAAAAATCTCCACACATTTCTTAAACGAAGATTCTTTAGGTGTTAACCATTGTAAATTCTCGCAGACCACGTTGAATCTTGGAGTATATTTACAAAGTTTACGTCTCTGTGCTGTGACAGAGAGAGAGAGAGAGAGAGGGAGAAACCAAATCCAAAATGATAACGGGAACCCGCTACAATCTGATCATGCAATTCCAAGACATAATGAAAGCAATAAAAGAAGAAAAAGAGCAAAAAAAAAAAAAAAAGAAGGGGGGGGGGGGGATAACAAAATAAAGAGTAGCGGTAGCGTTAACCAAAAATGGAATTCGCTCAAACTACGAGAAATTAACCATCGGTTGTCTTTATAGAGTTGACGGCACTATGACCGGAAAGAGTCATTTTCTTGCTCAATTTCAGAGCCTGCTTCATCATCCTGATCAAGACAGTCAATTCCACAAGCTGTATGTCCATGTCCAAATGCCTTGATATGATCTTTAAGAGATCTTTTATGCTTAAAATCAGTCCCACACGAGCAATACCAGAGCTTACCACAGTTTTTTTCATGAGTTCTCCAATCCCCTCTCACAGCAAATGTTTTGCAACATTTTCTACACATGAAAGGCTTGATTCCATGCTTTCTCTTGTAATGGGTTTGAAGGGTTCTGAAGTCTTTGAGTGGTTTTGCTGTTGGATGATCAATGTTGTTCTTGCATCCCGGTGCACAGCATAGCAAGGGAGTCTAAGCATAGCTGTTGGCTGTGTTCCCCTTAGAGACTCTGGCCCCTTTCTATATTGGGATCCATGCCCCCACATATGCATCTGTAGATTTTAGCAGCAATATAATGAAAAAGCAAATAAGAATTGGTTGAAAAGAGAAGTGAGGAAGAATGAAAGCCACTTACACTCACGCATACAGGAGTAAATCTTCAGTACTATCGATATGGTCCAAAGAGCCTCATTGTGAAACAGCATTTACTTCAAACTAGGCCTTTGTTGCATGTAATTTTGTTGAGAGTGTGATTCTAAATTATTTTACTATGCCGGCCAAGTTTGAGTCAGAAGCCTTAGAGGATCTAGGACCCGCGTCCTTTTCAACATGTTTCAATACTTCTTCATCACCTATGGTCTAGGATGTGATTAAAGAAATAGGTAACTGTGTAGGGCATCCTAATAAAGAAAAAGTTCGAAAGCCCAGAGCAAGGGAATATTTGTACAGCTATTTATATAATTTTTGTGGAACATGTTTGATGTTGTTTCAACTTATGTCTCCCCATGTTGGTGTTCAAATTAATTGTTTTTGGGTATAAGCTAAGATTTAATCAACCCTAAAGATAAATTTTTCAGTTTTAGACAACTTTGCCATTTTCTAGCTTATACAAAAACTTTGAAGGTCCAAAAATGGATAGCATTGAGCCATTGACTAAAAGGGATACTTATCTTCTCAGTTAGAGTGGGAATTTTTTCATTTTTATCTCCTCACAGAAGTCAGAGGGGCATGGTAGAACAGCTTAGAGCTCAAGATAAAAGGAAATTACATGTAATCTTAAATATTAGGTAAAGGAAAAACCCTAAATTAGATACACACACGAATTTCTCTCCTTTCATGAATTTAAGCCAAGATTACAGGTGAAAAATTGATCGAAGTCAGACTATATAAAAAGAAGAGTAAAACCAAAGGATATGCAGAAATAAGCGTTTTCTTCTTCAGCAAATTTTCATGTAAGTGAGATCTGGGAAAGTTGGGGGTAGGAGAGGAAAAAAAAAAAGGAAAAGGAAAGACATTTTCTTTCTTTCTGTCCATCGTAAATTGTTTTCTTTATTTTATTCTCCTCGAGAGAATTCATCTTCAAGATGATGAAAGGCGACAAACCTGCATGTTGTTGTATCTGTTGAACGTCTTGAAACAAAGGGGGCATGCGAACTGTGTTGGACCAATCAGAATCTGAGTAGGTGTAGGGATCCAATATTGTCCTCTATTAATTCTAGTTGACCGATACCCAGAAGCAACAGTGACTTCTTCTTTGTCTGAAATCTCTGTGGAGTTTAGGTTTGAAGCTAAATCAGTTGAACTTGTGCTTGGAAGCCCTAAGTGTAAAGCCACCTTCACAGCATCGTCATCCAAAGAGGAAGATGATAGGCTTAGTTCTTTCTCTTTCTTGTCCAGTTCCATGGCACTACATGAAGATTCAATATCTTCATGTCTTGTAGGGCTTAGGTGAAGGAGAGGAAGGGCTTTTCTTAGAGGAGGAGAGGAGGGAGAGGATTGGTACTGAGCAAAAGAGATGCCACTTGTGCAGTTATGATAACTAGTAGGAAAATAGAACGGTGGATTAATGGAGCAAGATGATGACGAAGAAGAAGAGAGAAGGCACGGAGAATTGAGGTCGTACCAAACATTGAAGTCATTGGAGTGGTAAGGATTGGTCATGATGAGAGGTGGGAAGGAACAAGGAAGGATATATGATCGGGTAGAAGGGTTAGGTTATTATAGACTACTGATCAAGTACACGGAAAGGAAATAAAGGGAAGGGGCAGTGGAGGGAGAGACAAAGGGGAGCATAAGGATAATATAAGTTTGAGATTTAACAAAATCGCTACAATGAAAGAGTTAGGTGAAGAGTTAAAAAATGTACTAGATATTCAATGTTGGTAAAGCAAACCCAAAAAAGTAGAGGGAGACAAGATATCACTCGCGAAAAGGTCGTGGAGATTCAATATAAAATTTCGCAAAAAAATAAAATATTATTTTGTGTAAATATATGTTTTGTATTTTAATTTAGTGTTTGATATGATACGTTATTTTTTTAACTTTTTTTTTTGGGTGTTAATACATGTATTTTTTGCAAACATTTGTCATATAAAAAACAATTATTTTATTATTTAATTTTTTTAAAAAAATTATACTTTATAATATAATAATTAATTTTTAAAATGATGCTTGTATATTAATAATTATTCCCTTTTTTCAAAAAAAAGAACTAACATCCTTACAGCTTCACCAACCCATATAAGGCAGGGGAAGACAAAGTCAGTTAGTTGAAGTCTTGAAGACTATTTGTTCTCACATTATCACTGTCTCGTTCCCATTCACACGAGTGGCGAGAGGCAGTAACTACCTTGTAGCCCCATCGGGGAGAAACAATAGTTACGAGAACAAAAAATATGTAAACTATACCATGTAGTTACACTAATATTCCATAATATATAATAGTTCTACTTACAATTAAAATACGTGAAGAATTTGAATTTATTAAATAAAATTATAATAAGATCTAATTTATATATTATCTTGTGATTAATAAAAAAATATACGAATTAAAAAGTGGGTGACAATAAGTGTGTTTAAATAATTTTATTATAATCTAGCGAGTTGATTTAATAGCTAAGAAGATGGGTTCCCTATATCTTGATTATTGAAGTTTAAACTTTATGTTAATATTTAAAAAAATTAATTTTTTAAATGCATTAAACCACATGAAAGTGAAACTTTAAAATTGTAAAAAGAAAAATTTAATGTCAATTGACTCGATAACTAACTCACAAAGATATCTTTATTGTATGATAAAAATTAAAAATAATTACATTCGTATAAATTTAAATTCAATTTTCTTCCATCAAATACCGAGAATGCTGAGTCTTGGATCGATTAAAAAAAAAGTTATATTTTGTAAAATAATAGTAGTAACTTGTTGACCTTTTGTAATATTTCCGAGGGAAACACAATCTGCTTGTTTGACACCTTCCATGGTGATTTTCTCTTCCTTGGGGAAAACGAAAAGTTTGGATTTAAACCAGCAATTGCTTCGGCCTGCACGCTTTCTGGTCGGCTTGGCTCCCCAAAGGACACAGACTCTGTCCCTGTCTCCGCTGCTGCTTTCACCTCTCTTACATTACATGCAAACGTTCACTGTTCGATCCACCATGTGTCTCGTGTGTCTGGTACGTTCCTTGCTAACTCTAGTCATACAAGCCATTTTGTTCAGTGGGCATTTTGGAGCTAAGAACTCATTAGCTAGTATGTTTGATTTGGCTTTTGAAAAACTTCAAATTATGATTTAAATAAAAATTTGCCTCTTATTATTTTCGCATAAATCATGATTTTGAAATTTTAAAAGTTTATTTCTTGTTATTTTTGTCTCTTATTCCTTCCATTTTTCTGCTTTCCACTTTACAAGAGGTCCAAACTCCAGAGGAACAATTTAGTCCTGATGACTTGTATAATTTGGGAGACTTCAAAAACGATTCTGTGGGTAAAAAAATTCACATTTTAACTTCTTAGCTCGACTTGTAATTTTGGCTTACATAATCACTTAAGGGGCTTGCCAAAGCGCAATACTCCAAGTTTCACATTAGATGAGAATTAGATGATAGTTTATAACCACCAATGATTAATTACATAAACAACTCGATCTTATCTTTTGATCATTTCAGGTGGATTTGAACGAGCATTTAAAAAAAAAAGACTTTTTATATGAATTTTCATTTTTAAATTTTTTATAAAAAATTATATTATATTTGGATGTAAGAATCCAAAAATAATTTTTAATTATAAAAAATAATTTTTAGATGCAAGTTTAGCTTATAAAAAAGCATAATTTTGTTTAAAATTTATCCAAACACACTAAAATATAAAAAGTATTATAAATAAAAATAAATTATTAACATAAAAATACATTCAAACGAATTTTAATAAGTTTTTTTTTTGGTCGTCAGTTCTGAAATACGAACGCCCGAAGGCCCAAATACATTCAAACGAACTTTTATAAGTTGGGGAGCACTAAATCTTAATTAAAAATTGAACACCCAATGTGGAATCGCTTTCGTAATGGGAGGGCCAGAAGGTTGCCATGGGCTGGGTTTCAATCTCGGCCCATCTGAGCCAAGCTAATTGAGGAACGTGACATAATGACAGAATCAACAAAATTTGCACTGATCAATCGAATCTTAATCATAATTAGTTCTTCAGAAATCACAATTAATGAAACAAATCACAGATCGTAATCTTCCTCCAATAAAAATGGAATCAAATAACAAAATAATCAAAGCCCATGAACGACCTGCATCTCTGCTTATATAAACACCACTATTTTCTCTTCTTTACGTTAAATCAAAGCCTTTCTGGTCCAGTGAGGAAAAATAGAAGCCTCCTCTCGTCTTCAAATCAGCATCTTGCGGGCATGGTAAGTGATAACACTGAAACATCCATCCTTGGTTTTTTTTTTTTCCAACCCTTTTGCCATTGATCTATCAATCTCTCGTTGTTTCTAGGGCCCTTATTAGTTATTAGTGATTCTTTGGTTTACAATATACACTCTGTGGTGCAGATGCGTCAGGGGTACTATTACCCACATGTGCCATATCCTTACCCACCTGGTTATTACGGTCATCATCGTCACTATATATATGACAACGACAATAACATTGTGGAAAGAAATCCATATCCCTTTGATGGTCCATATTTGGACAGAAGAATGGTGGAACCGAGCCATGACGTTGGAGCTCATCGGGTAGGATATGATCGCCATGGAAGACTGAGGCCTTATCCCTACTACGATTCCAGATATTGGTTCCATGGGAGATTAGATCCTTATACCAGCTACCGAGCATACTACGAGACTCCGCTACTTGCCTTCCCTCAACCACCGCCACGGCCACAGACGCACCCATTTTATACTCCAGAATCGATATGCTCTATTATGTGAGAGCTACCTACCTAGAAGCTTAATTAATTACTCTCGTGCTGATGCTGCCCGGAGTTTTTGTGGGTAGTGTTCAGAAATATTCTAGTTTCATTAGTTTAACCTCGTTGTTAAGATACGTATCTCATGTAATTACTTTTCGCTTTAGGTGATTTAATTTAATTTGGTTATTTTTCGTTGAACATTGATGTTCTTGTTTCGTTAAATTCTCTGTCTGCTACGATGGTTGATGGATGTATTATTATGTATATATCGTGCAATACGATGTTGTGCTTAGATCGGTTGTCTTTTGCCACAAGTTTCTTGTAGGTTAGATTTCTTCTGGTGGAGTTTTAAAACCTATTTCTTCTAAAAACAGACCTTAGATGATGGATCCATATATAGAGAGAAATATGAAAGAATAATCCAAAATTACTAATATGGTATTATGTAAATCTTGAACTCTCATGTATTTCAATTATTGGGTAATGCTTGATATGGAAGAATAGTAATTCCATTTTATATTCATTCTATAGAACGAAGCATTTTACAAAATTAAAAATGAAACATGGAATTCATTATTTTCATGAAACGAAGTTTAATTTTTTTTTTAATATATCCTCGTTAGTTTCATTAGTTTTATAAAATGACTTATAGGAAAATAGATAATGATATCACTTAACAAAAATTTAAATAAAAGATGAGATGATTATAAGTTTAATGATTATATTGTATATTCATTTCAAATAACAATATATATATTTATATTTCTTTTCACAAATAAAACAATATTTGTTTTGTTTTCCTTGAGTAACAATATTTATTTTTATTTAGATATAAAAAAATAAATGTAAACATTGCTTTTAAAAATATACATTTATATTACATATATAAAATATACATAAAAAATTTAAAATTATTTTGCCTTTTTTAAGAAGGACATTCATGTCATTTTATTTATTTTTAATTATATTCCATATTGAATGCATGTACTAATTTGAAAATTATCAAATTATGAATTAAAAATAATCATTTTATTTTAACTAATTCCATTCTTGTTCCATTTTCATTTAATAGAATCATTATTTCCGTGTACTAAATATTATGTTTGTTTCTTATTCTCTTTTTATGGGATGTTGATAAAAACCGAATCAAATTAATCTGGTAAACTAATTAAATTGCATTTAATTATGATTTGGTTTAATTTTTTATTCTTATTATGGTTCAGTTCACGGGTTGAGATTGAACCAAAACAAATTATGTACGTATCACTCAATTTCTTTTTATAAATTTAAATCAAGTTATTATATGTTCTTTCACAACCGATTTCTTGAATAAAAAAAATTGACAGTACTTTGGAAGTAGGCAAATCCATTTAGAGATTCTTCTTTATATTTCCTTTATATTCATCTGGAAGTGGCATATACAGATTAAAAATCACGCCTTCAAGTGGAGGCATTACTATCCAGATTTATGTCAATTTTAGTTATTTACTATTACACCTTGAAATTCCTACAATATGTAACATATAAATATAGTTTGATGATAAGGTTCACAGTATATGGATTGTTGATGTTGTTGAGTACCACCTTCTATATATGCTTATTATTAGTATGTATTTGGATTAGATTATTTTGTATTCAAAATAATTTATAATTAATTTTTTAAAAAAAATAAAAAAAGATAATTTTTTAAAAGATTAGGTTATGCCATATATGGACTTATTCTTTTCTTACAAAAGAGATGCAACCTGGGATGAGGAGAGAATATGCAGGCGCTCTGGGGGGATTTTAATTTGATCCAAAGCCCAAAGGGGTTATGGATGTCATGGAGTGGTACTTGTTTCTTTATGTCGGCCTGGACCATTAATTACATGGTTTTCTACAAAGACAAAAAAAGTTTTGTGTGGTGCATGATAATGGCCTAGTCGGAGTCTGCCAACTTGCTACAATAGAAAATTTGTATCAATATAAGTCATTTTTTGGAAAAAAAAAATGTTATTTCTGTCTATTATTATTCATAATCACTCATTCACTTGCATTCTTTTCAACTAAAATTTCTTTTTTTTTTTTAGGATATGTATGAATGATGAAATTTAACAAAAAAGGAAATAAAATTAATTTTTTATTTCTAAATTAAGAAAATGATAAATATTTATAAAAATAAAAAAAGAAAGAATATGAAGATTATATGATAATCTCTCTTTTTTTTATTTTAAAAAAATTTCCAATATAATTTTTTTTAATCAAAATAAAAAATTTACTTTTCTTACGAACTCTTTCATTTAAATATATCCTTAATGATGTGATCAATTGTATAATAAAAATCTTAAAAGTTAAAAGATAATATTTTCTATTTTAAAAATTTTCCTTTTCTATAAAACGAGACATTATCAATATATACTCAAAAGATATTCTTCAATGATAACCAAATACCAAAAATTATAAGTAATGGTGGATAATCTACTCTCAAACTCAAACAGTAATAGTTTATTAACTAACAACAAAATCAAATGCATTAGTCTAATAATAAAAAAAGCAAAATAATATAACAAAATTCAATAATTTTATTTTTTGTCTTTAGAAAAAAAGCATATATTAACTAAGAAAGGAGGATTTAAACTCCAAAATACTTTTTGAGTATTCAAGGGAAGCAAAAAAATTTTTCTTCTCCGCAATGCTCATATGCATTTGGGAGAAGCTAAAACAAACAACATTAACACAAAATCTTAAACCCAATCGCAATAAAATCTATTATTCGTTCTTTGTAGACATTTATTATATCTATTTTATCTCACAATAATCTCATCCTTTATCCATAAAATTAAGAGAAAATGGTTCTATGATTAAATGAATAAAGAAACAAGTTTAAAAATAATTTAAAGTTTAAAGGAGAACGATGTTACTTTTTTAACAGTGTATTAACTGCTCAATTTAAATTTACTTATTATTTGAGTGACAATTTATTAGTGGATTAAAGTAAATATGTATAAGGAATAAAAAGCAAATTTTACTCTAAAAATAAATAAAACCGATTTAATTTCATTTAGATATTAAGAATTTGCAGTACATAACTACATATACAACAGTTAGGAAAATGTTAATTAATTGACTTTTTCTACGCGAATTCGGAGAAAAAAAGGCGGTGAGTGAGAGTGACGTACCATAGACGAAGTCAAAATAAAAAACAAAAACGGTGAATTATGCCGAATCAGTCCTTTGTTGCCTTACTTAGCACTGGAATGAGTGTCCGATGAAATTAGGGATAGAAAGGGTAAAGAATCAATTTTTGGTGGGAAGCGAAGCTTAGGACGTTATGAATTTAAAAATTTAAAAACGACACACACCCGTCACGGCACTTTCTGGCTCGGTTCTCTTCTCCCTCGTCTTTTAACCTTTTTCGCGGTGCCCGTCCTCTTCTAATTTCTAAGACTTTGGGAAACCCTATATTTTCTTTCTTCTCTATCGCGTTTTCCCGTGCTCATCGCCCTAACAAAACCGGTATTCTTCTCTCACCAATTCAACTTGTTTATCCATCTTCATTCGTCTTCCCAATTTCGTTTTCGATTGAACTTTAGAGTAAGATTTTTATATACTGTTGCTCTGATTAGTCTGTTAATCGGTTCAGGTTTGCTGTTGGAATAAATAAAACAGTGATTCGAGTATCTAGGTTTTAAAAATAAAGGGAAATCATCTCGCGTTTGTTTGTTGATTACTGTTTGTTAATGAATTTCGTTGATGATGATGGTTCAAGTTTTTTGATTATATTTTTGGATTTATCTCGATTTGATCCTTTCTGTGCAACTTTGGTACAGCTTCCGTGCACCTTAAATGTGCATGGTAGGACCGAATCCAGATGAATTTTACATATTTGAAGGACCAAATTGATAAAACGCGTATCATACTAATATTCTCAATTTAACAATCTATCTACAGTCTATCAAACCCTCAGAAGCAGTACAAATACGATTCAGTGGTGCTAATATATGCGATGATTCTTGACAATTAACTGGGTAATAGGGAATAAGAATTATGGCTTGTTCATCTCTTTATTTTAATCCTTTCTGCAGGATCAATGAAGTCTTGGTCTCAGGATGAAAAAATGGAAGCTAATGGGATCCATGATCTTAAGATACCTTTGTTGCAGACTCAACAAGATGCCACAATTAGAACAATTGTATTTCAAATAAATGGTATCGAGTGTGCATCCTGTGTAAATTCTGTTGAATCTGCTGCTAGAAACCTTAATGGGGTAAACAGCATCATGGTATCACCACTTGATGGTCGAGCTGCAATCAAATATGTCCCAAAGTTCGTTACTGTAAGTCAACCTTCAGAAATTATCGTAGTTTAATCAGCTTGTAATATGTGAACACAACTCCTATCTTTTGATTTTCCTAAAAATATTTATGATCTTTTGACTGTTATTTCACACAGGCATGCATGCCTAGAATCCTTATGCAAGATGAAAAGCTTTTTTTTAACGATCGATTCACGCTAATGTCTTCATACCAATTATTTTTCTTTTCTCTTTTACACATACTTTATCTTTCTACTGACTGAAAGTGATGATATTTCTGATGTAAATTTATTGTAGGCAAACAAAATAAAAGAAGCCATAGAAGACACTGGTTTTAGAGTTGATGAGCTCCAGGAGCAAGAGATATCAGTATGCCGAGTCAGGATTAAAGGAATGGCATGCACAAACTGCTCTGAATCTGTTGAGCGTGCCCTTCAAATGGTCGATGGAGTGAAAAAGGCAATAGTAGGTCTAGCTATAGAGGAAGCAAAAGTGCACTTTGATCCTAACATCACTGATACCAACAAGATAATTGAAGCTATAGAAGATGCTGGCTTTGGAGCAGATCTTATTACCTCTGGGAATGATGTGAACAAAGTGCATCTAAAACTTGAAGGGGTTGATTCTCCAGAAGATGTAAATGTCATAATGTCTTCTCTTGAGTTAGCTGTAGGCGTGAATCATGTTGAAATGGATTTGACAGAACATAAAGTTACAGTTAGCTATAATTCAGACATTACAGGTCCAAGATCTCTTATACACTGCATTCAGGCAGCTAGCCATGGTCCCAATATGTATCAAGCCACCTTGTACACTCCTTCAGGACAAAGAGAAAGGGAGAAGGGGAATGAAATTCGAATGTATAGGGACCAATTTTTGTTCAGCTGCTTATTTTCTGTTCCTGTGTTCATATTTGCCATGGTACTTCCCATGCTTCCTCCATATGGCAACTGGTTAAACTATAAGATCCACAATATGCTCACTCTTGGGTTGTTTTTAAGATGGATCCTTAGCACACCTGTGCAGTTCATAGTTGGCAAGAGGTATTATATGAGTAATTATTTGATTCTAGCTTCTTGTTACTGTTACTATTTATTAGCCAAAATACAGTTATATTGTTTTCAAAAGATAGAGATTTTTATAATCATTTTACTTTGGATATCATTATTAGGTTCTATGTGGGATCATATCATGCACTGAGGCGAAGATTTGCTAACATGGATGTGCTGGTTGCGCTAGGCACTAATGCTGCTTATTTTTACTCAATATATATTTTAATAAAAGCACTGACTTCAGCAACATTTCAAGGACAAGATTTTTTTGAGACCAGTTCCATGTTGATATCGTTTATTCTATTAGGGAAATATTTGGAGATTTTGGCTAAAGGGAAAACATCAGATGCTTTGGGAAAGCTGACACAACTTGTTCCTGAGAAAGCTTATTTGTTAGAAATTGATACTGATGGAAATGTCATCACAGAGACAGAAATTGACACTCAACTAATACAAAAGAATGACATAATTAAGATTGTTCCTGGGGCTAACATTCCTGTTGATGGTATTGTTATAAAAGGGCAAAGCTATGCAAATGAAAGCATGATCACTGGGGAGGCAAGACCTGTTGATAAAAGTCCAGGAGACAAGGTATTATTCATATGGTATGATTCTTAGTTGTTAGCATACGTTGATGTTACAGATAATGAGAGGAGCAGTCCTAAGAAATTAGGGGTGAACATGACTAAAACGTAAATTAAGAAGGTCAATGTTGGTGTTGTAGGATAAGAGTTCCAAGAAAGATAGGTGTAACTTAAAGTGAGAGAGAGATGCATCGTGTTATGTGTTTACTGATGAGTAAATTTAAAAGATGTGTGTGTGTGTGTGTATTGGATTCAGGAGGTTGATATCATTTGGCTTTTCTTTTTCTTTTTCTTGAAAAATATGTGACATCTTTTGATCTTTTTTTCCAAGCTTTATTGCTTCATATAGTGTAAAGGTGGCATGATAGAGTAGTGAGAACATTTTTTTTATTTTCTCTAAATGTGATGAAAGGTTATCAGTGGGACCATCAATGAGAATGGCTGCTTACTGGTTAAGGCCACACATGTTGGATCAGAGACTGCACTTTCTCAAATTGTTCAACTCGTAGAAGCTGCTCAACTTGCCAGAGCACCAGTTCAAAAACTTGCTGACCATATTTCAAGGGTTTTTGTTCCAATAGTGAGTGTTTCTCCTAAAGCTATACTGTTCTAGTTTCTTTTCCAATTTTTCCCTTAAAAGTTAAGGTTTTATCCTTGTTTAGTGCCTTAAATGTAATATATATCTATGTAGGGAGTCTGAGCTTATGTATGCTGATAATGGAGAACAAAAATTACCTAAAAATTTATGCGTTGCCGCTCCTTCAATAATAAACATATTTTGGGTGAAATTTTCTTTACTGGATGATCGGGAAAGGGTTTCTTTTTCTCTAATTTTTTTTCACCTTGCCATGGCCTGTAAGTAATAATTTTTATCACTCTATTTTTCGGTGTTAGGAACTCTGACTCAAAAAGTGGCGTTTCAAGATATATGCCATCAGTTCTCTGATTTTTTTTGCTTGCCTCATCTTTTTGTTTATATGCTAACCTTATTGGACTGAAATTGAATGGATGATACATATCCTGCATCATTTTACCTCTTAATTGATATTGGCATTGCAACAATATTTTATCCGTGGAAAGCTGCTCAGTTTATGGTTGCATCCTTAGGTGGTTGTTGCAGCATTTATAACCTGGCTGGGATGGTTTATTCCTGGAGAAGCTGGTATTTACCCTAAACATTGGATACCAAAAGCTATGGATGCATTTGAGCTTGCTTTGCAGTTTGCTATTTCTGTTCTGGTTGTTGCTTGCCCATGTGCTCTGGGTTTAGCAACACCAACAGCAGTCATGGTTGCTTCAGGCATGGGTGCTTCTCAAGGTGTGCTCATCAAGGGTGGAGATGCACTGGAAAAGGCACACAAGGTAATGGTACTCTTTTTTCCTGGTACTCCATATCTCGAGTTGAGGTGTAGTATTGAAATGTGCTGGCATTAGGAAAGTATGCTAAATAAAAGCTTGCATATTTTGTATTTGTAACAGAACATGTGAACTTTTACCCCAATTTTTGTTTATCGGGATAAACTAGTTGTAACTAGATATGGAAAGTGAAACAACCTTCAAATTTTCTCCAGTTATTTGAGACAAAATCTTTTGACTGCAGGGTTGCATCACTTTGTGTGTGGGCTACTTCTTGAAAATAGTCTGGTTGTCCAAGTCTCTGAAGTAGCAAATAGACATACTTATTGCAATATGATATCATAATACATGATAGCACTGTTGGTATGATTTTTCCACTTGTTTGAGCATTCATAATTTGGTTGTTGTAAAATCTGTACAATCAACCTTTTATGCCTTTTAGCGATGCTTTTTTCCCATTTTCCCTTGACTGAAGCCATCTATTGTGATATATAAACTGCATATTTGATCAAGCGAAGCAAAATAATTTTTAATGCTTATATTCTTTTTTAGCTGGATGTTGATGAAGGACAATATATTCTTCCTCTGACCTTTGTGCATTGGTTGTTCTGTCTGGCAATTAGGATTGCATTAAAATCATCATCAAAGGCATAAATTGTTTTCGGGTGCTAAGATCAAAGACAAAGACACTGTTTCACTTCATTTCATTGTATCTCTAACATTGATGTTTGGCATAATGTAGTAAATGTTATCTAGCTTTTATTTTTTATGCTGCATATACCTTTTGCTTTCACTGTATTTTTTAAATGGAATCTTACTAATTGTTCTTGATGCAGGTAAAAATTGTTGTGTTTGATAAGACCGGGACATTAACAGTTGGGAAACCAATGGTAGTTAGCGCAATGCTGTTTTCTGAATTTTCTATGGAGGAGTTATGTGACATGGCAATTGCTGTGGAGGTATTCTTTTAGATGTTTTATACTCTACTTGGATATCTGAATGTTGGATATAATTTTATTCTTATTTTTTCGGAGCCTATGTCAGAAAGAAATTGAAGAATATATAAGAAGAAACTGAATCTAGTTTTGATCAAAGAAAATTTGATTTTATCTCATTTAATGGAAAGAATTTTTGCTTGGATGGATTTGCAAGTGCTTTATTTTATAAAATATTAAGTAAATGGATTTAATCTTGATTGTGTAAACTTTTTTACACTATAATCTAATCATGCATTACCATAAAGAATTTGATTGTAATAATAACTATTTGAAAGGTCAAACTCTTTTAATAATGTATCAAGTGACAATACATAATTGGGTGATACTGCAAACAAGTTTTATACTTACGTGGATCAAAATTAAACTCTAAGCAAATATGAAAAACACATGACAATACTAGTTTGTCTCATTTAATAGATTTGGAAAATTAGTTGGTTGTCCCTGGATTTTGATATTATATTGAATTCTCCCAATTTGTTTATTGAGATGAAAAACAAAACAGATTTGCTATTCAGCCCGAGGTCTTTTGCCTGATTAGTTGTCCAGATAGACACATATTGGGTGGGGCCTAGTGGTGGGTTCCACTCTCTGCCTGGGCAACTTTTTGGGTAGAACACTTCAGGCTTCAGTGTTTTTCAAAACAATAAGGAGAGGAATTATCAATGATGCTGAAGTTTCTAATCTAATTATCTTAAATTTTATTTCTCCACATTATCTAACCTAATTATTTCTACAAAATTTTAGGTGAATAGTGAACATCCGATAGCAAAAGCTGTTGTGGCACATGCGAAGAGGCTGCGCCAGAAGTTTGGGTCCTGCACTGAGCGAGTCCCAGATGTGACGGACTTTGAGGTACACCTGGGGGCTGGGGTAAGTGGAAAAGTTGGTGATAGAACAGTTTTAGTTGGAAACACGAGACTCATGCATGCTTGTAATGTCCCAATTTGTTCCGAGGTTGAGAGGTACATCTCTGAAAATGAAGTTCTGGCTAGAACTTGTGTATTAGTTTCAATCGACGGAAAGATTGCTGGAGCATTCTCCGTAACTGATCCTGTAAAGCCAGAGGCTAAGCGTGTCATATCTTTTCTCCACTCCATGGGCATCTCAAGCATCATAGTGACCGGTGATAACTGTGCCACTGCAACTGCTATTGCAAATGAAGTCGGCATTGGTAAGGTCTTTGCTGAGATAGACCCACTGGGAAAAGCTGATAAGGTGAAAGACTTGCAGGTAAGGCTTGTAAGCTATTAAGCTATAAAACGCAGTCTTTTTCAATTGGATCTAACAAACTAATGGTGTTGTTGACACATCTTGGTTACAAAATGATGCATGAAGGCCTAATATCAGAGGTCATATGAAAAAGATGTTTGCTCACTTTATGGTTTTTTAAACTGAAACTGGATGCAGATGAAAGGAATGACAGTGGCAATGGTGGGTGATGGAATAAATGACTCGCCGGCCTTAGTTGCTGCTGATGTTGGCATGGCAATTGGTGCAGGAACTGACGTAGCTATAGAAGCAGCTGATATAGTTCTTGTCAAAAGCAGCTTGGAAGATGTGATTACAGCCATAGATCTATCTAGAAAGACCATGTCTCGTATCCGGCTCAACTACATCTGGGCTCTTGGTTACAACATTCTGGGCATGCCAATTGCTGCTGGCGTCTTGTACCCCTTTATTGGAGTCAGGTTGCCCCCATGGCTTGCTGGTGCTTGCATGGCTGCTTCATCTCTTAGTGTGGTTTCTTCATCTCTTTTGCTGCAGTTCTATAAAAAGCCTTTGCATATGGAATCCACTTGATGGCCTGTTTACGCCCTCCAGTTGGACAAGACGGTCCACATTTTGGCTTAAGCCTCAAGTTGTAATTTTTTCTGTGAAACAATGGGGCAAAAGCCCAAACAAACCAAGACTTGACAAAAGGGCAAAGAGGCTCCTAAAGCATCAGGTAGAATAAGTATATTGACTATATTCAAATCAGTTGGTGGGATCAAAATCTGATGATATCCTGGTTCAAAGTTGAGACTGAAATTCCCTATTCGATCTGCGAACAATTTCTTTCTCGAAGCGTATGTATCACCTTATTTTCTCAAACTTAAGCAATGTCTAATTTTGGAAATCAGGTTACTTCTACCAGTAACCTCTCTTGTAACTTTTGATTTGCTGATTGATGTCATTTTTCTTACTGTAATTATTTCTTCCAGATAGAAATAGGTGGGTATTCTTTATTATTAACTCTTCATTTTCAAATTTCAGAGTAATATTCACTTTTTCAGTGTTCATGGAAACCAGTGATCGTCCATCTTGCCTTGATCAATACTAAATGGTTGGTTATCAAGCATCTGCAACTTAAATGTTGTGGTTGTTGGAACGAGATATTGGAAATACACAAGATTACACTTAGGAACTTAACAACCGTTATACATTATACGGTTAAAAGGAAATGTTTCGTGGCTGTGAGTCGTAGAAAACTCTTCTAGTTTTGGAGCAACACATGATTAAAACATAATGTAAAAATTTTTACAAGAATAATATCAAAATTCAATAAGAAAATTATATATGTTTTTCTTACACTTTTTTACATTATTTTTTAATATAAATTAAGAATTTAGCATCAACACAAAACTCCAGAATTTGAGAATGGCACTCATGAGACAATGAACTTGTTTAGATGTGTTTTTCTATTAGTTTTTTTAAATGTACTTCTTTTTTATATATTTTAGTGTACTTGAATAATTTTTTTTAAAAAAATTTGATACACTAAAAAAAATCTAAAATTATACTTTTTTTAGTTAAATTTTTGTGATTATAAAAAAAAAAATTTCAACTAAAAAACTACTCCTTGAATATTGCATTATACATAAAATAGATTTTAATATAATTTTTTAAAAAAATCATATAAATTGTTTTTGATAAAACGTAGAAGAGTAAACAAAAAATTTTAAAAAATTCCGATAGGTTCCAGGGACTAGGCCTTTAACTTGGTCCCGGTTAAAGGTTAACAAAGCAGGGAAAAATATCAAAATACCAAAAAAACAACACTATCTTGTCACTATTCCTCTCTTTGCTCGAATCGGGCTACTGATGGTGTTTACTGTTCTACTGATCGTCGTTCAACTCAGGTAAGCTCGAACGTGATCTGCAACTTTTCTCAGATTTAATCACCCAAGTGTTGGTTCTAAACCCAATGAATATCTGCTGCTGAGGAAACTCTATGCTTTTTGTTGCGGGTTTCGATTTCTACTCGAGGGTATCTCTTCTTATTTCATGTTCAGTTAAGTTAGCCGAAAGACGAAGCTGATTATGGTTGCTAGTTAACGTGATCGGTTATTACGTATTTGTGGATTCTGTGTTTTTACTTCTTTTTTTTTAAATAATTCTGAGACCCAGTTATGTAAAGAATAGATTTGGTTTTTCAGTTCTCTGGTAGCAATAAATACTGTTCTGGTAAGAGCCGAATTCGAATTTCAGTTTGTGTTCTAGCCAAATTTTACAATTAGGGTTTTGGGGTTTGTGTTGTAAGAATGAATAGTTCGGGTTTGGGACGTGGGTTTTTGTCGGGTCTCAGTGGGGGGATTTTGGACCTGGATTCGCCATTTCATAGACATAGTCAACAACCAATGAATATTATGAGTGGTCTGCGAAATGATCACACAATTGGGCTAACGGAAGTGAAAGGCTCGAATGCAGCATTAGATTTTGGTCAAGGAAAGGCAATTGCTCCTTCTAATCCCGCCAATAGTGATGATTTGAGCGAAGAGGATGAGCCAAGTAACGCAGAAGATGGAAATTGCGAGAACTTTGATGGTTGGAAGAGCCAAAAGGGGTCTCCTTGGCAGCGAATGAAATGGACAGACAAGGTGGTTAGGCTCCTTATAGCGGTGGTGGCTTGTGTGGGTGATGATGGCACAATTGATGGCATGGATGGACCTAAAAGGAAATCTGGGATCTTGCAAAAGAAGGGCAAGTGGAAAACAGTCTCCAAGATAATGATGAGCAAGGGGTGCCGCGTGTCGCCACAGCAGTGTGAGGACAAGTTCAATGACTTAAACAAGAGGTACAAGAGGTTAAATGATATACTTGGAAGGGGAGCTAGTTGTAGAGTGGTTGAGAATCCTGCACTGATGGATTCAATGCCCAACCTGTCGGCTAAGGCGAAGGATGATGTTCGAAAGATTTTGAGCTCAAAACACTTGTTTTATAAGGAGATGTGTGCTTACCATAACGGGCAAAGGATACCCAATTGCCATGATCTTGATTTGCGGGGTTATTCTTTGCAGCATGGGAGGTACTCGAGAGATAATAACAGCTCGGACGAGGAAGATGACGATGACGATGAAAGTGAGGATGATGAATGCGGTAATGAAGGTAATATTAATGCACATGGGGATGGAGAGGGGATGGAGGAGTTCTGTGATAGAAAGAAATTAAGTGAGGAGGATGGTCATTTTTTGCCACAATCTGTTGGGCTGGATAAATTTGAAGTTGAAATGGCAAGGATTTTTGAAGACCCCACAAAGTCATTGAGAGAACGAAGAGAGTGGATAAAGATGCAGATGTTGCAGATTCAAGAGCAAAAAGTCAGCTACCTAGCCCAAGCCCTTGAACTTGAGAAACAACGGTTTAAGTGGTTAAGATACTGCAGCAAGAAGGACAGGGAGCTGGAGATGTTGAGATTGGAGAATGAGTGCATGAAATTGGAAACTGAGCGCAAGGTCTTGAAACTGAAGCAGAAAGAGCTTGAGACAGATTTCAGTAGGTCTGAGATGTCCATGGGCCCTGCCTCTCTTGGAATCGACAGGCTGCAAAGAAGGGAGCACATCAACTTGGGCACACAGCAGTAGCTCCTGCTCAGAAAGGATCGGTCATCATTGCCTAAATATTGTATGAGATGAAACCCTTGTTTAATATGTTTCACAATGTGTTAAAACAGTTAGACTAACATAGTAGGTTGTATATATAGATTGCATTGACCTTGAAAATGGATAATATATTTTTCTTGAGCCATCAACTATGTGGCTGAGAAGTGAGTTCACTAGAGATTTCCCTTTTGAATTGTTCCCATCATTTAAGAACAATATATAAGATCAGACTTTTTTAACTTTTGCATTACCTAGATATATTAGAAACAATTTCCCAGTCCATTAGCCACCCATTAGACCGTCAAATTATTGCCAAAAATGTGAACTTATAGCCGATCAGGGTTTATTCATATTTTATTAAAAAAAAGAAAGCCACCTACGATCGGTTAGCCCGCAGGGTTATGGATCGAATCTGCAAAAACGGTTGTGACCATTTTGTGAATTTGGAACAATACTTTCGCAGTGTATGAGAAAACTATCACCAATAATCCCAAGAAAGAAAAGGACTGAACAATAATGCACGCACTGTCTTACAGAGAAAAAAAAAGTTTTCTTATATGACTAAATCCAATTTTTACCTAAAATTTACACTTCACTTTATTTGATCAAGTTGACTAACTTCTATCCAACTTTGTTAACAAAATATTCCTTTTAACTTTAAAACTAACCATAATTAATTTTATAAATTGAGTTTGGTATCATATTAGGAAACTTCAAATGGTGAAATGTAATTTATTCAATATTTTTTAAAACTTTTGTAATCTCATCAATTATTCTATTACTAAATACAAACTTCATGTTTTCTCTTATCTGTGAGTTATAGTATTTTTTTAAAAATAAACTTATAATTCCCACAAAACATAAAATAAACAAAAATTATAATGGAATATACTATCATACAGTAGTGATACACGAATTCAGTGGTACATGATGATATTATAGAAATAATATATGTATTTTCAATTTTTTCATCCATCATCAATGTATTTATAAGTCTTTTTTTTTTTAAATTATACTAGAGGAAAATTAAACTCCATGTTGATAGTTAAAAGGGGTGAAATAAATTTTAAGCAATAAAAGGAAAACATCATCTGACAAAAGTTATTTGATATCCTTGAATATATAATTAAATTATAAAAGACTAAAACCAGTGTTAGTTGAGTTATAAATTACGTGTTATCATGTTAACTATCAACCACTTTGATTTCACTTTCTCAAATGTTATCTAGATTTAACATTGAAAAAATTAAATTTTTGTAGTTAACTCTTACAAAGACGAGTTCAACTTATTTTTTTGTTTCAAGCTATAATATGTTTTTTACTTTTAGAAAGACAAAAATTACTTATGCAGATCAATACTTTAGTATTTATATTTTCCTTCTTAAGTTCAATTCAAAATCAATAACACAATAATTTCTATGAAGAATGATTATGTAAGGAACGAGTTATATGACTAAATTACAAAAGACTGAAACCAATATTAATCAATTAAATTATAAGTTGATTAGCTTATAGTTTTACTATAACGACTTTTATGATAAATTTTACATTAAATAAATTTGGTATTTATATTGAATACTTTTTGAAAAAATAAAAAATAACTAGTAGTGTTAAAATACAGTTAGTCAATTTAGTCAAATAAAATGAAATTTAAATTTTAGACAAGAATTAAGTTTTATGTCAAAAAAAAAAAAAGAAAAGAAAGAATCATTAAGCGTGGAGCTTCTGAAGTGGTCACTCAAATGGAGTCCCCATTCCAGTCCTCTCTCTTTAAACTTAAAAGTGGATTTTCAGAAGTCTCATTTCTCAGCAGTTGGAGTGAGCCTCGCTAAAGGCATTACTATGTGTCATAATTTGAAATTAGAAAACGTAAGTGACCAATATTATTTTGTACCAACATTCTACTTCAGTAACTGACATTAGATGTAGAACAAGTTTATGCGTGCACTTGTTTGATTTTAAGTGATCCACACGGGACCGAATAAGTCACCAAGAAAGAAATATAAGCAACGAAATCAGCATTTTCCGCAACTGCAAACTTCTTTTTCGGGAGATCCAAAGAAATCAGTGTTTGAAATTAAGCACAACCAAACATGTCCCAAGATCCCAGGAGTTAATTTACAGTCAAAATTAGAAAAAGTCATATGCCAACAACAGAAATTTCCATGGAATGTCCCATGAAACTTTCCATTATTTCCATGAGTGAAGGAAACTAATTTTGCAGCATTTATTATTCAAATACAAATTCTAGCCGCTGATCCATCACTTTAGACATTCATAATATATATCCTCCAACGGTAGTAATGGTTCGTCTATATAAGAGTGCCTCATCATAAATGGTTTCTACGTCTCCCTGTCTTCAAGAGCCCGGAACATTTTCATTCAAACACTTGTTTCTCATTTTTCAAATTCCGGAAGCCAAGGCCAAAGGTACACTCTCTCTGTGACAACCGCTGGTTTAGCTTCTACTTGTCTGTTTCTCTCTTTAACAGCGTTTCTGTGTAACTACTGTCTATTTGTATGTTAACTTTCTGTAATTGTACCCGTTTACCTTCTTGATTCTTATATTTGGGTCGGTAGCAGCATCACTTTATCAAATTGCCATGTTTTGGCCTTTTGTGTATGACTGTATGTCTTTATCTGGTTTGTTTATGTGGATCCATTTATATTTATGAAAGTCCCTATCTTTACTTGATTGTGTTGCTGATGGATGTTGATCTGTGTTTCCAATCGAAGTCCTGTTTTATCTGCATAAATCAGATGATATTTATGGTCGATTTTTATGATAAAGTAGTGCTCTTCTGGCTGAGTTAGATATGGTGTGGTAGTTACTGACAGCTATGCATGGTTTAATTGATTTAAGCAAGGATCGAATTGGATTTTTATTTCATTGTTGTCATTCTTTCTTTCCAGAGGTTGTGTTTCATTTTTATAGACTTCAAATTTGGAGAAGTATTGTACATGATGTTGTCCTTTTTGGCAATGGTTTGAACATACAGTTAATTCAAGGCTGTTAAATGATACATATGATGAGCTTTGAAGCCGTAGTTCTGGCATAAATCCAAACTTTCCACCATTCATATCTGCAAGTTGGGTCACGGCCACACACTCATGCTGTGATCAATATATTGTGAAAAAATCAGAAAGTTCCTTTTCGAGTCTTGTAGGTTAGCTGGTCGACTTTTCCTAAATGAGCAAGTCACTCATTTGACCAGATAAAAAATGACCGCGATGCAGTATAGAATGTAAAGTTGAACCCAATTCCATTTATGATAGGTATAAAACAATGATTTTAGAATATCCAGTCACATTTGTTGAGCCTTGGTAAGGATCTGACGAATGTCATGAGAAAACTTGGGTTGTCCTTAATTGCATCATACTTCTTTCTTTTCAATTACAAATGCACTGAAGCTGTCAATTAGCTACTCAAATGATTGTCTGGAATCCAGTGTTATTCTTATGCTCTCAAACTAGATTTCATTTTAAGTCCATAAATTTCTGACTTCTGAGCATAATTTATTCTGGTGCAGTTTGTAGTGGATTCTACCGCTAAGCAGTAATGGCTGATAGGCACCAGCACCCAACAATCGTACAAAAGTTTGCTGGCCAACTTCATTTGAGATCCAGCCTTTCCCCGCACGTTGCAACTCGTTATGGAGGTTCGCAAAGGCCTGCTCTGTATCAGCAACAAGTTTCATACGCAAATTATTCAAATGCAGGGTTGCAGTATCCTGTCACGCTAGCATGCAAAGCAACGAGTGATGTGCCATGTTCAGCTGCTTCACCTCTGTTTGTCCCAGCCCCTTCAGAGAAAGGCTTTGCAAGCTTTGTCACTGATTTTCTCATGGGTGGAGTTTCTGCTGCAGTGTCCAAGACTGCAGCTGCGCCTATTGAGCGTGTAAAGCTTCTGATTCAAAACCAAGATGAGATGATTAAGGCTGGTCGCCTCTCTGAACCCTACAAGGGCATTGGAGATTGCTTTGGCAGAACAATCAAAGAGGAGGGATTCATTTCATTGTGGAGAGGGAACACTGCTAATGTTATCCGTTACTTCCCTACACAGGTTTGTCATTCCTCTGTCCCTGTACTTGAACTTCGCATTGTCTTCTTGTTGTGTGCTTATTTGGTCCTTCTAATTCTTCTCCAGGCCCTGAACTTTGCATTCAAAGACTACTTTAAGAGGCTATTTAACTGCAGGAAGGACCGTGATGGCTACTGGAAATGGTTTGCGGGTAATTTGGCATCTGGTGGTGCCGCAGGAGCTTCATCCTTGCTCTTTGTTTACTCATTGGATTATGCTCGAACCCGCCTTGCTAATGATGCCAAGGCTGCAAAGAAGGGGGGAGAGAGGCAATTCAATGGTTTGGTCGATGTGTACAAGAAGACTCTTCAATCAGATGGTATTGTTGGCCTCTACCGTGGCTTCAACATTTCTTGTGTTGGCATCATTGTCTACCGTGGTTTGTACTTTGGAATGTATGATTCTTTGAAGCCAGTGCTCCTGGTTGGATCGTTGCAGGTGAGACATTGCCTAAAAGTTCACCTTCTGCCAACCATGTCTTATCAACATTATTTGATTCTTTTGTTTAACACTTTTTTCTTTCTTTTTCTGTTTTCCTCCCAAAATGAAATTTCAGGATAGTTTCTTCGCCAGCTTTGCTCTGGGATGGCTCATTACCAACGGTGCTGGCCTTGCCTCCTACCCCATTGACACTGTTCGTAGAAGAATGATGATGACGTCCGGTGAAGCCGTCAAGTACAAGGGCTCTTTGGATGCATTCTCGCAAATTCTCAAGAATGAAGGTCCAAAGTCTCTCTTCAAGGGCGCTGGTGCAAACATCCTTCGTGCTGTTGCTGGTGCTGGTGTGCTTGCGGGTTATGACAAACTTCAGGTGCTTCTGCTAGGAAAGAAGTATGGTTCCGGTGGGGCTTAATTTTTTACATCATACCCATACGGCACAAGTTGGTGATGAAAGAAATCGGAATCATTCTGATTTCTGAGATATTTGTTTCATCATTTAGTTCACTTAATTATTTGAGTAAGCAAGCACATCATTCTTCCCTCCCTCCCTACTAAATTCTAATCATCCTTAGAGTACCTTATCTTCTAAACTCTAATCACTGCTCCTTTTTGAAGTGTATTAGTTTTTATAATCTTGATTACCCGAATTGTTGCTATCTCGCTTGGTTATGTATGTAAGGCTATACATACGTTAACTCATTTCTAATTTTCACAAAGCAATGGATCCATTTTGATTCATGTTCTGGTTTAAAGATCTGAGCATTGTTGACAAGTATCTAAATCTAGCGTACTATCCAAAATGCCCTGAGGTTAATTATTCATTGATTAATCTTTGATCATTTGTAAAGAAAGAGCGAAATAAAAAGGGAAGGCAATACAAGAAAAAGCCAAGAAAAAAGACCACGAGCTACTGACGTGGGTTCATGTCATTTGACGTGTGCCATGCCTATATGATTATAAACGACACAGCAGGTCCTCTCCTTTCAGAACAGGCAGTGAATCTTTTTTGGTTTGGTTTTCATAATCAGCGTAGTGTCTTGTGAATACAAAAATGTTATTTTTATGATTTAATCCTACATCTTCTCCGTCACTTATTTTGAATGATAATAAATAAAAGAGAAATTTAATTTCTTTTTATTGTTTTCTTTTTTTCATCTTTCTTTTTATCATAAAGGTAGGTTTATGGGAAGAGAAATAGAATTGAGACATAGAAATAATATGATTGTTGTGAATGTGGGTTCTTTAGCGTTGCAGAGTGCAGACAAAAGGAATGTGGAGGGTTTATAATGATACTCTTCGTCCTTCACTTCTTCACTTGCACGCCAGGTTTTTGTTTCGTTCGCTTTCTCAATTATGCCAGATTCTCTCACATGCTTGACAGCCTTTTCCATTTGTTCTTCTCGGAGGTGCGCTTGCTTTGTTTAGACTTAAGCAAAAGAAAGAGGGGGAGAGAGAAACAGAACACAGATAAGGGAGGGACGGAAGATGTGCTTAATTGCTTACATCAACTATACATCATCTTGTGAACTGCCACTGTAGTCAATATTCTGGTCAACTCGACACTGTTGGTCATAATCTTTTACACAATATCTTGCTGATAAAATTATGTTGGCGTATTGGGGCATCCTCTTCTCACCTCCCCTCTCAATGTAGAATGTTAAAAATTATCGGTAATATTTATAATCTCTATTAACAAATTTTTATACTTTATTAATCATTATAATTTTATTATTTAATCAATATTATTATAAAAGTAATTCTCCTCTTAAGTTTCAAATTTTTAATTTTTCATAAACATTAATTAATAATTAATTAAACACAAATAAAAAATAAGTAAAATAGTAAATACAAATATTATATTCTATAGTTAAAATTAATTTTAAACATAGATAGTTATTTTTTTTTACATATATTATTTTAACTGATTTCAAATATACTTTACCTTTTTATAAAATATTTTTATTTAACTAATTAATTTATAATTATAATAAAATATAAGTAATTAATTTATAAAATACTTATATTAAAAAAATTAAAAAAATATAAATTTAGAGGCACGATAGTACCCTAGTAAAATATAATAATTCAAGTGATAGATTTTGGAGTATGACGCCACTAACACCTGTAAATCCAAGACAATATAAATGCAATTTTGTTCTTATAAAAAAGTTGAAACATATTTAGTAATGGAAAAGAAGACCTTGAATAAACAAATATCCAACAAGGTTTACTTCAATTTGCAACGATTTTAATTTTTAAGCTATTGAAGTGAATTCAATTCCTAATTAACTGTGTTGTTTATTCCAGTCCCTTGTTCATATGCTTGCACCATCTTTGTTTAAGAGTATTTAGTTCGAAAATGCATCTACTTAGAATTGTGTGTATTTGGAGAAAAATGGAAAGCACAAATTTGTTATAGGTTGATTACTAACAAACCATAAGTGCTACCAACTTGATGGGATCAGTTTTTGTTTGGTCACCCCTCTTCAACCACATTTATCGCTTGGATTCATTTTCTAAACTCGGGCCAACCACCAAGGTTGTCCCTATCGAAAATCCGATGATTTGGTGGTCTCCTTCATGTGCAACTGGAATCCAATCCAACCCCATTCAATCTCATTTCTTATTTTTCAGGAATGGCAATGTAGATTCTCTCTCCTGCTTCTCAACTCTCTTATATGTGTTGAAAGACCTATATGGACTTAAGGATAGGTCAGAGTTGTATGTTCTTGTAAGGTGGGGTGGATGCAGATTGCATTCTTTATACATATTAAAATTATATTTAAAATATATAATAATTTATATATTTTTATTATAATTTATTTATTTAAATTATGAATAGAAATAATAAAGTATTTTTTTAAATATATTTTTTAATTTATATAACATAATAGTTAATTTTTAATATTATGATAAATTATTATATAAATTTATATAAAATATTTATAAATAAAGGACGAGATAAGTAAAGTGTAAGTTTTAAATATTTTTATAAGATTAGATTTAGGTTTTGGTTCTCAAACTCAAGAGAACAAGTAAGGACAAATTGAGTTGTATTTTGAGATTTGGGACGGAGTTCAATCCCTACCCGTCTCTTTTTTTTTTTCATTTAATTTCATTTCTCTTATGCCTACTTTTGATCACTTTAATAATAAAAATCAACTCACATCGTAAAATTGTATCAAACAAAAAAGCTACTTCTATCCATTTCTATTTCACGTATCAAGTAAAAAAAAAACAATTTCAGAAAAAAAAATAAAACAAGATACTTCTTTTAATTTTTTTCCTTTTTTTGGGTGCAATTTTTTTAGGTGAAAATTGAAAAAACAAAAAAAAAATTAAACTATCATTATAGTTTTTTAAAAATTTATTTTACATCAATTTCATCATTTAGATATATTTAATATTTATTTAATTTTTTAAAAAATATTTAATTTTAAATTAATTTTTTAAAAATTTAAAATGAATCAAGATGACTTTTTATAATATCATTTTAAATATTTTAAAAATTAATTTAATATCATATATATTTAAAAAATTATTTTAATATTTTTTAAATTTTTAAATAATTAATTTAATATCACATATTTTTAAAAAAATTAATTAATATTAAATGAATTTTTAAAGAATTTTAAATTGTAGTTTAGTTTTTTTAAAAAAAAAACCGTAACGGTTGGAGAAGAGGTGCGATGCAGGCGATCATGGTCTATCTAACGGAGTTGGCGTGTTCCTGAAACAAAGGCAGAGAGAGAGTAGAGAGGAATAGTAGCGAGAGAGAGAAGAGAGTGAGTTGCAAAACGAAGACAGAGCCATTTTCATGCGCTCTTCTCGTCTCACAGCAAAAGCGATTAAGGTCGGTTCTTTCAACTCCGTCCAATCCAATCCATCTTTCTGTTTCTTCATGTCATCCGAATCCATTGCTTATCAATTATCATTGTTGATCTTCGCAATTTTCTGGTTTTGATCCGTAGCATTTTCCCTCTGCCGTTGCAATCAACGGAACTGCCAGATTCTTCTGCCTCGATAGCGAACTTTATGTGATTCTTTGTGGTTAGAGGGTGCTTTCGTCTAAATCAGGTACTCTTCTACTTTTGCGGTTTGTGGTTTGTTTCGTTTCCGGGAATCTACGGAGCAATGAATAACGAATTTGGAGTTTGATGAGTCATACACTGTGACTGTGTTGCTTGAAGGCTAAATTGTAGGTTCAGATGCGAGAGGACAGTTTTCCTTTCTCTCTTTTACTTTTTGTTCATTAGGTAGGTGGGAGAATATCCTCATGACTGAATCATTGTTTCTTCCTGAGAGATCAAAGATTTTGACTTATATGCGATCTTAGGCTGTACTTTTCTGATTAGCCAATCAGAAACACGTTTTGTATGGACTTATTAGAATACTAAGGATGATTCTGGTGCATAGCTGGCTAAAATTTGTCAGCTGTGGTACTAATGCCTTTTCGTTTTCCACGATCTTAGGCATGCTGGATTTTTCCTTCTTTTACAATGCATGTATGTAAGCAATAACTTTGGTTGAATTAATAGCATTTGCCTTCACGTAATTTATTTTATATATAGTAATACACTGAATATCTGTGTGAATTTTATTTTTATTTTTTTTTTCAGGTTTACAGTTTAGGAGTAGCTGAATGTAAGGAGGCAAATGGTCACGTGTTAATTGTTTCAACTTTTGTTGATAAATCTGCGTTGGTGAATCTGTTAAGAACAGGTTTGTTTGTGTGTGTGTGTGTATATATATATATATTGTTGTTTGTGCTGAAGCTTTTATGTTTTTTTGTGTATGCGCCTCATTATCTTTGCACTGATTCTTGTAATTTTCTGTGAATTCACTCTGCAGATTACTTGTCTGGCAGAACGGATTCCAAATGAGTTGGAACCCACACATGGAGTTCCACTACAATAACATCAGCTATCCCTATAGCACAACAGGAAGCTTTATTGAATACTTTGAAGGTCTCACCTACGATCATGTCAACTTCATTTTTTCTGGTGCCTCACATGTTCAGGTGGCTACAAAGACTGTCATCTAGATTCCCTTTAAGCTATTACATGTTCTTTATTGATAGATATTGTTGCACTTCTTTTCTTGTTTCCTTAATGTAGATCTATTGGAAGACTGTGCTTAGTTTGATATATTCTGTAGAACTTTTCAAATCAATCATATCAAAATAAGCACATTCATCTATCTATCTATCTGCAGATTATATCTGCAATTTTTTTAATGTTCTTTTGCTATTAATGGAAGGTACTAGAAAGATTCATAATATTGAAGTTAAAAAAATCCATTTATATATGCAGGAAAGTTCATACCCTTCATCTACAAGCTTTTACAAGTTTGGACTATCTGAACCTGAGAGTACTTCATACTATCGTTACAGTCATGGTTATGAGGTGAATCATCATGAACCACTGATGGATGAGTATAGAAGGCCTTCAGTAAACTCATCAACAATCAATGAACAGACGTCAGTAGTAAATACAGAATGGGGAGAAGGAGTAAACACTTCCACACGAGATAATTCTATTGAATGTACGTTCTTATGTTTCATCTGAAGATAATTTTCCTAACATATAAAGGGCCTTGGATTGGCTGCAGAACCATTTGTACAATTAAAACAATTAAGTGACCTGTCCAGCACTCTATAATTACAATTTTAGTAATATTTGGGTGACGAAATGTACTCTTGAGTTAATTTTGGTTAATCTCTGTTCGTTCTTCAATTAAATTCTTTAAAAAATGAACTGCTGCTCACCCCACGCTGCTGCACTTTGAGATAACTTAGTCTTGATTCCTTCATGAGCATCATAATGTTTCAGAAACTGCTGTAGGAGAGTTAAGTATCTGGATTCTGGTACACTCATTAATCCACAGAAGTATTTTTCAGATTTCAGCTGCCTGGACATGAAAGAGTCTAATTGAACTTACCCGCTGAAATACAGGCAAATATATTGGTTCATAATGAAGAAGTCTACTTGCTTATATTAGTTTAGTTCTCTTAATGCTATGATCTTGAGCTCTTTCTATCATCTTAATGATTTTATAAGATCTAATCTTCTGGTTTTCTGTAATTTAGTTGATTTTTCTGAAACTAGATTATGGGTATTTCTCTAAATTGTAGACAACTTATTTAATTTTCACTTTCCCTCCGTACCTCTTCATCAGTCTTTACTCTGTCCTCTTGCTAAGAAGAAATAAATGCTGAAAATTTGTGAGTGTTCATTTATAAGTTGTTGCTGATACTTTGTTCAAGTACTGAAAGAGAGAGAGATACAGAGAGAAGAATCAAATAAAGGAGTAGTCCCATGTTGGTAGGTCATACATATATTGTAGCCTTTACCCATGACAAATCTTGTAGGATACTTTCTAAGTTTATTCCCAAAGAGAAAAGGTAGTAGATTCTGTTATGGCCTCTTCATTTATAATCCATCCAAACCCCTTTTGCAGAGCTGTCATTTGGTAGTTTTGACCCTACATATAAAATGTATACTCATCATATAAACAACTCCGTCTCTTATTTTTCAGGTCCACGAAGACATCATAGTAATTCCAACGATTATCAGGTATTTGCCTTTAAAAGTCCTGGTGCATAAAACAGTTAAATGCTATGAAAATCTAAGAAGTTTGTACAGTTACCTTTAGCACATTGATTAGTGAGAACCACAATAAAAGATTATCTAAGCCATTTTTTCGAAGTTTTGCAGGTCATTTGGCAAGACAATATTGATCCGGACAACATGACCTATGAGGTTGGATTGAGAGTCTTAGATTCCTTCCCTTTCTAGGCTTTATATATTTCTTCCTTAAAGTACAGCTACTATATGTTTAATTTCCTTAAAGTATAGAGTCAATCACTAGATATTTCAAATTCCTTCCTGTCCTCCATCATTACAGTTTATTCTGTGATGATATATTTACTGATTGGGAATTTGGAAAATACTTTTTTTTATCACTAGATGCTAAATGTGCGGCTAAATGGTTGTGTGATCTCAAATCATTCTAGTTATGTGAACATCTCTATAAATAGCAATTGGCAAAAGGTCGAAGTATAGACTCCTTAGATCTTATTTGATTCTTTTGCCTCTTCCCACATTAATATCATATTATTATTCCAGGAACTAATTGAATTAGGTGATACTGTTGGAACTCAAAGCCGTGGTCTCTCCCAAGAACAGATCTCTTTGCTTCCAGTTTCAAAGTACAAGTGTGGGTTCTTCTTGAGGAAGAAGTCACGAGATGAGAGGTAATATTTGGGTTTTTTTTTTTGATGTTTTAATGCAATTACTTCTCTTCTTCTTCTCCATTCAGCCATTATATTAATTTTCTTTTCATGAGTCTAGCTTTCAAAATGCTTGTTTCTGCTTTTTAAAGGTCTTCGCTAACTCTACTTCATGGTTGACTATAGTTCTCAGACAATTCTACTTTTTTCTGGGTCCAAATTAATCTTTAGGGATTTGAGATTGCTGCTATTGAGCTTGCTGAAATTCTATTTGGGTGATTTTAATTTGCTCTGTTGAAATACTAATTTGTACAGCTTAGATAGAATTTATTATTAGGTAAAGAAGGATGAGGTGCAGATCTCTGCAGGATAACAGACCGTAGGTCCATGGAAATGGATATATAGATTAGTAATGGGTACATGCATATATATATATATATATATATATATGTATGTATTCTTGTGGACTAAGAAATGCATAGGTAATGAATGAACAGGTTTACCATCATTTATAGTCCTAAAATCTAATGCATGCCTGTCTCAAATAATCTGTAAATGAGAAAAAACTGCGTAGACTCAACCAAACAAAGTTGGGGATTATACTTCAAACCCTTGGGTATATGTTTGTGGTCTGCTTCAGAGTCCTTTTCGCATCCATTGTTTTTATGGCAGAACTGCAAGTATTTGGATCTTGCCTCGTCTCTGTTAATGGTTGATCTAACTCGTCCATTTTGTTTAGATGCGTGATTTGCCAGATGGAATATAAAAGAGGGGACAAGCGGATCACTTTACCATGTAAGCATGTCTATCATGCTAGTTTGTGGTAACAGATGGCTTAGCATCAATAAGGCAAGATATTTGATACTTATCGAATATGAATTTGCCATGAACTTAATAAGTACTTTTTAGTGCTCATTTTGGCTTCTGCTGAAATACCTGTCCTTTTTTTCCTTTTCTGGTGGGCTTGTGTTTTTCAGGCTTGCCCTATATGTTACACGGAGGTGTTTGCCGACATGTCAAAAAACAAATAATCACAGACGAGCGAGTAGAAGTGACCTGCATATGTTTCTGTTTCTGCTTGAATTTCGGGGTCGGTCTTAGAATTATATTTATTTGTTTCCTTTTTCCTACTCAGACCAACCATCACGTTGGGTTTAGCAAAATTACAAAGAGAGCAGTCGCGTGGGTTATAATCATGAGGTTTTAAAGGATGTGAGCATGCGTCATGGTTGTGTTGGAGAGGCCATGTTTTGTTATTGTAATACTTTTATACAGAGTGTGCTATGATTTCACCTACTTATTATGATATTATCAGCTGCTGCTGATGCAGTGTTTTTATTGGAGAGGCTGGAATATGAACATGCAGTCTTTCTTCTTTAATCCCCATTTTTTATGAGAATTTCTTCAAAAACTTATCAAGGGTTCGTGTTATACCATTGGAATTGGACCGCAAGTGCTAGGTTGTTATATATATATATATATATATATATATATATATATATTCCACCATTTACGTTAGAAGGAAGACTAAACGCTAGATCTTGGAGACAGATAATATTCAGGCACTTTATGCATTTAACTTTTATGATGTTTTACCCTTGTGTCTCTCTGTACAAGTGAAGGAAATAATAAAAGTTGTCTGCTCAGACAAGCTTTCTACATCTGATTAAAATTCTATAAGTAGTTTTTCATTCACGCAGACACTCACCAAGTCTCTCCCTTGACTTGGTTCAAAGCCCGTATTATGGTAAAGATAAAAACACTAAAGAGAAAAAACAATCCCAAATTTATTTATTTTTTTGGCGACCACAATCCTAAGTTGACACATATAATGATATAAACAAAGTATGAACTGCCTCAAGGTTGAGTCCTTAATATTTTCAAGCATTAATCTAGGCCGTTAAGGTATTTAACAAAATAATCTTCTCAGACATGATAGAAGGCTAATACTATATAAGGGGTTACAATCCATACTTTCCTCTAGGTATGTATAGATATTAAGATCCATGAACTTAAGGTGTTGGGGCTTCAGCGATCCCTTGCTGTCTTGGATTACTTACTGTATACCTCAGCTCAAAATTCAACCACTCTTGCTGCTAGAAAATGGGATTTTTATAAAACTCTAATCATATTCTTTTCCGTAATGTTCATCTTGACTTTTGACTTTTTATTTTTTTCAAATTAGTTTTCGTATCAAGAGCCCTAAAATAGTTGAAGAATACAAAAATCCAACTATTTTGCAAGAAAAAATGTGTAGAGTATCTTGATATAATGGGAAAGTTCTAAAAAAAAAAAAGGTTGAACCAAGCATTTAAAATTGAGTAATGTTATACAATTAAAAAAATAATCATACTTTTTTATAAAATTTAATTAAATTTAAAGATAATTGCTAGATGAAAGTCAACGACGTAGAATTATATTGTCCAAAAACTCTAATTATTTAGCGGTGGTATGGATCTTACTTAGATACATTTCATGAAGAATTTTTCCATGACAGCATTGAAAATCCTTCCATTTATTTGATTTTTCGAGTGTTAGGCCAACCTCAATGGTCCAAGATAGGTCAAGAACTCAAGTTAAATAAATATTTGAACCTAGTCGGCAATGGGTTATTTTCAGTCCGATGATTTCCATTTATACGGTCTAATGGATCAGGTCAAACTTTGAAACTTTCACAAATTATTATTCTTTAAAATCACAAAATTTAATAATTAATTTAATTTACAAATAAAATTATTTGTTTCAATAAATTATAAAATTGAAATTAACTTAATTTTAAAAGCATGATTTTAATTGTGTACATATAGAAATCCAATCAAATCTAATACAACCTAAGTGAATTTAATTTGATTTTAGTTTTTGTTTAAATTGATGATTTTATCCTTATTAACTTATTTATTTTATGTACATATCTAGGGATAAAAAATAAATATTAAAATAAATAAAATTTAAAAAATCTTTAATGTGTTTTAAATATAAAAATTAATTTGCTACAAATAAATTAAAATAATATTTTATATTTAGTTACAAATATAAAATTAATTTTTGATTCAAATTAAATTTATTTTTAATGATTTCAAACTTTGGCCTTCTTAATTCCCATTTGAACCAATTCTTGAGACGCCGGCTTCTAATTATACTGTCAGAAAGCATAATTTATCCCAATATATTCATATATACATATCATTGTAGTAACTTTTCATGTATAGGAATGATAATAATACTTATTACCAAGTCATATATATAATTATAAATGGAATAATTGTTAGTATAATATTAACGTTCTGTCATTAATTTGAAAGAGATCAATATCATATTCGAGAAATCGCGAAAGTCATCATGCTCCATGGATTCATCGTAGATAGACAAACAAACAAAAATACACACAAAATTGACATACTAGTAATAAGCTAGAGATTTCAGCTAATAAACTCCGTTTTAAGCAGCAATAAAAAAAGATTTAATTTTGATCTAATATAAATATAAAATCTTTTTACAATATCATTCAATTACATTTTATTAAGTATTTAACTTTTTAAATAATTGTTACCTTAGTCAAATTTTTTTAATGTTTTGACAATTCGTAATTGAATGATAGCGTAAAATTTTTTTATAATAACAATAGATCAAAATTAAACTCTAAAAAAATTAGAATTTTAGATTTTCAAATTTGTAAACTGTAACCAAGCACGAGAGGAAGTAGGTGGCTTTATGGAAGGTTGAACCTCTAACATTATCACACACTCTAATATTAAAAATTGAAACCATCCAATCTACCCATATATAAATTTAATTTAATCCATCTAATTATAAAAATAAATTGAATGAATTTGATTAAATTTAACTAATGGATGGTTAATGAATTAATTAAAATATTTATTAGATATCTATATGGTTTAAATAATTTATTGGATATCCATATAGTTTGAACAATATAATATATTTAGATACAGGAGAAGTCTATATGCATTTAATCAAGGATGGATGGATTTGATATTCATTTGCTAAAATAGATTAATAGATAAATTAAATATTATTCATTAAAATCGGTCATGAGAGAATTGGAGAATTTTAATAATTTTTTTATAAATACTAAATAAATTATTAATTTTATTTTTTATACATTCATTAATAATCTAATTTAAAATTCATCTAATTCATCTATTTGACACCCTTATAATAGAGTTACAAGTTTATTGCATTTAGAATGCATGCCATAAGCACTTCTGGTTGTCAATTAAATTCAACTCTTAGCAAAGGGAACCTATATATCTTAATTAAGGGCTCTATGAAATGCATTGCATCTGCCCTAACAAAGACATGGGGAATCGAGCTGTAGTGAAAGACCCAGTATTGAAACTTGTTCTAGAAATTTGAATCCTGCAGGTGTGCATTACATTACAAGTCTCCATTAACAGTTTCATATACAGAATCACATAGCCTTTAATTAAGTCAACTTTTAATTAAGTCAACTTTGAATCCTGCAGGTGTGCATTACATTACAAGTCTCCATTAACAGTTTCATATACAGAACCATAAAGCCTTTAATTAAGTCAACTTTTAATGGCAAAATAAAATATTGCAATAATGAATGGTGTGAACTGAAGATAGATGTTCTCCTTTCACCAAAATCTCCATGAACTGCATTTCATTCTTTAACCTGATCTAATTAATGCATAACACAACTTTCTGCCTCAGATTTACATCCTTCCCACATATTCCTATCAGGTTAGCGCGGAGAGAAAATGAGAACGTGTGGAAAAGGAATAAGGGCCTTCATGGCTTCACTCACGATGTAAAAGAAAGTCAGCAAATGTGAGCTGGCGACAGGAGCAAAATGCCAAGCAAAATTATTTTAGTTATGAAGATATGCAAGGATATAGAGCCCCCCAAGTGTGCCTTCCTCTAAACAACACAACTAAGACGTAGCAAATAATTGAAAGAGAACCTGCAATATGTCTAACAATCCGATACAATCTTTTCTTGGCTAATGAGAAAGTAGACGTCATACCATGTCAAATGAAAAGACATTCTAGCTGCAAAACTTGCACTGGTAGGAAGCTTAGATATATGTATAATATGCTGAAAGTCATTAAAAAAAGACTAAAGACGGCAATGATGGGAGAATTGGGAATGGAAATAATAAAAAATAGCAGTGGAATGTCGTGTCTAATGTTACAATTAACTTGGTAAAATTGGGGAGAAAATGTCTAATAGTAGAACCTAACATTGTTTTAGAAGAAAAAAAAAATGTTTGATTAGAATTTATCTACGATGCGTTTTAGAAGTTAGAATGATTATTCCTCTACACTAGCTGTGCTGAAAATCTTCATCTCTAACGTCAAAATTAAGGTCACATCAATATATGCAATGTGAGTGCAAATATAATAGCTGAAAGGACTGTTCAATCATATTTCTCATAGCAAAAACTCGGTATTCGGATCGTTCATATATACAGGATAGTTCTGCACGGTTTTATGACTGGAAGCTTGCACCTTAGGTAACCCAAAACTTGAAAGAGTGACTCTGCAAAGTTCCTTGTTTATTATGAGGATGACTGCCATAAAGAGTTAATTTTAACATACACTTTAATGAGCACCAATAGCGAATGGAAGATGCATTGCTTCTTCCCTCAAAAAGAGAATATTGAAGAAAATGGACCCAGGTTCAAATTTATTGTCAATATTTGTTTTAGCAGAATGATAGAACCATAATCATTTCCTTGTTCAAACTTAATGGCACAAATATTGCTGCTATAACAGAAGCAGTGATACATCTCCTCACAAAATCCTTAGACTAGCTAGTTCTTGCTTTTCATCTGATATTAAATGGTAACTTTCTTTTCTGCAAATATAATTTCACATCCTCTCCAGTTTTCTCGTTGGACAAGTGGACAAAATGTGGAAATTAGAGCAATTTAAAAACTCTGTTCGTCGCATAAATCTAATAGTATTTCCTGTACGATGTAAGGAATTCGAGTCAGCCAGAGAACAAGTGGAGCAAACTGCGCTGAGCTCCGCAATTAAATGACTTTGAAAGTATAACTAATCGATAACCTTAGAATATTATGGCTCTAATTAAACAACACTATCATGAAGTAACAGCTGTAACGTCAGTTGCCTGCAACATATCAAACTACACATACGATAATCAACTTCTGATTATCAAACAATACACTGGACAAAGTATGATGAATTCAGTATATTAAGTGAAAAAACGTCCAATCTGCAGAATGAAAAGAAATATTCGTGAAGTAATAGATTAATGATTGTCCTTTCACCCTCCTTTCTTGACTCCCCATTGGTTCTTCTCTAGAAATCCAGTAAGATAAGAGACTCTTCCCTTGGCTGCTGCTTCTTTTTCCACATGGCATTTGCTTTGTTACCAATGTTTTAGTCCTGTTAGATCAACAAAATAATAAATAAAATAATATTACAAACCTTTACCTCGTCAATCATCACCATGCATGGGACCATAAGATGGGAGAGGGTAGCTAGGCTCCAGCAGGTCAGAAAAAGAAAGAAACTACATTTCGAGGACAGTATATTTTGAGTTACAATAACATTACATGAGCTTTTAGAACTCGCGAAACCACTTATTCTTCTAAAAACCTAGACACAAGGAGGAACTGATCAAAGAATAATGCATGAGAGCAAATTTATGCAGGCGAACAAATTAAAAACGAGTAAAAGCTCTCGTATAATGCCATTGACTAAAACAATGATAAAAATTTTTTTAATGTAGGTCTCTACTGGGATACAGTTATTATACCAAGTCAAAAATTAAATTGCCAAATTATTGATGAGAATTATCTTCGACATAGTCATTTAATTTGTCAACTGTGTTGGTGAGCCTATTGACAGGGATGTCTAGTAAGTTGAAGCAGTTTAATCACCGACAATCTGAGCATAAAATAAGCTAATTATAAGTTTTTTGTAATATAGAAATATTGCCATTTGTAAGAAAGAACCAAAGCTAATATTATTATAAGGAAAAGGCAGATTAGAAAACGTTCAGGCAAGTTTGGGATTTGACTTTATCTGCTGTTCACACTTAAGGCTTTCTCGATCATAATCGCCTGCTCTGACGCGCTTTTGCAATACTTGATCAAATCTAACGAGTACTCATTCAGCAATGCCGTCACCAACCCTCTTAACTGTTCCCAGCCCATGTTGTGGAAAATATGCACCACAACTTCAAGTTGAAACATAAAATGATATAAACAAAAGGGTGGGGGGCATCAACCACGAAACCAGGATATATTTTAAAACATTAATACGTACTAATTAATGCATTTAACAAACCGAGTCATGACTGAAGGCTACACTATATAAAGGGTTACAATCCACACACTTTGCCAAGCAAGCACAGACAGTAGTTCTTCTAAGGGACGACTAGGGCTGCACAGTGACAGAAGATATGGGAACCTCAGCAGGGCCGAGGCACTGGCCTCGACTACTCTATGCAGTGGCATTTTGCCTGATTGCTACCAGTGCTGCCGTTGATGATAAGCCTTACTATCCAGCCCAATCACCCTACTACTACTATCCACATCCGACACCACCGGATCATGAAGAATACCCACCTGATCACAAATTGCCTCCATATTTCTACAAATCTCCTCCTCCACCTCTGCCGTCTCCATCACCACCTCCTCCTTATGTCTACGAATCACCTCCACCTCCACCCCCATCTCCATTCCCACCACCACCTTATGTCTATAAATCTCCTCCACCTCCATCTCCTTCACCGCCCCATCCATATGTTTACAAGTCTCCTCCACCACCATCTCCCTCACCTCCTCCACCTTACGTCTACAAGTCGCCACCACCTCCATCTCCATCACCACCTCCTCCATATATCTACAAGTCTCCACCTCCTCCATCTCCCTCACCTCCCCCACCATATGTCTACAAGTCACCACCACCACCATCTCCATCACCACCACCTCCATATGTTTATGAGTCCCCTCCACCACCATCTCCTTCACCACCCCCTCCATATGTCTACAAGTCTCCACCTCCTCCTTATGTCTACAAGTCACCACCTCCGCCATCTCCATCACCACCACGTCCATATGTTTATAAGTCCCCTCCGCCACCATATCCTTCACCACCTCCTCCATATGTCTACAAGTCCCCACCACCACCATCCCCATCACCATCACCTCCATATATTTATAAGTCCCCTCCTCCACCATCACCTTCACCACCTCCTCCATATGTCTATAAGTCTCCACCTCCACCATCACCTTCTCCTCCCCCACCATATATCTACAAGTCACCACCACCTCCATCCCCTTCACCACCCCCTCCATATGTCTACAAGTCCCCACCACCACCATCCCCATCACCACCACCTCCATATATTTATAAGTCCCCACCCCCACCATCTCCTTCACCACCCCCTCCATATGTTTATAAGTCTCCACCTCCACCATCCCCTTCTCCTCCTCCACCATATGTCTATAAATCACCACCACCTCCATCACCTTCACCACCACCTCCCTATATTTACAAGTCCCCACCCCCACCATCCCCATCACCTCCTCCACCATACGCCTATAATTCACCACCGCCTCCATCACCTTCACCGCCTCCTCCCTACGTTTATAAATCACCGCCTCCTCCTCCTTACATTGTCAAGTCTCCTCCATACTACTATAACTCACCCCCACCTCCTCCTGTGTATTAAGCTTGCAGTTAAACCAATTTGAATTTTTTCAATAAAATTATGTTCGATATTGTTGCGGTTTGTAATGAAGCTTCCATTAATAATTGGGTCTACACTAAGTAAGAGAATGTAGCCCTGTTGTGTCATTATGTATCAGTGTTGATTCAGAAGTTGAAATTTGTTTTCTTTTACCAATTCTTTATATAATAATATAATATCAAATCTTGTAATTCGTTGTTGTTAGATTTCCATTTCCTTATTTTGCATTATGTCCCCATGAATTAGTTCATGATCTTTCGAAATAAAATTTGATTTGATAATTGTACCCCAAAAAAAATTTATTTGATAAATACTCTAATTTTACCAAAAGGAGAAATTAATTAATAATTAGCTCTTCCTCTCTATATATGTGTGTATGCAATTAATTAACAAATGGATTCGTTTAATTTGGCTGGCGTTCATGTGGTCTCCCACTTTGACTTTCATGTTTACAAGTTAAAATAATGCATCGGTGAATCTAAAGATTGAGATCAATATAGTGTCTCCCATCCCAATATCTTCGAAGCATGAACTACTCAGAAAGAACAGCGCAATGACACCTTCTAGCTGGGAATTAAGTTTAACCACCCCCCCCCCCCCCCCAAAGAAACAAAACTCAACTATACTTTTCGACCTAAGAAAAAAGGACTTGATCATTTTCAATATTGTCTTGTCAAACCTAAATGAAGCGACATTAACAATTTGTACATAGTTTGTAAAAAAAAAATGTGCAAATAATAATTATTTTTTCTCCTTTTTTTTCATTTGATACCTTGCATTTTTTTTTTCTAATGATTAGCTTTGGTAATATTTTTTTCATGTTAAAAACAATAATACTCTTTTTTTGTAAGAATTTAATTTTGACTCATAAATATAAAAACTTTTCATACTATTACTTAATCATGTTTTGTTATATTGTTAAAGAAATTGACTATAAGAGCAATTATTTAAAGATGTCAAATTTGTCTAATAATATGATAAAATATAATTGAATGATAGTATAAAAAATTTACATTAACAGAATAATAGTAAATCAAAAGTAAATCATTCTTATAAATGTTGTATTATTTTATTTTATTTTTTATAATTTCCAATGCTTCATTTCTTACAAATATTGTATGATTTTATCATTATTGCGCTTGTTATGCATTCTTCTACTAAAATGACTCTGGATTACTTCTGGGCTCCATTTACTTGTGGTTCTGTCATTTCAATTTCGTCCTATCTAGTATTGGTAGTTCCTGTCAAGGATTTGCCGCTGCCAGGTCCCCTCCCCCTCTTTATGTTATCGAATTTCTCTGTGTGCACTCTCTCTCCAGTACTATACTATCAAATTTTTTTTTTTTTATCTGCATACTATCAAATATCAATATAGAGGCAACAGCCTTGCCAGAGCAGTGGGGAGCTGGCTTGGCCATGGATTGATCCACAAAGCCTAGATGTTTTGCTGGGTTAAAAAATGAGCTAGTGCCAAGCCCACCCTACATGCAATGTTGAGGGATTGACCCATGTGCTTTAGTTCATTTTGACAATACTAAGTCTTCATTTGAATTCTTATTCGATTCATGAGCTAAACAACATGCATAGTTTTCATAAAGTGACAAATGACACAAATAATTAACCCACTAATTAACACAATGAAAAGTATGATTTCATGGTAACGTGATTAACTAATATGATTAAAAAAATCCCAATAATTTTACATTTCTCATGTGCAGAAGTGCAAGAATTCAAATCATCTTTTTAATAGTTTCATTTAAAAAAAATATAAATAAATTTTTAGAGATAAGCTCCTAGGTGAGCCCTTAGATATTTTTCTCGGATTTAGATATTTCACAAATGCTTTGACCAATAGTATTGGAATAATCTATCTTTGTAATTTTTTTTTTTTAAAAGATTTGGTAACTTAGCTTGAGCACCTCATTATAGTGATAGATAGACGCACCAGTTCTAGATTTCGAAATAAATTAAGAAATGATATTTGTGTGACATTTGATTGTGCAAATTATATACAATTTTCAAGACCTAATTTCTGCACAGAGCATCATGTGTAACTTTTTATGAAAGATTAAGTCTCCTTTCGAGTTGCATAGACTAACTTTTTTATTGTTACATATAATTATATATTCAATATCAGTTGCAGATAGAACAAAATTATGGTACTTAGAGTTCAAGATCGAGCTCATACAAAAATGAAACAATGAGTCTCGGTTACTTATAAAGCTAAACATTCAGAGTCTAAGGAGTTTAGATGCATGGTCTTATTTAATTTAATATAAGTCAAACTAATTCAATTTAATTTTAATTTTTATGATTCTAAATACACTTTTATGATAGTGGGTGCACAAATTATTTGTCAAAGTATTTTATTTTTTTGTAATGATTTCTCAAAGTATTTTAGTTATAGAAGCTTACGTGCAAGTAGCAGAAGTGATGATGAAATGTTATAAGACATAGTACTAACATTTAGATATTCAAGCTTTATGTGTCATGCAAGTGTCATATTATCATTTACGTGACGGGAGACAAGGGAAATACCCTCCAACTCCAAGAATCACTATTGTGATAATTCAGAGAGAAATAACAAACTCAATTTTATTAGTAAAGATTTGATAACAAATAGAATCAGAGCTGCTGTCCCTCCCCAAACTTTTCTCACGAAATAATCACGAAGAAGTTTCATTAGGACTGCAAAATGGGTTCCCATTTAAGCTCAACCCGTCATAAGCTGAATGGATGAACTTTAAATGAGTTAGTATTTTATCAACCTGATTCATTTATTATTAGTTTGCGAGTCTAAATAGATTGTCCGTTAAATATATATATATATATATATATATATATATATATATATATATATATATATATATATATATATATATATATATATATATATTTAAAAATTAAAATTAAGTTTTTTTTAAAAATTCAAAAATTAAGTTATAATAATTATTATATTATATATCAAAATCCAATTATCTAAATCCAACTATAAAAATTGCATGATTCTTAATTTAAAATTATATAATTTTTATTTCAAAATTACATATTAATACTTTTTTCAAAATAAAAAAATTTATACGGATTAAGGGATCAAACTCATAGCTAAACAGTTTTAACTCGTTTAAGTCAAATTTCACGTTGCACGAAAGTTCATTCGTAAACTTTTTACGAAATGCATTTGTAGTAATTAGCATTTTTCCCAAATAGAAATAACACTACAGCTCAAATGGTGTATAGAACATCTCTATATTCATTCTATATGTTTTTCAATTTTTTCCTCGTTGGAGAAAAGAAATTCTTATATATTTTAAGGGATAACATAATTATTTAAATAATTAAATTTAAATATAATCCTCTCCAAATATTTTAACATTTTTTGTACAAATTTATTCCATTGAGTTAACAACTTAAATAAATAAAATTTATTTACTAAACTTTATTGGCAAAAGTACGGCGTAAAATAAACTAATACAACACTCAGTCTAGACTAGTTTTGCGTTGATTCTGTACTTCCGTGTTTCGTAGGGGAACCGCCTCTAGAATAGCTTGCCACCTTAGCTGTGGCGCTGCGCAGCAACATCCTAACGCATTCCAAGTTAGTGCATAGGAATACGAAAGAGAGGGAGAGGGAACAACAATTTCAATTGTTGAGTGCGTGCATTGGGTAGTCCCAAGCCAAAACCACAGCGACGACACGAGACGACGATGGCAACGACGTCTTCGCAGGGGTATCAGTACCATCAACCTTCCTCCGTTGCGGAAGTGAGAACCCTTTGGATTGGGGATTTACAGTACTGGGTCGACGAAAGCTATCTTACTCACTGCTTCGCTCACGCCGGCGAGGTTCTCTCTCTGTCGCTTTCTATGTGCGTGTCTTTCACTCGCATAAAACAAGCATTCAGTATACGCATGATTAATGAACACCAAAAACCATGTATGCTAATGGGAATATAAGAAGTAGGAGGAAAAAACAAACCTTCAGGATGGATACTTCGGAAGGTGAGGGTCCATGGGATATTATTTTCCCGTTAACAATTTTAGGGCTTGTTCAAATGTTGCACTCCCCTGAATTTCCCAATTACCCATCACTATTAAAGTCGTCCACATGAAGAATTGGACTGTCAAATTTCAGACCCGGGTTGGAGTTGTTGTTGAACCTCGCTGTATGTGCTCCTTCCTGTAGGCAGTTGTTCTACAAACGTGTACCTTTTATTCTTGATGATCTCTTTGATAATTCATTCCATCCTATTTTCTCCATTTATTGTGGTTATGATTATGTATGTAGTTTCTGATACAGTCAGTGCTTATAGAAATGAGTTGCTTTGCTCTGTGTAGGTAGTTTCCATAAAGATCATACGCAACAAGTTCAATGGACAGCCTGAGGGCTATGGATTTGTGGAGTTTGTTTCGCATGCCGCAGCTGAACGGATTCTGCAGACTTACAATGGGACACAAATGCCTGGGACAGAACAAACTTTTTGGTGGAATTGGGCATCTTTTATTATTGGGGAGCGGCGTCCTGATACAGGGCCCGAACACTCTATCTTTGTGGGTGATCTAGCACCTGACGTTACAGATTATCTGCTGCAGGAGACATTCCGAGCCCATTATCCTTCAGTTAGAGGTGCCAAAGTAGTGACTGATCCTAATACCGGATGCTCCAAGGGATACGGGTTTGTTAAATTTTCTGATGAGACAGAGAGGAATCGTGCTATGAGTGAAATGAATGGTATTTATTGCTCAACTAGGCCAATGCGTATTAGCGCTGCAACACCAAAGAAGACCACTGGTTTTCAACAGCAATATGCTGTAGCTAAAGGTGACTTTAATTGATAATTGTCAATGTCATATACTTTTTTTTATACAGAAATCAATATCGTATGCTTAAGTCCTGCTGAAATCTGTATAAATATAGTTTGATCATTTCCTTGATGTCCACGTTTGTTGGAAATTTTTATGTATGATGATGAATGATGGTTTTCATAGACTTAACTCTGATTTTACACTCACGATTTTATGTTTCCTGTATGTGTGTGTGTGTGTTCGTAGGTAGAGATGAGGGAACAGATATGGAATGATAGATACAATGCAATCATGCCTGTAACATTATGATAGAGCCCAATAGTATCATTTAATCTATGTAGCTACTAGCTAAACCAACCCCGCCTAGTGGGATAAGGCTTGGTTGTTGTTCTATCTTGTGGTCAAGAGTGGAAGAAAATTGTAGAGGATTAGTGTCACTCTATAGTCTGTACTTGTTTGAACATTCCCTAATTGCTTCTCATGTCATCTTGTGCAATTTTGGTTAGAATTTTGAAAATGAACTACTGGTACTGGTTTGTAAGTACTAGAGTATTTCCTAATATTAATTATCTCTGGGGAGCTCTCATTTTTATGGAAATTATGACACTAGCAAATTGAAGATATAAGCTTTTTCTCATCTTCAATATATGAATATAAAGGGCGGTTTATGGGAGAAGTGACTTAAAAATTTTCATTCTAGTATTTTAAATGCAGATTACTTACTTTGGTTCCCTGTACCTATTTATTTATTTATTCTTATTTTTTATCCCCTATATGCTTTGGCTTGCAATTCATATATTGTACCCACCGACTTACATTTCAATAATTTCATCCCTTCTGTTGCTTCAAAAGTTCCATATTCTTTCCTTCTACTTCCTATGTTCATGCTGTCACAGCATACAAAACAATATACTCTTTTCACAAAAAATCCCAGTTAAAATAAACATCAGTCAGCTGGACAAGATATTAGAATATGAGACAAAGGAGATACCATGTCTATATACTTGAATGGTAGTTTGGAGGACTAAAATTCAACACCAAGTGGTGACTGCACTTATCAACCATCTCACAAGGGTAATTTACAAAATCTTTGAGGAAGGGCTAGCAGGCTAGCAGCCCCCTGGTTAGATTATTGTTCATATCTAATATGGCAAGTCTGAGATGTGCCTAGGTAGTTATTTATGTACAGTATATAAGGCTTTGAAGTCTAGCTGGAAGCTGGTAGCCTTTCAGGTTGACATTATAGAAAAACACTATTTCATGTTAAGAAAGTGTATATTAAGTTATTTGGTACTTCACTTGTCTTAATGGCTACATCATTTGTTTTTCTTGCATAAGAGATAGTTTTACCTAGTGCATACTTTCTTTTGCAAAAAAAATAGTGCTTTGTGATAACTTACTAGCTAGCTTATAAACTTAAGCCAGTGCAGGGTGAATATTAGTTGATATTGATTGGTTTATCCTAAATCTTTTCATGTATTTGTTTATTGCTGCCTTATCTGAATGGTGAAACAATAGATTTTTTAATTTTAATGAATAGATGTAGAGATGAGATGATATTTGAAATTTGGGCTCTTGTGCCTTGATACAACCATAAAAATTACCAGCTCCTCCAAAACCTTAAGTTGTAGGAAGCATGAACTGTTTATTTATTGATTTGTTTTAGTATTCTGCTATTTCAATTTAATACAACTTAGAAGAGACACTTACCCATGGTTCTCTTTGGCAGTAATGTATCCAATCCTGGCATACACTACCCCAGTGAATACAGTTCCACCTGATTATGATATGAATAATACTACCGTAAGTCAGATAGACCTACAAAATTTTGTGACTTTCATTTTTTATGGTACTCTTAAATCCCTTTGCATTGCAGATTTTTGTTGGTAATTTGGATCCTAATGTCACAGAGGAGGAGCTGAAGCAAAACTTGATGCAATTTGGAGAAATTGTCTCTGTCAAAATTCATGCTGGCTAAGGATTTGGTATTGTTCAATTTGAGACTAGGTGTTCTTTTTCCCCTTAATATTTCAAGCATGTGAAATCTCTGTGTTCACTCTGATATTTTAAGTTTTTAACCACTGCTATCATTTATATCTGTAGAGCATCTGCTGAAGAAGCCATTCAGAGGATGCAGGGAAAGATGATAGGTCAACAAGTGGTCCGAATTTCTTGGGCTAGGACCCTAACAGCTAGACAGGTGCTTTTGCCTTTTGAAATGGTTCATTTCTTGACAAAATGCTTATTTAGAAGTTTGTCATGCTGTGGCCTGTGTGTGCTTGTAATATATAACGCACTTCAATTTCAAGAACTCCTACAATGTGTACAAGTCTTTCAAAATTTAGAAAATGTTTGGTTGTTGAGGGACATGTTTGGAAGATGGGTCTAGACTCTACCAGAATATCGAGATTATGATGATATGTGGTGCCAAAAGAAAACATAGGATGAGAAATGGAATCATTTGCTCAAAGCTGGGTGGCTTTAGTTATGGTTAAGGTGACCTGGTGTAATTTTAGATAGTTGCAGCAGTAACTGTGAATGCCTAATGTTGGGATTGAGAGTTTTTAAATGGGATAGTGAAAAAGAATGAGACTGAAAAATGAAATTGTAGGAGTCATGTGAATGGATATAGTTGTTAAAGGTAATGATTGTAATCATCGATCTGACTAGTGAAAGAGCATTCATTTGGAGGATGTCAAATAGTGTTTCATCAAATATTCTTGTAGACAATCCCCAACGTTTGGAATTTAGGCTTGGTGTTGATGTATTTTATGAATATTAGCAACAGTCATATGGACCGCTTTTTTTATGACTATGAACTTCCATTATGATAGTTTTGATATAAATGTTACTAATATTCGAGATTGACATATATGAATGAGTATAATATCTCTCTGCTCAGCTCAATAAGTAGCTCATGTGGGGAGTTCACATTTCGTGCTTGTAGATGTTTATTATATTAGCACTAACAAAATTTTGGCATGAAATTTTTCTAGGACTTACCTGGTAGCTGGGGACCACAGACGGATCCAAGTCAATGGAGTGCCTACTATGGGTATGGGCAGGGTTTTGAAGCCTATTCTTATGGGGCTACTCAAGATCCTTCCTCCTATGCACATGGTGCATATGCTGGTTATGCACAATTCCCACAACAAGTAAGTAATCTTAAAATTTAGTTTTACATATTGTTTCCTAATGCAGAGAATAACTTCATTGGGCTACTCATGCATATGGGTTGTTTATTTTCAGGTTGAAGGTGCTCAAGACAAGTCAGCTATGTCTGTACCTGCCATGGAACGGTGGGAGGAGTTGTTTGATCCCTGGGCTATGCCTGATGTAGATAAGTCAGCTTTTTTTTTTCCTTTTTAAAAAGTTGGGAGATAGACACCTTAAAATATGAGCATAATGGCTTCTTGTGTATTTCTGACAGACCGTTTATTACTATGGCAGGTTGAATGCTGCATATCTCTCTGTACATGGAAGGAAACCTCGCCATCCCTATAGGAAGCTTAGGATCTATTTTTTGTATTACCTGGTCAATTTTGTGTGCTTATATTCCAAAATATTCTGCAACTGCAACCATAAGCTTAGTAGGCCTAGGTTTAGATTCCTGTCAATATGTCTTTGAGGCCATACAAATGCTTTTTCTTAAATGAATGGCCGGATTCAGTAGTGCTCGTCCCATTTAGTGCATGAGTACTTTTGATTAATTTTAAGAAAATATTTTTTTTACTGATTTTAATTATAAGTTATTTTAAATAAAAAAATAAATTTATTTAAATATACATTTATTATCTTTTCATTTTCGCTTGATCCTTTTATCTTTTGATTTTGCCTTGATACCATTAATTATCTTTTGATTTTGATTTGATGTAATTGAGGGGCGGAACTAGAATAGATTAAAGGAAGGCAAAAGAAAATTTTGAATGGGCGAAAACTGTATTATAAAAAAGGATAAAATGCACTGTGCACCTTTCAACTCTGACCACGTGCATATTGGACTTTGGGGATTGAAAAGATGAAATGATGTATCCTTTAAGTAAATTATTGAATTTATAATGAAATTGTCATGTGATTTGTAGTAAGATAAAAAAAAATTAGTGGAAAAATTGAAAATCTGTGAAAAAAAAATTAAAGAATAAAAAACTTTTTTTTATTTCTAATAATATCATAATTAAAAACAGAGTTAAGTGAATAATTGACATAATTAAGACTTTACTTGTAATTATTTTATTACTGTTTTTGTGTCACGTGACATTTTAGTAGTTTTTTTGGTTAATAGAGGATCTTTTTTCACAAAATGTGAATTTCACATTTCGAACTTTAAGATTTAAATTATACATTAACCAAAGTTGAAGTGTATAAACTGCAATCTACTCTTTAAAAATTTATTTTAAATATGTGTTAATTTGGGCTATGCAATTATATTTATACTTCTATAAAAAAAAATGTAGGGGAGGGATGAAAATTGACAATGTATTGTATCCTGTCATGATTTATCTTCACAAACCTCCCAGTGCCTACTTTTTTCGTTCCTATCAAGTGTCCTAAGATTCTAGATACCCTCTCTCAAATTAGTAAATATAAGGCAAAGAGTAATGCTATTTGGTTAGAAACTTTTTATACGAAATTTGTTGCGAATTACTTCTAACCAATTACTTTTCTTGATAACTATACAGGGGTGACGTGAATACGAAAGATTTTCACATATAATTATAACTCGTTGGATTCGTATGAATTTCATAAAAATTTTTTGGCGATGTTCATTTCCGTAAGGCAAATAAAGAGACGAGCAGCAGATGAATATTTGTAGAATTGCCCACTTCCAGATGAAGTTTAAGATATCATTCTTCTCTGCAGAGTTCTGTTTTTGGCCAAGGCATAAATTGCTAAAGGTTAGTTTAGGAACCACCCATACTTCAAAATGTCTATTATACTGTATTAAATACTTTTCGGACATCATCAGACACTGTTAGTATGTACCTTAAAATTTTAATATATTTATTTTAAATTTTTTGTGTCAATATATGTAAAATATTATAATTTTTTTCTCTACTTTTTTTCGTCATTTATGGAGTGGCCCAATTATTATTACTATTATTATTATTTATAATGTCTTGTGATAATTTTATGTTTCTTTTATTTTTATTTTTTTATGTTTTAATATGATGTACCCGTAATATAACTACGGCAAAGTCATAAATGCATTGCCCTCATATACAGCAACTCAACAATCAAGTTATATAATATTGCACATATTGACAACTGTATGAAGGTATGGCATTTAAGTCATTAGTCAATAATTCTTTTTATAATATATAATAAAAATTATTTTTATAAAAATATTTAAACAGTAGGACTAACCACTTTCTAGGCTTTCATAATGGAAATTAAATGACTTCTTTATTATATCGATGTCTGTTAGTTAAGAAAATTAAGTCTCAAACTGGCAGAAGCTACACATCAAAATTAAACCCAGAAGAATTATTATTTATCAATTTATATATAATCATTTGAGTTGAAATTCAGTAAAAATTAAAATACGTAAGCATTGCAACTTAATATATAACCTTCATCCAAATCATCACCTGCCACTGAACAAGGATCGTGATAAAGGATAAATCAAGCTATATAGGAATTGAATACGCAAACCTAGAAATGCAGATTACTTGTAGATATATATTTGATACAAACATATTCTTATTGGCTGCTTTCTTACTAGCTATGGTGAAGTGATAGCTACCATTGCCAAGTCAAGCGCTAAAGCCAACCCAATGTGCTCTACGTTTTGATATTCTCTTCAAGCCCAGCAGAACAAGGAGCAATCCCAGATAATCATAATTGTAAGCCTCCTCAAGTAGTTGAAACTTATTATGTGTCCATGGAGGATACCTAAACCAAAAATCAGTGAGGAAACTTCTTCTGACAATCGCCTTCTCGTGGCTGAATGTGTCAAAGGAGAACTTCCCATGGTACCTTCCAAACCCACTTTCACCCACTCCTCCAAATGGGAGAGAATCCGCTGCATACTGCACAGAACAAAGATATATACCAATAAGTTTCTATATGAACAGGAACAAGCCTCTGCATATTAAAGTATATGTAAAATAAAAAGATTAGCAGTAGATGGGTACTACTTGCAGAATTGCATCGTTGAAAGTCACACTGCCAGATGATGTTTCAGATATTATTCTTTTCTGCAGTGTCTGGTTTTTGGTGAAGACATAAAGGGCAAGAGGCTTTGGCCTAGAGCTTATGAATTTGATACTGTCTTCAATCTTCTCCAGCTGAAAATTTTGAATGGGGAAAATAAAAATGAAACTCATACCGAGTGTTAAAAAATATATATATAGAAGCATGTGTGGTGAGGCCAACTGAGAACTTGACTGTTTTATGAACTGCTAATCAGAAAAATACAGAAAATTTTTGTCACGTCACATATCTTTAATTACACGAATCTTACGGTAATAATTGGAAGCAATGGACCAAAAATTTCGTCTGCCATGATTGCCGCTTCAAGGGGGGGATTCACCAAGATTGTTGGCTCAATAAATCTGCATAAATTATGAGCACGCAAGTTTTTTTTTTATAGGCCAAGTAAAACTTATAAGGAAAATGCTATATATTTGTGTGTGTAATAGCCATTAATGTGGATCAGCAAAATATATATATATATATATAGCCATTAATGCCTTGCAATGTGGTAAATTCAAATGTTACTATATAATAGAAATCTGATACTAGCAACTAGCGAGGGAAAAGGTAGAGAGTGTTAGTTACAACTTACAAGTTTTCTTCGTCCAATGAGCCTCCATAAACCACAGATTCGTGGACCTTTGGATCAGTAAGAAGATTCTTAAGTCGAAAGAAGTGTTGTTTGTTCACTATCCTCGCAATAGTCTTGGATTCTTTTGGGTTCTCTCCAAACATTTTCTTGATCCAGACCTTCATCAATTCTACCTAAAGAGACCAAGAGTAAGCACAATTAATTAAATACCGAGAAACGCAGAACAGTGAACCTGATAACTTCAATTTTACTCGAGACGTACCAGTGTTGAACAGTATTTATTTTCCACAAGGACGTAGTCGATTGCTATGCATGCTTGAGCAGCACAAGTCCCATATTTGCCCACAATAATCCGCTTCACAGCCACCTTATGATTACCACGAAGAGTGACTTTGTTAATTAAAAGCAATAAACAGTCAACTTAACAAACGAAATGAACTTGTGGGTTACTTCTCTCTCTCTCTCTAGCTCTCTCATTTTAGTTACAGATTTAGGAGTCATGAGCCAAGACTGAATCAATTAACCTCTCTGTCCCAAGAAGACGAAAGGGAATCAACGATTGCAGGGCATTTTCCACCCAACTCCAGAGTGACAGGCGTCAAATGCTTCGCAGCTGCAGACATCACAATCCGCCCCACACGTGCACTTCCTGGTATTGGTTTTTGCATTCACAAAATCTTCATCAATGGCTATGAAGAAGAAGAAGTAGCAGTAGCAGTAGCAGTAGAATAAGAAGGAGAAGAGAAAAGACTGATCATGTGTACCTGTAAAGAAGATTTTGTCCCATCTTTGCTGCAGTAGTTGCTCGGTCTCCTGTGGTCCGCCTTGGGCAACGTTGATGGCTTTGTAGTCCAAGTAAGTGGGTAGAGCAGAAGCAAGTAGAGAGGAACATCTAGGAGACAACTCTGAAGGCTTTAAGACGACTGTGTTTCCGGCAGCTACTGCTCCTATTAGTGGCTCCAAGGACAGTCCTGTGTTTTTATTAATTGAAAGAAAATGGTTGAGTATGCTGGTTCATACACCGAACCCCATGAAGACATCTCTTGGCTAGAAAAAGTCATGAACTTCATTTTGATTCTGATTAGGAAGTATAACACTAACTCACCAAAGGGAAAATTCCAAGATGAAATAATGAGGACGAGACCGAGAGGCTCGGGGACAATTTCTGCACTAGAAAGCAATGCTATTTGTGGCAATTTAGCCTATCAAAATAAATTTGACTGTCAGCCACTTCACATGCATGCTCACAGTCACATATTATATTAGATTATTAGCATTACACAGCGAAATTGCTGGATGATTTTTCATGGTATAGTTATAACAATTTCTCTCAAAGTTTTACCACTCCATGCTACAGATATTGAAGGAAGCTGGCAAGATCTCACCTTTTTGCGTGACATCCAATTTTTCAAATTCTTCAGTGCGAAATTTAAGGACTTCATTAGCGTTCCTACCTGCAAGAATGGATCAATTTATTAGAAATGAAATAGGAGAACAGCTTATTCTTACAATACTGTATCCTTCAATAGCTATGCCTGTGCTATTTGCTAATAACAATGGCCCACACAGAGACGTGCATAAACCCATGAAACATGGAGAAATTAAGATTCACCCTAAATAAATGTATGATTTTATGTTTTTTGAATTGTAATAGCAAAAGAAACATATCTAAGACACCTCATCTCTAAAAGCCTCGACTTGATGTTTCCCTAAATCTTGCATGAGGGCCTTCAAGATATCTTCCTCTTTTTCCTTGAGGAAACTACACAATCCTTTGAGCTGCGACTCTCTCCATGATGCTTCCTTCGTCTTTCCACTCCCATAATACTCCCTCATGTTCTTTAGATCTCTCTCCAGATCTCTCATGGTCTCCATGGCGCTTTGAATGGTATGATGCTCCTTTACCTCTGTGCAGCCCGGTATTTATTTCTGATCAACTAATAGCTGTCGTTGGAGACTGGTTAGGCTTTTATAAAGGAAATGGCCCTTTCTTTTTTATTATCCACTTGTTTCTGTGGTACTAGAAGGGGTTAGCCCAGACGGAAAGAAACTGGAGCTCTGATTACAGACTAAATATGGCAACCCGCACAAATCAATAGTGTTCTATTGATACAGTCAGCATTGAGTACAAAAAAATCACACCTTCTATCCTGTCTCATAAGAGATATTGAATTACTATGCAGTATGCAGTACTCTGATTTGACACAGTAAAATTTTGATAAAAAGTAATGATATGTGATCCTAATTCGTTCATCTAACAATTGTTTAAATACTTGATAAAAAATATTAAATAAAAAGATAAAAGTATTTATTATATATTTTAAAAATTGAAAATATATTTAATATTTTTATCTAATAATATTAAAAAATAAATATAGAATTATCCAATGAGAAAAGTTTGACTTTTTGTGGCACCCAGTAAGCGTGGCTGCAAACTTTTCCCGATACAACTTTATTATTATTATTATTATTTTTTGTGACAACTTACAAAGTCACGAGGGTGGGCACGTTGTCCTTTTCATGTGAAAGCAGACTCGTTGGCAAAGAGTTTATGATAATACTTACTAATCGTCTACGAGTCATAAATCTTCAACAAGAATTAGAAGATCTTGTGTCAATTTGATCCTAGCAGTTGAATTAATTTTTGTTCACTTCTTAAACCATATTTAAATGTGAATGGGAAGAACCGTATAAGTTTCGTTACTCGCACTACTATTTACGTTTATAGTCAATAGTGTTTTTCCTTATGCTGAATTGCTGATGCGATTTAATCAGTGACTGATCCGTCTCAAACGTTCCAAATTTGTCTTACCCAGTTGGAGTCACATGAGATGAGATACACTGAAGAAGTAAAGATCAAACAGTACTTGGTTTCTCCAATCCGCTTCTAGTTACCAATTAAAAGATAATTTGAAGTTCAGCCATAAGTGAATGGAAAACCATAAACCATTTGCTTTGCTGGGAATTTTTCTTATATAGCAACATTGCCTACAACGATGAGCAGAGAGTAAAAAATATATGGGATCTACAATAAATTTCAAATGAAAATACTCTGCCTTCTCTTCTATGCAAGAAAGTTTAGTGTTAGAAATATAAAATCCTTTATTCTTAATATTTTTTTTTTGGTTGACCTTGTTTTTAGTATTTAAGTTAAATTTTAAAATGAGTTTATGTATTATTTACATTTTAATTTTAAAATTTTTTTATATGATTAAACCTGTTAAAAATATAAAATTATAAATATAATTTTACTTAATAATATAAATTTTTAAAATAATTAATTCATTAGCATTACAAGCCCTTGGCAGCTTATTATACAGTTAATCAAATACACATGCCGGTTGGTAATATATCTTTGGCTACGGGGAAGAAAAGTAGTTAAACCTATCTTCCGTGATCATGTCAGAAGACATTTAATGCTGCGAGAGCTTCAACCGTATAAATGTATTCATTTTATTACTTCCTTCTATACAGTTTTTTTCTTTTTTTGGGTGTACTTCAATTTGATCTATTCAAGAGTTTAAGGACAACTTGTTTTGCCCAGTCCTAGTTCCAAAGCGACATTTATCCCTTGAGATTTTCAAAATCTACACCTTTATACCTTTTAATTTGAAATTGTACACACACAAACGGTGTTAAAACAATTAGAAAAGCATCAAAATAGCCGACTGGTGGGTTTGTCTGAAAATGACTTCTTGCTTCCGTCCACACACACCAGCCATGTTAACTTAATATGTGAACAATTTAGGTAATTTTAGAATCATATTTTTTATATAAAAAAATAGTATACAAACTCTTTAAATTTTAAATTATTTATAAATAAATTTTAAATTTTAAAATTATTTTAATTAATATTTAAACTATAATAATTACATAAATTAATTATTTTATTTATTTTAAATTAAATAAATAAATATTTAAAGTGAATAAAAAATAAATAAAAAAGTTAATTTACGTAATTTTTATAATTTAAATACTAATTAGAATAATTATAAAATTTAAGAGCCTATTTATAAATAACTTAAAATTTAATAATTCTGTATTTTTTTTTTATATTCAGTATTTCTGTTGAGTACTTTGACAGCAACATAACAGACGGGTGAATATGTTTTATGAAATTTTAAATGAAGAGAGGTGTGGTGTTCGTACAATTTAACACAAATTGTAGGGTATGTACTATGTATCTTTCTATGGGGCAACCTTCACATTACAATTTAATTAACATAACTGTTTTTGTGGTTGCAAAAGCTCAGTTCAACTTCAGCCTTCTGGTTCTATGGAATCACCTAGCTTCTACGTAGAGGCTGACAATGAGATGCTGAAGTTTGCCTCGCCTCAAGTGGGTCATCAAATCAATTCATGCCTACGGATGCAAATGGTTTATTAAATAATAAATTTCTTTTCTTCAAAGGCAAAAATGAGAACTGAGAGTGTTCATTTGTGTGTCGTATCTGCACTAAAATGGCCAATGTATGGACGTGGCTAAAACTTGAGGATGGTAATTTCCATTTCTTTGAATTATTTAAAGGCTGGATGGTACATTATATTTCCATTTTTCCAGCGTATGGAGTATATTATAGAATTCACCTTATTTTAGAATTATTTAAAGGCTAATTAATATATGAGTGCTATAATTATCTTTATACTATAAAATAAATTTTCATATTAAAATAGAGCTAATAAATTAATTTATACATGTATCACTGAAGCATGTATAAAATGCATAGAATTCAATCTATAATAATATTTTTATTTTAAAACTGAAGGATCATCAAATATTTTAAATTAATAATTATTACTAGATAAAGTTTGAAAACTATCAAATATAATAAAAAAACATTATTTGTAAATGAATTGAGATACCTTTAATGCATGTGTAACATGTAAGTCTAGCAATTATGTTATCTTTTACATTGAGTAACTTAGAAATTTATTATTGCACTTAAAGTATGAGATACTTTTACTTAATAAACTAGTCTTTTAGGATGATCTTTCATTATAAACTTAAGCCAAAATATTGGGGGGGGGGGGGGGCAAAAATATTAATTAAATAATTTTTATTAAAAACATTATATATTTTATACTTTAAATAAGTTTCTTCAAAAAAATAATTAAAAAAATTAATATTTGTATTTCACTTTATAATGTGTTCATATATATGCTTTTTTTTCACTCTTAAATAAATAGCCATTTTTTAAAGAATTTTGGAACACTTAACAAATTGATAATTTTTTTGTTTATATAAAAATAGAACTTAAGATTTTTGCTTGAAATTCTTATTTTTTTCTTTGTATTCTGAATTTTATTATTTTTTTAAGTTTACATCTATGACACTCACAAAATTATGTGATAATAAATAACTTGATATAAGAAAATATTTCTATACAAATTGGGTATGAAGTTCCTATCTAATTGAAAAGAAAAATATATCATAATTTGAAAAATGAAGTTTTTACTAAAATTTGAAAAATGACTTTTGAATATTAAAAACAAAAACTTATAATAAATTGGATATTTATCTAATTATATCATCAATATTATCATGTATTCAATTGAATCCTAATGAGATGTTTCAATGTGATGGGAAGGGACTAAAGAGACATTAGTATTCATTATATGTCTTTTATAAGAATTAATGCCTAGTTTAGAATATGTAACTTGTGATAGTTTTTTCTTTAACTTCTTCAACAAGGGTCATATAAAAACCAAATAATTTAGGAGGGGGGGGGGGAGTTACCCCCTCAGCCCTTGAAATCCTCCGTTGCTGTGAAGGAATATATAATGTTATGTCTTACATGCCCACTCCTCATAAACTTGGTTTCTAACAAATTATCTTTCTTACATATCTTAAAAAATAAATAAACAAATTGAACAGTAATTGAATGGAAAAAAAAGGATGTAAGAAAATGAGCCCGTGATAACAACTTAGAGTAGCAATTTTTTAAAAAATTACACAAATAACAAAATATTAGGTATTGAGGGTAAAAAATCTCTATTCTAAAATAGTAATACAGTATAGATATAATTATTAACAAAATTAATAATATTTATTTATAAATATATAAATTCAAAACATATTATTATTTATTTTTGTTTTCAAATAGATTCTTTAAGAGCTTTCCATTTAATTAAACTGTATAAAGGATTAGCGAAATTTGCATGCATAAGGAGATAGATACATCACAATTTTTAAGTATATCAAATTATTAATAAGCTCTATCTTATAGAAAATGGTAATGCAAGCATAATAAATTTTTCAATAACATTTCACAAATTCAGATACCAACTTTTAAACTTTGATCCCTGAAAGGATTTGTAAACCTTAAAATAAATTTTTAAATAAATCATCATCTATGTTAGGATCCAAAATGACTGTTAAGGTAAGAAAAAGCAAAGACAAATCCTATGTATATAGTTATCTACTATTTAATTTCGTCGAAATACGTTTTAACTTGTGTGTTAAAAATGAAAGAGTATTGCTATCTAATCTGTACGCCATTTTCTGTCGCGCCTTTCCTTCACACTTCTCTTAATACTTTATTGTTTTTAATTTCACATGGTACTTACTATAGTTTTACCTATCATTTACTTTAATTATCTTATTGTATTAATTGAGTTTGTGCTAACATGTGAAAAAAAAATTATGAGAAATTAGTGAACAGTAAATAACAGTTATTTTCAAAATAAAAAAAAACCTTTACTATCGCTTTCCTTTTTAGGCGAGCATTTAGATCACTTTACATCCTCACAAGTCACATCTTGTATGATTTGCTTTCTGACAATAGGACCTACTGATGGAGTTAGGACAGCGATTCCTACTTTGACTTATCTGCCACCTGTATAGAAATATTGTTGTCTATTTTGGTTCATTTGATAAAAGAAAAAGAAAATTTAATATGGTAGTTGAGAAATCAGTACTCACTGGATTATCCAACAAAATTTGAAGGTTTTAATCCTTCGCGTTGACCTGACACATTCGAATCATGGGATATAAGAAAGGATTTGAATATAGACACAAATTTTGTTGTATTTAAAAATTTATTATAATAAATTATAAAATTAATGAATTATATTTTAAAAAAATTGTGTTTTTTTTTAACCAGACTTTTTTTTTTATCATTTCACCGTAAAGAAAAGGATTCTAATCCTATAAAGAATAGCCAAAACAAGAAAAAAAAAAAAAGAAATATAAGGGATTGGGAATTTGCTTTATTAAAGCATCATTCGACAAGAGCTGACAGAGTCCTAGCCTTAGTTATACTTTACCAAACGACCATCCACCACATTCATTACCAGAACGACCAACGAACCAGAGATGAACTAATAAGTAATAACTACCGCCTTCTGGATCAGATCCCTAGAATTGATTTTTGACACGTATGATAGTACATTAGTAGTTGTTGCTGTGGGCTCCATTCTCCATTGTTACCCGTGCAGATTTGGCAAGTGAAGTATCATTTTGTGTGCAGATTTTCTCTTTCTTTAGATCTGTGTCAAAATCAGACCGAACTCTGAGTCAAATATTTAATTAATTATAATTTAATTTTTATAATTAAATATAAAATTAATTTAATTTTGTTTATAAATTTTATATGATTATATATAAATTATTTGTATGATACTATTTTATTAATAATTCCCTTGACCAAAGGAGCTGGCATCCACATTTTTGACAGGTAGCCTATCACTTCAAAGTAGATTCAAAGAAGAGTCAATGCTATTGGGCATTTGCACCTCTCTTTTTTTCGGCGAGTAGACCTACTTCTTTTATGTTTCACAGTTTTTACCAGCAATGAACACATTTCTGTATCCACAACTTTCCGTTAATTACGCTCAAAATGCGACAATAACTTTTAAAACTTATCAACACAGCTAGCGTGTAACTAGCGATCATATACAGGTGTGCAAAAAAGATGTGTGCAAATACAATAAAGGCATAGTCAAAAAGAAAAAGCACAATTTTTGTTAGTAAAGTAGTCAGATCAGATTATAAGTAATTAGAAAGTTTTTAATTAATAATTTTTGTTTTCTTCTACTCCATTATCTCATTTTTTGTTTTCTTCTGTTTTTGTTTTCATATAAATTCCATTTTTAATTGCCCCCAGTTGAGGACCTTCCAGTTTGTTTGTGCGGGGACCCAGTCGGCAAAATCGTCCTATCCTCGCAGTCCCAGCCGAAACTGCGCCCACAAAAGGACAGAATATAAAAATAAAATGCCTTTAAGGCCTTAACCAATAACCTCAGCCATTGTTCCTGTGCCGTGGGAATCAAGAGGGTAGGTGCAAGTGGCGTATAGAAACTCAAAACCTGCCTTGTAGGTACAGAAAAGCCAATTATAAGGCGCCTATGGGAAATCGTCGTCACAAAATGCACATTCTGGGATCATTTCTTGGTAGGTAATTTATAATTTTCTCGCAAAGATTCATAGTTTATTTTAGTTTTGGAATGAAACAAATCTCTTCTCACCTTAGATTTATATTAACAAAAAAAAATTTATTAGCCAACATACAGTTTCATGTCCAAAACAGTAATACTCTTACTTTAATATGAATTTAGATTAACCAAAATTTATTAAAGTTATACTCTTACTTTAATATGAATTTAGATTAATTTATTTAGTATTCAAAATGATTTATTATCAAAATAAAAACTTTGCAATAATAATTTTTTTTAAAAAAATAAAAAGTCCAAATGGAAGCTTTGGAAATATTTTTTTGCTTGGATAGAAAAAATAAATAGGAGGAGAGAAAATAAGTAAATTTTAGGATTCTCCCTTGCTTGGATGAGAGAAGAACAGGGAGAGGAAATAAAAAAGTAAGTTTGAGACTTACATAAAGCTTTTCTTCTCACTAGTGAAAAGAAAATAAAAGAGAATCAGAGAAAAAATTTAAAATTATAATTTTATCTAAAAATACATATTTTTCAATATCATAATAAGAGTATATAAGTTATTTTATACAATTACATTTTATTTTCTTTAAATTTTTTTATTTTATTTCTCTCCTTTTTCTCCTCATCCAAGTACAAGAAGAGTCTCCTATTTTTTTCTATTTCTTTCTTCTTTATATTTTATCTTTCCTATTTTTTCTCCTTCATCCAAGCAAAGGATAAGGCTTTGAAAATCACTCAGCACTGAGTAGTCGATAGGGACAAATGGAGATGCTACAAACACTTACGTTATATTTAGATGGAGAATTAGAGAAGAAAAATAAGAGAAGAGAGATATTTATCATAAGTTTTTTTTGTATTTAAATGTTTAAAAAAGAAAGAAAAATAAATAAAAACTTTTAAATAGTTCTCCAAAACTTTCATAAATTAGTTTTTGTGAATATTTTAAAGTTTTCCTAATTTGAATGATTTTAGAAGAATTAAAACATACAAATAAGGAAAAGAGAATTTATTAGTAAACTTTTCATTTTTTTTCTTTTTTTTCCTTTTATTTTCTGTAAATTCCTTTCATTCTCATTTTTTTCAAACTCCCAAACATAACCTCATGTTTTCAGCTGTTAAGCATGCAAAAACGATGATTGAATCCATGCCCGCTGCTAGAGTACCAGGCAGTTGCTCGTGTAACAAGACAACAAATTAATGAGGGTGTTTGTTGATTGCATGTATCTACGATATATCGTTAAGTATTTTTTTTTTGGGGGGTAAAATCGTTAGGTAGCGTTACATACTAATATTTATTTGTTTCACATTCTTAGCAGTCAACCAATCATTATTGTTCTTTTTTCCATTTCCCTCCTCCTTTATTCCTCAATTTTTTTTTTTTGGCTGCTGCTGTGTTTATCTGTTTTCACAGAGCCAAAAAATTGCTTTAGCCACCGATGGTAAAGTCACTACTACGTTGCAATCGCAGAGATTGATGTAGCATAACGTCATATAGACATCGAAAACCACTAGCAAATGCTTAGCAAAAACTTGAGCATCATTCCAAATTGTAACGGCCATGTGATCCAGGAAAATTCAAGAACTTATATTTGATTTAACAGTAACTACTTGTTCTATACATAAATTTACAGTGTAATTATTTGACATTGAATATGCTAGAACCTAAAACTACAAACTTCAAAGCACTTAAGAATTACAGAAACTTCACGATCACTGTAAATGACAGATTCTCATCCAAACTGGAGGCGCACATCCAATCCTTGTGGAGCTTTTACTACCCTTCATAGATTCCAGTGAGCAAGTATTAAGTAACTATTCGTAATCCCTGATAAAAAGCCCCTTCTCTTTTGTCAACACAAACAGAACCCCACCCAGTTCTTCCAATGATAACATGTCTGATCCTACGGTGTAGTTGACACCAATTTTCGATCATGTGACGAAAGATTTACTTGTGTCCTTGTAACAGCTTTGCCTGGGAGCAAATCAATTTCGGTAGTTCATATATACATGTTTATAGCAACATTAACCATTCTTTTGTGGGAGGGGAGCAGCAAACTAAATTGAATTAAAGGAAAAGGCAGAGGCCATAATAACAGAATTGAAACGACAAACACATCAAACAAAAACTTACCTTCATCTTTTCCCATTTTCCTTCTGCTGCGCCACAGAAGCCGAATGGGTGTGCCAGAAAACCCTGCATCTGAACGCAGTTGCTTCTCCATATAGCGGCGGTAAGTCTCAGGAAAAAGTTTTGCATCATTGACAAAGAACACAAATGTAGGCGGCCTTATAGCAGCCTGCAAGAGGATACAAATAATTAAATATATTACAATTTATGAGTACATCGAAAGGAGCTCATAAGTAAGCCTGTAGCACTAATTATTTCTTTCCAGTAAAATATATTAGGCCTTTTAACATCTTTAGCATATGTGTTGGGCAATTCTCTTACATGAACCATAAAAGTGACAGGACAAGAATGCATCCAAACATCCACAGGAGCTAAAGACATAGAATAGCAACTATTAACTACCATCGCTGCATGATACAAATACCTGAGTGCAATAGTAAACACGCCCTCTTTTTGCGCCTCGTGTCATGGGAGGAGGCTTAAAAGCTACTGCTTCCTGCACTACTTGATTCAATAAAGAAGTACCGAGCCTTCTTGATCTCTCCTTTTCAACTTCACTAGCAGCAACAATAATCCTTTGTCCAAAATAACAATTAGTAATAAGCGATTCACTTAACTCCAATGAAAAATATTCAACATAATAAGCGACAATTTTAATGACAATTATAATACCAAGCTATTGTTTACATCCAAGAAAACTTATCCACCATTAATTAAAACTAATTACATGCTGCAGCCATACAAACTATGTTAGCCCAAATCCAAACACAGAAGTTTCTGAAAACAGCCAAGTTCTTTAGTCCATTTCCATCACTCTTGAGCTCCCAGAAATGACTAAAGAAATTCTTTTACCAGTCATCAAGAAATACCAGTATATATAAAATTGTGCAGAGCTAGATGATATGACTACTACATGAAATCTACAATGAAATCTACAATGAAACCTACATGGCAACTGCTAATTTCAACAAAATATATGAGTTTTGGCCTCATTCACCATGTGAGATTCAAGTTGATATTTGTTTTTAAATATGAATCCCTCAGAAGAGAGAACCTGTTGAAAGGTAAAGTTAGGGAAATTCAAAGAAGGCACGAAATTAGCATCCTACGCAGCTTAACTGTATCAATAATTTTCAAGCTAGAACATACTTGTCGACGCTATGACCAGCTATTGCGGTAGAATAAACAATTGGAGCCCAGTCAAGTATACGAAGCTTTTCCCTGACATCTTGCTCATAGTATGCTGCAGTCTGCTGTTTTTTATTCGGTATTGTATCCCACTTGTTTACGACTATCACACAAGCTTTCCCTTCTCTTTCTATCCTTTCAGCTATCCTGTAGTCCTTCAACAGACATTCAAAACAGTGTAAACAAAAACGGTTGTCAGAATATATTAAACAACTGGCATCTATTTACATCCATGTCCTATATGCAGTAATGCCTCCATTTATTATGACCAGAAGGATAAACAATCTGTTCTTCATCCTCCAAAAATTTACCTAGAAAAAAGCAGACAAAAAAATTGGAACCTTTCTTATCTTTAACATGCCTTCTAATGAAAAAGTTCTCAATGAAAATTGGAAAGCGCAATAAGAAAGCATTTATATGAGGGAAGGCATTGTTAGAAGAAACAGTTTTGTTACTAAACAGTTTTATAAGAGGCACAAACTGATATCTGAACTTTTACCACTTACATGTATACTCATCTTTGTTTAACACGCGTTCTGGTAACATAACATTCAATTCTCATAGACAATAGGTTAAGACATGGTCCAAACTAGGTGGCTAGACTGGTCAGAAGTCCAATGTCCCACTCTGGGCTGAACTGAGACCCCAATGTGGTTTGAGGTTGTCCTGCTTAAACCGGGGAAAACTCACTCGACTTGTCCAACATGTTACTGAGTTCAAAATGTCCATTTAAGTGAGGCTAGGAATTGAGCAGATTTGAGACCAAATCAACTGGAGATCAACTCATTTGCTAGAATCAGTACTCCAAATTTTCAAGTCCAGACCTCGCCCGACATAACATCAACCAAAAATATATCCTCCATTAAAAGGGAATAAGTTAGAGATTGTTGCCTTTTTTTTCCCCTGTTTGTCCAAATCACCCTATCATTGACCACTTTAATTAATTCCCATTCACTCATATGGCTGTGGCCACCAAATCACAACTGGATTCATCAGATTGTGTGGGGAAGCAGCCGGCTTGGTCTGTATGAGAGGTTTGTTGATATATCTGGTTGATGAAGCCGTCCCAACAGGGCTCTAAAACTCAATTTTCAGGGTTATATGTTGCTAGCATGGAATATTTGTTTGTGAATATATGACAAGCATTTGAAATTACAAATAACTGATTTTTTTTGTTTATTAGGATTTGTCTGAACATCATATATTTAATAGTTAATAATTTCTGCATAGACCAATGTAATCCTCTCAAGTCTCAACCATGAGAGGCCAGATTTAAAAAAAAAAAATGCTTGCAGAACTCCAAGCATAGATGAATGGCAAATAAATATCCCTTTTGATCCTTAAGAAAGGCTCACTGCCATCTACAATTTTTTCAAGCGACAAACAAACAAACTGAAGCATTTTTTTCATGTAATAAATAAAATTTTGAACCATAATACATAAAATAAAAGCATCTAAAAAGGTACCTGTTCTGTTATACAAGCCATGGCCTCAATGACAAGAGCAACAACATCAGAACGGCGAATAGCGCAAAATGCTCGATTCACTGACAAAACCTCTGTCGTACTTCCAGCCGTGGCTATGGCTGCCCTTTTCCTGATTCCAGCAGTATCAATAAGCTGGAACTTCTGGAGAAAGAAAATAAGAAAATAATTATTGTGTAGAATCTTAAAACGCTAAAAGTTTACATAATCACTAGAACAATCTGGTATGGTCCAAAAAATATTCAGCCAGCCATGTAAACCAACAAAGTTGGGATGGGAAAACCTTATAACTAACTAATCTTTCCCAAACTTTCATTTTCTCAGCACATAATAAAACATTTCAGCAAGTAGTCACTAGCTTTTTCTTTGGCACTACACACCAAGTGGTTACTAGCTAGTCACCAAAGAGTCAAACCTGGCCATCTGCTCCAGTAAATTCAGTATCAATAGCATCACGTGTAGTGCCACTGATAGGGCTGACTATTGTTCTGTCCTCACCAACCAGTGCATTTAAAATGCTACTTTTGCCAACATTTGGTCTACCAACAATTGAAATTGCAGGAACGTAATCTTCTTCTTCATCAAGATTCATTGGTTCCTATTGTTTAGCATAAAATAAATTATAAATTAATAAATCAAGGGTCTTGAAATAAGATTAAAATAAATTGATCTCTGATTATGGAAGAATACTTTCATATAAATCTAATGACTTATTATTGGTTGGTGATTGCATAAAGTCAAATCAGCTTCCTTGCAACACAAAATACCACCTAAAGTTCTCATTGTCAATGATACATACAGAAGAGAATTCAACCTATATGGCTAACAAACCTCAACTTTCTGAAGCCCTGAACAAACAATGTCAAGAAGCTCTCCAGTTCCAGTCCCTGATATAGCTGATAGAGGAATTGGTTCAAACCTGATATAGTAACACAGCAACCAATTTGTTGATTAAAAAATATGATACTTAAGAAAGCATCAATAAACAACATGATGCAGGAACTCCACTTTGCACCCTTGGCCATTAAAAATTTTGTGTTTAGATTTTTAATTGTCAGAGACAAAGTTTTGTTTATTTAATCTATTCAACATGCATCACAATGCAAATCTGTAACAACTTCATGACTTTGAAAAGGTTCAAAAGTAAGCTTCATGAGAAATAAGAGACTAAGGAGATTCTAGGGTTATAAGCCATTGAGATACGCACATAGGAAGAGAAATGAAGGTTGCTTATTAAATATGTAAATGCTGTAATATCTTAATCACATGAATATAAAGGACTACATGACGATGTATATCTTATGCCTGACCATAGTCAGTTCTTTCTTAATAATTACTCATACAGACTAATAAGAGGAAACACAAAGTTGCACATAGTCATAGACAAAGGAGTAAGAATTAAGGGTGATTCTATAATACAATTGGGGTCAAAAACTGGTATTATTTACACCACTTTTGAATCTACCCATATTTAAGTTTAATTAACCAAATTTGGTTTTAAATTAACCACATCACAACTAACTATTTACTATTTGAACTAGCTATTTATCAATAAAATTAACCATTTGTTATTCAAGTTAACCATTAACGTAAGTGGTTAATTTGAATCCCTTAACTAAGTTTAAATGTGGGTAAAGTCAAAGGCAGTATCAATATCACCTTTGACCAATTGGTCAACAAACACTTCATGCTCATTAAGGCACATTTATATCTATCATAGCCACGAATTTGACATCAAAACCAAACATAACATATAGTAGATCAAGTCGTAGTCCTAGATATACATGTCAAGAAAACATCAGAATAAGTGAATTTTATTTTTTTGGTACATGAATAAGTGAATATTTATTCAACTAGTTAAGTGTCATGACCATGTTCCAGTGTGTTTGGCTCCACCTAACGCGTGTTCCAATAAATCTTAGGGTACATTAGTTGGCATGTAGAGAGCCTAAAACGAGCTTGTCATTTTAGAGTGGAATCCATGACACGAAGACAAATGCATGTAACTACCCGCCCACCCAAGGGAGGGCATGTTCACAAACATAGCTTACCCAAGGGACCAAAATTCAGATGCCTGCATAATTCCTTTGCGTGGAGATTCACACTTGTTAACTGCAAGAATGACACATTTATTTGAGTAGTTTTTACGTAACCAATCAGCAATCTCCACATCAGCTGCCGTTAGACCTGCCTGTTCAGCATAATTATCATTACTGTCTTCAGGTCATGATAAGAGTTGCTTATTGCTTGGCCAAGCATAATGAGACAATGTATCATATCACGCATTTAAAATTTTACTAGTATAAAAATGATAAAATTTGGTATCCCATTTCGATCGTGTAGCCCGATGGTATCACAAATAACTAAATGCAGAAAAATGCAACTAAAAGCTTCCAAGATTCAGCCAGATTCCAAAATTACCAAAAACTGTCCCATCATGCTGGTGCCCTGGGAGGAATCACCAAGGGTTGATAACCCCGCCAAAACCCAATACAAGCAAATACCACTCTCTTACATATCTTGTCATCTTTTTATGTATTGATTATATTTCAACAGAAAAACAATAGGAAACAAGAAAAGAAGATACAGATTAGGAGACGAAAGGGAAAATATCAAATATTTTATGCTATCATACAGAGTACCTGACCATCAACCACGAAAATTATAACAGATGATTCTTCCACAGCTGCAGTGGCTTGCCTCTCAATCATTGAGGGCATCCTGGCAACAGCTGCCTCTCTAGAGGTAAGTGGAATACCATCCATACCAATGGTAGTAGTAATAGCCAGCTCTTCCATAACAGTAGCTTGTGATTTTGAAACAGTGAGAACCCCACCAGTGTCTACTACCATGAATTCATGGTCTCCCCAAAATGATCTACCATACAAGCGATCCCTGGTAACCCCAGGTTCATCCACCACGATTGCCTTGTTTCCCTAGAATTTAAGCAGAAAGAAGACAACTTTCATAATGAGTCAATTAATTATTCAGACATGCTGAAATTCTAATGTTATTTCCCTAGAACTGGAAAGCATTAATACTGGCTAGAAATATTAAAGCTTGAAGAAACATTCAATACCCCAACAAGACGATTAAACAATGCTGATTTGCCAACATTCGGCCTTCCAACTATTGCAACCCTTGGGAGAAGATTGTCAGGGATCTGCCAGTCAAATTAGACAAGCTTCAGCAAATGACCCAATTTTATTCAATCTCTTCAAAAGATAAAGTTCCTAACTAGTTACAAACGATTAAAAAAAAGTATCTGTTTAAAATTAAGTGCTTCATGAAATGAATTCTTTCACTTTGTATAGAGTTCACTTCACATACATATCACATAAGATTCAGTATATCATCTCCCTCTCTTCTTTTTCTTAATTATTTAATAATGTTTTAAGGAGCTGATCGTGTTCCAGCTTTTGCCAAGTTGGTCACATAATATATTCAATAAAATTTGGAAATATGCCCACTGACATTGTTTGTTCTACTTTTACTCCTCTTCTGTGTTTGAGCTGTTGCCTTGTTATCATTTTTCTCATCTTCTGAAATCAGCAAACATGAAAGATGGTTATTATATATGTAGACACAGAATGAAAACATCAATATAATAACGGCTAATCCACTAAGGAATATCTTTCCAAAGAAACCACCAAAGATTACAATAATATCTAGTTCCCAGTTCAAACTTAGTACAAACGAACATAACAGATTGCAAAGATAAGCAAAAATTCAACGACTGTGAGCCCGAAAGAAAACTCACCAATTCCCAAAATGCGAGACAACGAGCTTGAATACGCTCGGACTGCGTCCTTCGCCTCTTCTTCGAGTGCAATGACATCGGCATCATAATTGTCGCTGTCGGAATAATCAACTTCGTCCTCGTCGTCCAAATCCTCCAATCCTTCTTCCTCTTCAACGCTGCCTGAGACTTCGCCGGCACTAAACCGCCGAGCGGAGCGGGAAAGGCTCCGGCGAGGGACGAAAAAGGATCGGCAGTTAGAGAGTGAGAAATTGGACAGGGAAAGCGCGCAACTATTTGGAGGGGAGAAAGAAAGAGTGCTCTGGAATGGGAAAATGGGGTTTAGGGTTTTAGAGAGTGTGTAATAGATGGCTGCGGGAGCGTGCGATTGGAAAATAGCTGCCATTGCTGAAACTGAAACTATCTTACAAGAAATGGTGGGGGTAACATTTGGCGGGGTTTATCTCTCATCCTCTCATATCGATTGGGTTTATGATTTATCCCTCGTCGTATAAGCGCTTTATTTAAAATCACTTATCTAGCGTGCGTGTATTTAGATTGATTTATTTTATATTAAAAATAATTAATAATTAAAATCAAAATTTTATAAAAAAAATATTTTAAAAAATATTTTTTTCTTAAAAATTAATCAAAACAAATATGCAACTAGTGATAAATGTTCAAAATCACTTACCACACAGCTTTGTTAATTTGATCGCAGTTTAGGTGCTCTTTTGATTTAAATTTTAATTAAATTTTAAATAAAAATAAAATTATTATATATATATATATATATATATATATATATTAATGATCGGTAACAGAGATAAATATGTAATATTCTTATATTAAACGTTTTGAAAATCAACCATCAAACCAGAAGGTTGTTTCCACATTTGAAGGCTCGAGACAAATAATAGATGGCAGAATCAATTGAGCTCAATCCATGCCTAACAAATTGGTACAAATTTCAAAGCCCGTTGCCAAAAATATTAACGAAACATTTTCTTCAATAATTTGTCCGATTTTAAAAATAAACCAACAATCTTTGAATTATGGTCAATCTCCAATGCATCCCATAATTTCTTTTCTCTTCTAATTAATCTTTCGATTTCTAATTTGACCAAGTATGTGCAAGTGCATACATCTTTTTCTTCACTGCTTTTAATCTATGATTTCTTTGTAATTTCATTTTGCATATAGTCGTAAAAGCTGGTTTGCGACAGATCATGAACCTTCGCGCTCACATCTCTGGCAAATCCGGGAGCAATTCAATGGGAGAAAACTACAATTTGGTGGGCTGACGCTAAAGCTTTCAAGTGATGCTATGCAAGTTTGCTTTGTTCATGCCGTAGTATTGGGTTTTGTTTCCATTGATTGAATTCCATACGGAGCAATTCTTTATTTAATAATTCCTTTGGTTAGAGTTTATTCCATCTCGACCCACGAACTCAATAGCATCTCAAGGTATACAGAAGTACAGAACCATCTGCAGCTAGGTATAAATATTAAATTTAAACCACAGAATGGTAAGGGGAAAATGGCCAGTGGGAACTCACAACACACCTTGTATTGCAACTTAAATTAGCCATCCCTCCCCCCACCCCACCAAAAAAAAAGTACTAATGATTTTCCTAAACATGTAAATGAAAAGGCTACTGAATCAAATATCAGAAAGCCTACATCTATACATACTTCTACCAATTTTTTGTTGCTAACAGAAAGGGAATTAGGAAACTGCATTCCTCTGACGTGTGCCAATTTTGTTCGCAACTTGAGAATTTCTTACCCTCTAGTGATGCTTTGCTTGCTACCATCTGTGGAGTTATACACCTCTTGCTGGCTATCTGGTTTAACTTTTATCTTAACTGGATTCCCAAGCTTTGATTTATCTTCCATTCTTGCAATTTGTAAAGCTTTTGTACATACAGGAAAACCTTGATCATCCCAGGACTCCAAAATCACACCAGAACCTATGCATGTTCTTCCCTCATAGAAAGCTGCAAACTGCCCAGCTGCTAGGCCTTGATCATCGTCAGATAATTGGACGACAGCTAAGTCTTCTTGGCCATCTCCCTCAACTTCCATTTGTAAGCTACAATTATAGAAACCAGGACCATGTCTCGCCTGAAAAGGTTTAAGATACCAGAACTTAAAAAGTGATCATAAAGAAGGAAAACTTTTCTAACAACAGGGAAGGGAAATTAAAATTCATGTTCTCCACTTTGCATCGGAGCTGACTTGTGTGGCTTGGGGGCAGCCCACTAACCCATTTTAAAGAGCCAACACGAAATAAGCGCCTCCTTTTGTCAAAGGAAAAGTAATTTCTAGACACAAAAACTACATTGTTTTTAACATCCTTCTCAACAACATACCTGCATAAGATAAAAAATAGGATGAAAAGTTTTTTAACAAGCCCAAAGTTGACACCTGGATAGGAATGCAACGAAAGCAAATTTTAGAATGACTCAAGATGGAGATAATATTGGGGCAAAATATTGCTCCCTTCCAGATCAAAAGTTTAAAATTGTAAGTCAGCAACCTAACATAGATTCATAATTCTGCACCTACAACGTAGATCTTCAATATAAAATGGAATGTATAATTATATGATTGGAAATTTATTAGATAAATTATAAATACATCTGATGCCAAAAAGAAATAGCGAGGGAACAAACCATGGACCTCCAGGTAGCCGTAGACCCTGGCGCTGACCAATAGTATAAAACCAGAAGCCCCGATGTTTGCCAAGGAAATCTCCTGTCTCAGCTTCCAGTATAATACCTTCTCTCTCCCCAATGTGTCTTGCAACAAATTCACTGAACCTTATCTATGACTCAAAAAGTGAACACAAATAGAGTTATACCTTCCTTTAAAACAATAATATAAAAATGAATAAAATGATAGCATTAAAATTTTAAATTTGCAAATTAAAGAATTGTTAACAATCATTCAAACTAGGCATTGCCATAAGTGTGTCATTTTTCTTTTAGTCATCCTCATTCAAAACAAATTGAAAGATCAATAAAGATTTGTAGAAGAACCGTATATTTCTAAGCATATTGCCATAGATGGATATAGTATGAATCAGCTGTTCACTACGCATACCTTGCCCAAAAAGCATATTCCTTGGGAATCCTTTCTATCCTTATTTGGCAGATCAAATTTTGTGGCAAGCCTGCGGACTTCATCCTGCAGATAATGTGGCAGGAGACAAATTAGACTGAGAACTTCTTCATAACATCATAGTGTGATCATTTAAAAAATGGATAGTAAGCCATGTTTCAAAGAAAAAAAAAAGCATGTCTGCATGCAAAAGATGATAAAAAATTCTTCATACAGAACAGAACAATCAAGGTAATATCAGTGCATTAGAAATACTGCGTAATAAAGAAAAATTTAAAGCTTTATTTTCTTACAACAAGATAACACTTGGCCTTTATAAATGGTTACTGCAAAAGAGCATCCAATTTTCAAACCCGAACTACAATTAGGGGCACTCAAAAAATTATTTGTCAAATATATTCTGAACTCACACTGCCTGTGTTCTCATGTTAGACATCATAAAAGGACCGAACTACAGACAAAATTAAATGCAATTTCAGTATTGTAAATGGTACCAGTCACAACAAACCTTGGGAATACAACCAAGCGGAAAAAGAAGTCGCTTCAGCTGGGATTGTGAGAGGTGTGAAAGAAAGTATGTTTGATCCTTCACCTAAAATTTCAAAACCACATTAGAAACTAACAGCAGGCAAAAATATTTTCCTGAGTAATAAACAAGCATGCAAAGAAATATGCATAAGTTTAGTATTACTATAAACAATTTCATATAAGTTAATCAACAAAGATTCTTCAGACAGAGCTGACTGTGTAGAGATATCACCTATAAACTACAAATGCAAGTGAGATCTTGTAACCATAAAAGTATATCTCAAATCGGTACCATGTCTTGTGATAATTCTAAAACAGAAGGCTCATCCATTTGATCTGCAAATGGGTTGATAACATTTGCATAATGTCTGGAGGCAACATAGTCAAAACCCATACTGCTGATTGCATCCATGAATGCACCTAAGAAAATAGTATTTGATTAATGAAACAGAAAGAAAATACATGAAATAAACTACAATGTGGTTAGCTTGGATTCATTGCATGTGACTGGATGCATACCAAACTTTATTCTAGTATTGCAGAGAACATCTGGGTTAGGAGTGTGGCCACAACGATACTCTTCAATTATGTAAGAAACCTGATATACAAGTCAGTAGGTCAAATAGGAGGCACAGGCCAATACTATTGAAATTAGAATAGATTTATTAACTTAAAAGTCTAGTACATAACTATGATGTACATAACTTGAAGATAGGACAAAAAATGCTCAAGGGGTTTTGCATACCACATTCTTCCAGTATTCATCTGTCAAATGCACAACTTCTAATGGTACTTCAACCTGTAAACAAACACCACTTGCATTACGTTGGTAATGTGCTCTTTAGCATCATCTACAATAAAGATGTTGATAAGTGTTATTCTGGCATAAGAACAGAGCTTTTCCTTGATATTATTGGTTTGAGGACAAAGAAAGATGACTAAGCAAATAACAAGGGAGATCTTCTTTGAATTATAACAAGTTTAATAGCAGCTGCAAAGTATGGAATGTCAAGTATAACACTGATCATCAGATTAATGATTTGGCTTGAAAAAAACAATTGAAAACAGAATAAAATATAGGAAAAATAATTCCAGTAATATGGTACAACTCAAAAGAAGAAAATAGTATACAAGAGAAGTGACCTGATTACAAACAGTTTTAGCATACTTTAAATCCTCTTCCCATGGACATTCTGACCAAAAGTTCTCAAAATCTTCCTACAGAAAATCACATATCAGAACCAGCCTCCAAATGCAGCGAAATGCAACTGCTAGATTATCCAATCTAATTTGAAAACAGTAAGATGTAAACATCTACATAGCCATTGTTCAATTAATGTCCAATCAAGTCACAAAGAAGACACTGGGTCAAATAATACTTCCAAACAAGAGAAAAAAAGAAAGAGAGAAAGAAAATAACATGATTCATTTTTGGCTAATTTACCTACTTTGCTTTCACGAGTCCAAATGACTGTATGAAGTTGTCACTTATCAAGCTCATAACTTTCATTTCCATTCACTTCAAGTCTTCAATGACGTATCTCTTATTTGTAAGAATCGACATTATTCCATTCCAATGCCCTAAAAAGACCACCTTTTTTTTTACAACATGAACTCAATATCTTGCAAGATTTTCTCATAAACATAAGTCTATGAGAAAGATTAAAGGATAGGACGCAAATCTGATTGACACTTTCTCTTTGGACCTATTTTATTTTGTAGTCGAACCAAAGGACGATGCAATTTTCTTTTCGCAGAAGTTAAAAATGGAAACTTTTTATTTAAGCGGATTCGAAGCTCTCTTCAACCCTTATCCTAAAATTATAACCTGCTCCTTAACGATAATAGTAATACTGTTAATGGCATAGGGTAGCTCACAAATTTATGTCGTGATTGCACAGCCACGAGACTACAAAAAAAAATTAAAAAAAAAAAGCCAGCAATTTATCAGGAACAGTAAAGAAGGAAGGCGTACTTGGAACCATATTTTGAGGCAGAAAGCGGTGCAAGAATGACCGGCGGCGTGGAGTAGCCAGAGAGCAACACTGCTGTCAACAACGCCGCTTAGAAGAACAGCAACTCGGAGCGGGTTGTGTGGCATGGAACAGCGAAGGTAGCTCTCCAGGTCGCCACGGCAGGTACCGAGAGAAGGAGAGGTTTGCGCAAATGCAGAGGAGGAGGAGGGTCGATGGAAAAGCGTCGTGCTTGGGATTCGTTGGAGGCAAAGAAGCGTCTGGCGTTGTTGGAGTTGGAGGGATGTCAAGTGGCATTGTGGGTGAGAGGCCACTGCCATAGGCCACTGGCCTCCAATTCCATCGCACCCACACCACCATCACTCTTTTTTCTTTTTTTTATAAAACAATACAATATCTATTTAATGCACTAATGTAAGAAAGAAAGAGTTTTAAAATATTTATTTATTTCATAAATATTCTAATATTTAATACAATGAAAATACAAGAATAATGTTATTTTTTACCTTTTTTTTCATGCATTTTTTCTATACACATTTGCTTTTTGGATTCAAAAAAATAGAGTTTACTTCTTAATATCTTTTTTTTTGTTTTTTTCTCAAAAGAAAAAAGCGTAAGAAAAAAATATATAAAATAAATATATGAATAATATTATTCAAAATATAATTGATATTAAATAAAGACACATTGATAAAGTACAAAAATAAAACATTGATGTTGAACAGGATTCCATGAGCCTTCTTCAACTTCTGCAAGGAAATTCGAATAGTAGCTAGGATCTAAGACAGATTATCAAACTCATTGGAGGCCTTTTAAACAGAGATTGGATTGCTCAAATTAATCATATTTATAGGAGAGTTAATATGTGTAAAGAGGGTTAGCAAATTTTGAGATTGATTTCAGATTTTGAATTCCCCTAGAGTTTTACGAGGAGTGTGCTTTTTCATGATGTAACGGAAGTCCTGCTCCTTGGCCAGTAGTTTTATAATTTTTTTCTTCTTTGACCCTTTGTCCCGTTTAATTTTTTTTTTAAAAAGAAAACATTGATTTTAATTTAAAAAAAAATTAAAATAAACTATTAATTCCTATACTATCATTCGATTTAGATTTAAATTTTAATATTTTTTTATATTAATTTTTATAATTTTATTAATTTAAATTTAAATTATTATCATTAAAATATTAATTATTATATTTTCTATTCTTTTTTTTTTTGTATTGAGAAGGAACCAAAGCTCAAAGAAAGAAAACTACAAAATAAAAACAGATCTGGAAGTTATCACTCTCATAGCATTAGATAAAAGTAAACCCCCAACATAGTTAGGAGAATTATTAGCATTGAAAGATAACATCCTGCATAAGATTGAAAGAGGTTAAACCGTCTGTAACTTTATTTCCTTCTTTTATAGGTATGAATTACTTCAACACACGAATCCTTCTCCAGTAACTCTCAGATTCCTATTGACTGCAATTAAAACTTTTGAATCAAGCTTCAGCTACACAAGACAAGCCAAGCCAAGCCAAAGAAAGCCCTTCAAATGCATTCCAAGCTTTAGCTACTAAGATAAATTTTCACTTAGTTTGATTTTTGTCTTTATAATTCATATTTATTAAAGTATTAATTCTTATTTTTTATGAAGAATTGATTTTTATAGTTTTTAATTGTATTAGTTAATATTTTTTATAAATGATTAGTTCATTTAATTTTTAATTATTATCAAAAAAAGTAAAATTATAGAAATTAATATTAAAAAAATTATAAAAATAAAAATTTAAATTAAATGAAATTATAAATATTAATTATTTATTTTAACAGAAAAATATCATTGATCTTCTTAATTTTGAGTTTGTTAAGAAATCAAAAATAAAAACTATTAAATGAAAAAAATTATTTAATATTTCAAAAATCTAAAATACATTTAATATATTTTTTAAATAATTAGAATGATTTAATGGATATAATAAATATTATTTTTTATTTATTAATAAGTATCTTAAAGGGTATGTGTTAACGAAATTTTATATTTTTTTATTTTTAAATCCGAAAAGAAAATTGAAGTGGGTCGAATGTAGGCCGCAATTGGTTTCACTGGGCTGGGCCCAGAACGGTTTCCTCCTTGAACCCTTATTATACCCTTCCGCTAGAGTTGGCGTCGGAGGAGCTCTCTCTGTGTCTGTGCCGCCTCCAGTCTTTCTATAATCTGTAACAGCAAAACCTTCATACAACGATCTTCCTTCGAGGTAAGTCCTTCCTCTGTTACTTGCTTTAGTTTCCATTGTTGCGGCCATCGAGGTAGACGTTCTTCCCCATGGTTTCTTTGATTTGAGCACGGGATTCAAAGTTTGTGTGGCTCGCTGGAATTTAATTCATGATTTTTTCATTTGGTTTGTGCAAGATTCATATTATATGTTGTAACTTTGATGGTGTTCGGCTGAATTTGTAGTTCAGTAATCATTCGATTGATACAGTTGAAACTAGAGCTCCATGGACTATCTTTCGATTTCCTTACTGTGAAATTACTGCTATTAACCCCATTTCTTTTAGTATGTATATTTATGTAACGGTGTCTGCCAGTGAATAGGAGATTAGATTATTTATGAAAAGGGCAATAGGCATATGTCTGGACACTGGAACTTTTGTAATCTCTGGTTACAGATTATTCATCAAATTATTGTGGTCTTAGTTTAAAGTTCATACTCAAAATTCGTAGATTTTTTGTCTGTTTCTTTATGAATGAAGCACATGCAATACCGTTGCCTTAGTTTGTTTTTTTCCCTTTCTGTTTCGGTGCTTTTTTTTTTTTTTTCAATTTTAACCTCAAATTATCTGTCTGAGACAGGCTGATACAAAACGATGGTGCAATATAACTTTAAGAAGATTACTGTGGTGCCAAATGGGAAGGACTTCGTTGACATCATCCTCTCTCGCACTCAGCGTCAGACACCAACAGTTGTGCACAAAGGATATGCAATTTCCCGTCTACGTCAATTTTATATGCGCAAAGTGAAGTATACCCAACAAAATTTTCATGAAAAGCTCTCTACCATCATTGATGAGTTCCCTCGGCTTGATGGTATTCACCCATTCTATGGCGATCTCCTCCATGTACTCTACAACAAAGACCATTACAAGCTTGCGCTTGGACAGATCAATACTGCTAGGAATCTTATTGGTAAGATTGCTAAAGACTATGTGAAATTGTTGAAGTATGGTGACTCACTATATAGATGCAAGTGTCTGAAGGTGGCTGCTCTTGGCCGCATGTGTACTGTGATTAAGAGGATTGGCCCAAGTTTGGCTTACCTAGAACAGGTTAGACAACACATGGCAAGGCTTCCATCAATAGATCCAAATACAAGGACTATTTTGATTTGCGGATACCCTAATGTTGGCAAGAGCTCATTCATTAACAAAATTACTAGAGCTGATGTGGATGTGCAGCCCTATGCTTTCACTACAAAGTCACTTTTTGTAGGTCATACAGACTACAAATACCTAAGGTACCAAGTAATTGATACACCAGGGATTTTGGACAGGCCTTTCGAAGATCGTAACATTATTGAGATGTGCAGTATTACTGCTCTAGCACATCTGCGAGCTGCAATATTGTTTTTCTTGGACATCTCTGGGTCTTGTGGTTACAGTATTGCTCAGCAGGCAGCTCTCTTTCACAGCATTAAGTCTTTGTTTATGAACAAGCCATTAATTATAGTCTGCAACAAGACTGACTTGCAACCACTGGAGGGGATATCTGAGGAAGACATGAAGTTGGTCATGGAGATGAAAGCTGAAGCCTTGAAGACTGTAGTTGGTCAAGGAGGTGAGCCTACTAATGATGACAGTGTGTTGTTGACCATGAGCACTTTGACAGAAGAGGGGGTAATTGCTGTAAAAAATGCAGCATGTGAGAGGTTATTGAATCAGAGGGTGGAGATAAAGATGAAGTCAAAGAAAATAAATGACTGCTTGAATAGGTTTCATGTTGCAGTGCCAAAACCACGTGACCAGAAGGAAAGGCCACCTTGTATTCCTGCAGCAGTTTTAGAAGCTAAGGCTAAGCAAGCAGCTGAGAAGGAAAAGAGAGCAGAACTGAGAAGGATCTGGAGAATGAGAATGGTGGGGCAGGCGTTTACTCAATGAACTTGAGAAAGCATTATATTTTAGCTAATGATGAATGGAAAGAAGATGTACTGCCAGAAATTTTGGATGGACACAATGTGTATGATTTCATTGATACTGATATTCTACATAGGCTTGAAGAGTTGGAAAGAGAAGAAGGGCTAAGACAGGCAGAAACGGTAGATGATGATTTTGAGATAGATGGAACTGAATTGACTCCAGAACAGCAAGCAGCTTTAGCTGAGATTAGGAAAAAGAAAAGCTTGCTCATCCAACAGCACAGGATGAAAAAGAGCACTGCAGAGAGCCGGCCAACTGTTCCGAGAAAATTTGACAAGGACAAGCAGTTCACATCAGAAAGAATGGGAAGGCAGCTGTCATCTTTGGGGCTTGATCCCACTTTGGCAATTAAGAGAATGCGCAGCAGATCTGCCTCTAGGAGAGGTCGGAAGAGGGAAAGATCACCTGAAACGAGAAGTGCTCATGGTGGAGATGGGATGGATATTGATGTTGACACACCTAGCAAGAAGCAGCGATTGAGTAGATCACGGTCCAGGTCCAGGTCAGTACTGCGCCTACCAAATGAAGTTGTGCCTGGAGAGGGCTTCAAGGATTCTGCTCAAAAGAGCAAGGCAATAAAACTTGCAAAGAAATCTGTCAAGAAGAGAAACAAGGATGCCCGTCGCGGAGAAGCTGATAGAGTCATTCCTAATCTGAAGCCCCAAGCACTTGTTTTCTGGGAAGCGCTCCACTGGAAAAACAGAAAGACGCTGAAATAGATAAAGTAGGTAATTTGCTTTGCCATTATATTGTTTTACTTCACTGTGCAGCTTGGCTTATCAGTCATATAGCAAGTCAGCACACACCATAAATTTCATTACATTCTCATGTACCCATTGAATACTAAGTTTTCTCACGGATGACAGCTTAACTGTATGCATCAGTGCTTGATTTTCCTTTACAGACCTTTAAGATTTACCTAATTTAGATATACATGTTATGTGATCTTGGAAGATGGTTTTTAGTATTCACAAGTCACCTGTGTCAGTAAAATGATTTATTTTCTCTGCAGGGGAAGCTGATTTATGCTTTTCGAAGACATCTACTGTCGTTGTGCTTGTGGCTGCAAACAGTTTTGTTTTTTCATCTTAGTTGTGTCTTGTTGGAGTTTAACTTCATAGTGATGGTGGCCAAGTTTTCTTATATACCTCTGCCTTATTTTATTATTATGTTTTTTAAATTGTCTTTCTGTCTCTTCCAATTTTACAGCTTTGTTTGTTAATCTTTTCTCATGTAGTACAATATATTAATCAAGGAAGCTGCTGTTTGAATTTTATCCTAGTCTTATCATTGCTTATGCTCTCCAAAACAGTGAATTATCTTACTTCTCATGCTGCAACCATGAGTGCGGTTATTGGAAGTTAGTTCTAACAAGTTTGTGGTATCTTTTAACCAATATAATTTAGTAACCTCAAAAGTCACCCAAAACAGATGAAAGAAATCATCCTCGTGCAAAATATAAGCCCAGTATTTTCCCTCTTCGAAGTCTTCACTATGCAACAAACGAGTCCAAATCCAAGTTCAATCTAACTACATCCTGCCTCCATGAACCCAACTTCCCTCATAGTAATCTTGAACCTTATTAATATCATCCCATCGTTCATAATTTGCATGCATAGATATTAAGGCAAGCGTACCAATGCCAATATTTTTTTTGTTGAGATTTGATCCTAAGTTATCATTAATTAAAAAAGTAGTAGTAGTAGTAGAAGTAGTAATAATATTAAGTATTTATTATTTTTTAAATTTGTGGCAAGTGACTGATTACCACAAAGAATTAATTTTCTCACAATGTGAACTGTGAAAATGGGGCAAATTCGACATGGGGATAGTATGTATATATTATTTTTCTGCAGAAGAGGCCATAGACTTACCCCTGCGGAATAACCACTTTTTATACACAACAAATAATATACTGATATAAATTTCTCAAAATTAAAATATGGAATTGTTTACTAATTTAATATGTTAATTTATAACATATAGTTATTTGAAATTTTAATAATATTTTTATAAAAATATTATAATTCATTAAAAAAAATTTATAATTAAAGGAAAGAAAGAAACTTCTTTTAATTTTACTGAAACTTCTTTTGATTTTACTATCAACAACACATGTACCAGTTTTCAAGATTTTCTGAAAAAAAATTTACGGTATTAGTAAGAATATTTTGTGTGATAAAAGATAATGAATAATTAAAAAAATATGTGCTTGACCAAAAGTGTCATAAGCTGATAAGTTTGTAAGTCAATTGGTACGTTCACAGTATTTAATATTAAGGTTTGGTAATGTTGGAGATTGATATTTCACAAAACCAACTATTTTCCTCCTCTACCAAGATGCTTGCATCTTTTATATGAACAAAAAAAAATATTCCATGGAATATACTACAAATTAATTTGGAAATATAATATTTTAGGAATAAGTTTGAATATGTGAAATATGAGGATAAAAAAACCACCGCCTTTTTTTGTGTGATAAAAATATGAGGATAAAAATATAATATTTTGTGTGGTAAAAAGATAATGAATAATTAAAAAAATATGTGCTTGACCAAAAGTGTCATAAGCTGATAAGTTTGTAAGTCAATTGGTACGTTCACAGTATTTAATATTAAGGTTTGGGTAATGTTGGAGATTGATATTTCACAAAACCAACTATTTTCCTCCTCTACCATGATGCTTGCATCTTTTATATGACCAAAAAAAATTTTTTCCATGGAATATACTACAAATTAATTTGAAAATATAATGTTTTAGGAATAAGTTTGAATATGTGAAATATGAGGATAAAAAAACACTACCTTTTTTTTTTGGCGGGGTTCAACGCCACCTGTAGTCCAATACCTCTTTTTTTTGTGTTTTATTATTGGGCCGTATGAGGCCAATTTTCTGATGGTGATGATATTGCAAAATGATTAGTGAAGTGATCTCAGTTCGGTTTGGTAAGTTTGGGTCGTATGACAACACCCGAGCCCATTTAACTGAATGTCAAAAAAATAAATTCCTGCACCAAAATTTGCCTACACGCCATTACGATTATACTTTATTTAATTATATTTTAATATTTTAATATTAAATAATTAAAAAACATATTTATTAAAAAAACACATTCTAAAATAAAAATAATTAATGTTATATTAATAAATATATTTTATAATTATTTAATATTAAAATATCAAGATATAAATAGATAATATTATAATTTTAGTGACACTCTAAGAGTGAGCAATAATTTTTCAAAAAAAAAAAGTTCCAATAGTGGGAGCACAATTCTTAATGTTTCCCAATTTCATGCGAGGGCTCCAGTTCTTCCATCACATTCTCACATGAAGTAATAATTCTACTTACTCGTATTATATTACATTTTTTTAATAATTTTAACTGATTTTTTCGTTCATTATACCTACTGACATCACTACCTTTTTCCATGTCGTTTTTGTATCTGTTTTTATCAGAATGATGATGTACACCAGGAAAACGTTCCTCATATGCCCACAGCCTTTAGAGATAGTCCGTTATTCTGGTCTGGTGGTTGCACTTGCACTTTCTTTATTAATTACTAGTTTTGAAATGGAAAGCTGTTGTTGGTAGGACCCCTCTCATCTAACTAAAGTCATGCTTGCTTACTTATGAGGTAATCAACATGAACAGGGCTAAGCTTTGGCAAGATAACAGCAAAGAGAAAGCTTAAGCCCTTGGAGTTTGCAAGTTTCTATATCTAGCTAGTAATATCCAATAGATGTATACGTATACGGAACCAAATTCAAACATGGGTTGAGTCATAATGTTCAGGTTTATGCTAGCTGGTTTTCCCCCTCTACCTTAATTATGCCCTTCTGCGTACCCTTCTTTATTTTTACATTGATTAAGGATGTATTTCGAAGCAACTTCAAACATGGGTCAGTTCTTATGATGTGAATTTTATGTGATGGTTTTAGGATTTGTGGACATGAATCCTTTCACTTACTCTGTAGAGCCTGTACTATCTGCTAAAACTGTGTAATTAATCATTATATTATTTGAAGTCAAAGCAATATGATATGCAGTGTCGCTAACGACATAAATTGGAACTCTGAGGTGGACAAATAGTATTATATCTTCGTTCCCTTCTTCTAACTTTATCAATTCTACCTACACCCAAGCAAATCCCCAGTTGCCACAATTCCTAAGCCCAACCAAGTCCCGCAATGCCACATACATAGTTCCATAAGTCATGATTTTATGACTGAATATATCACCCATCCTTGATGCACCCTCCTTGCCCACTTGGTCCCTCTGGGGATGCTGATTTATCAAATTGATTGCTTTTTTTACTTTTCCTTGTACTGTCTTGGAGCTTTTTGACAATCCTTTTAGCCTTTCTGAGTCTGTGGAACTTGTAAGGTGGTTTACCATGAAGAAAAAAACAATCATAATAAATATCTCCAGAATGACCATGGAAAAAGGGTAGCCATTATCCTCATTCAAATTGAGTCTTTTTTTACTCGTGCAGGAGTGGGTCTACTTTATTCCTTATTAAAAAGATTTTGTGTTTCGTTCTGGTGCATTTCAACTTAGTGCTTATACCAATTCCGCAGCAGTGGAGGGTCTTTTTGTGGTTCTTCCAATCATCCAATACGCTTTTGAGAAATGTTGAGGCTCGACATTCACCACTTTAACTACCACAAATCCTCTATATAGCAGATTTGACAGAAGCTGATTTTTAAAAAAGGACGAAGTAGCTCACATGAATTCTAGAGAGGAAAATAATCCAACCCGCAAGATAGTTTTATCATAAGTGCTTCAGAAGAAATGTATTACCCTCCAAAAATAAAGTAGATTTTGGTCTCTCCAATTCAACTTTGTTTTGCAGGTTGTAATGCTACACAAGGAAACTGCAATTGTCCATATATATGTTGTCCTTGCTTTAAAAAGATGGTCTGAAAAGTCAATTATCTGTTGCACCATTTCTTTCTTCTTTTTCTCACATGATTCACCTTTGTTTGGAAAAGAATATGCTTGCATCACTTCCTTCAATCGCAATTTATTAAACTCTTTTGGTTACTATTTATGAAAGTTAATTAGCATTCCGATCCTCTCCAAAATTACATCTGCTAATATATATATGTTTCTCAGCCATAGTTGGCAATCCGCAACCATACTGAGAGTACCCTACTCTTGGACCTTCATACGTACCCTAGGGCTAAATAACTTCGTTTATAAAAACCAATATTATAACGAACCTTTATTTCTCTTTGGTGGGTGAAAGTAGCAGTTTTTTGTACGGAATAGGCTTAATGTAAACTAACAGAAGTCACTAATCAGATCATCCAACGGCCGTGATTGCTTTCAAGATCATCTCTCATCATCACTGATGATGATAGTGGATCCAGGGTTTTTTTATACGAGATGCTGATCTAAGAAGACTATGATATATATATATATATATATATAGACACAAACACATATGTTCATACATAATATTTGAGTCTGTTTTACTTCTTCTTTTTATATATCTAGTTGAAGCTTAAGCATGTGGATCTTATGCCCAAAAATTAACTAACAGAATAGGTGATATTCATTATTGTCCTGTATGTGCCGTCATAACTTTTATTCTGTATTATCTTATGTATGTTCAATATCTTCAACTACACGTGTGTGGGTAGAGAGAGGGAGAGATTATGTGAAGTGGAAGCAATTTCTTTGTCTTGGTTATAAAACAAACATGTATGTACAAAATATTTTTTTGTCTGGCACCCCCTATGATTCATGTATGATGATTACCTTGTGAGCGAAGAAAAATTAGAAAAGAAAAAAAGACAAGGCCATGGAGTCAAAGACAAGACAACCACCCATCTTTCTCAATCCCTCAGGTCCTTCTCCAAACCGTTTTCTACTAGACTCATCAACCAATCTCTCTCCCTCCCTCTCTTCTCTCTCACTCTTCCCTATTTTGTAAGCAAACCCCACAACCATCACCATCATCATCACTCCCACCCCATGAAGCTTCTCTCTAATCCTTCTCTCTCTATAAATCCTTCTCTTATCTACATCAAACCAGTTGGGAGAGGAAATTGCCCATCAGAATTCTCTGGGGTCCGGATCAGGCTGTACAATGAGGAAGCCCGAGCCATCTGGAAAGAATAACTCCAACAACAAGCTTAGAAAGGGGTTGTGGTCACCAGAAGAAGATGACAAGCTCATGAACTACATGCTAAACAATGGACCAAGGTTGTTGGAGCGATGGTGGCCAGAAATGCTGGCCTTGCAAAGGTGTGGCAAAAGTTGTCGGCTTCGATGGATCAATTACTTGAGGCCTGATCTTAAACGAGGCGCATTCTCGCCCCAGGAAGAGGAACTCATCATCCATTTGCATTCCCTTCTTGGAAACAGGTCCATCTATCTTTTCTATACATGATCTCTCATAAATTTATCCTTCTTAGTTACCAAATTTGGACGCATGCATCATTAACATAAGAAAAACTGATAATTAAACAGTACTGCTCTAGTAGATAGTATACCATAATGCTTTTAACACTTTTATATTCTTTGAAGTTTAAAGAACTCCGCCACTGCTGCACCTATATTATGCAAATCCAAGTAATATATATACGTGTATCTTTAATATATCTACTTGACGTTTCTACCAAAAAAAATATATCTACTTGACGTATTCATTATGTATAATCCAAGTAATATGTGTATCTCTTAACATCCACTAGCTCCTCCTTCCAACTCTGTAGCCATCATCTTTGTCTAAAAAAGTGAAAGAGTGAAAGATGTTTAGTGTTTGAAAAGAATGAACTGAGTTTTGTTTATTTGATACCATTTTAAAAGGGCTATATTTGTTGGCCACTGGATGTGGGTGTGGGTTAATGATGAAAGGTTTGAATGATTTGTTAAGAGTTTTGAAATTCCGTGCCACCATGTATCATAAAAGAAATATCTATAAAACATTAAATGAGGTAAGTAATTAAGCAAAATAGTGCTACAAAATATATATGTTTAAAACACCTACATATATACACCAAAACCGACAGAAAGACATCCTATGCCCAACTAACCATATAGTAAAAGCATTAAGATACCTCGACAAAACGAATTTTTTTTTTTTTTAAAAAAAAGATAGTAGTTAAGGAGCCTTTGGATGTCAAAAATCTAGCTCTCCTTAGTCCAAGACATATGGCACAGATTAATATTTCAAAGTTCGAAAATTAATACATGCACAACATGCATTGAATTTGAATATAATAATAATAATAATAATATAAGTCCAGGCGGCTCCTTGTAGAGGACAAAAGGCCAACTGAAAACGAACATATAGGTACTGTGATTCGTCTGTGCCTGAACTTCGAGTTGAAGACACTCCATATCTGTATCGTTTAAAAAAATTTATTAGCTTCCATGCAAAGCATAAGCTAGCATTTCTTTATAGATGGAAAGAAGCATTTGCACACCCACTCTATTTAACTCGTGCTATGTACATTGATATCTGACATATTCAAATATGTTTCACTTTTAAAAGATGGTCTCAAATAGCGGCGCGCTTGCCTGGGCGAACTGACAATGAAATTAAAAATTTTTGGAACTCAACAATAAAGAAAAGACTCAAGAACTTGTCGTCCACAACCACAACCTCACCAAACGCAAGCGAGTCCTCATATGAGCCCAGCAAAGATCTCACCATGGGAGGGTTCATTTCTACTCAAGATCAACAACATGCTGACTTCATGCCTATGTTCAGTTCATCTCCTTCACCACCCTCAATGCAAGCCACAGTTCTCAATACCATAATTGACAGGTTGCCTATGCAGGAGCATGGACTTAACATGCCAGCTGCTGCAGGATTCTTCAACGGTGCAGGGCCATGCTTCTCACAGAGTGGGGTTAACAACAAAGGTTTTTATCTAGAAAATGGAGTTTTTGGGAGTGTAAATATTGGGGCAGAAGGGGAGATGTTTGTTCCCCCTCTAGAGAGTGTTAGCGCTACTACTGACCATAACCTGAAAGTGGAGAGTGCGTGCAGCAGAGATGCTAACAATAGTTACTATGATGACATAAACAGTCTCGTTAATAACTGCAATATCAGCAGCAACAAGAGAGCTGAAAATAGAGCTGGGGTGGAGAATTTATTTCAAGAAGAATTAACCATGGGAGAGTGGGACTTGGATGACTTGATGAAAGATGTTTCCTCCTTTCCCTTTCTTGATTTTTCAAACTGATCCAATAATTGTCCTCCCTTCCCATTTTTTTTCAGAAAAAAAATCTTATGGGGATCCCACTGGTTAGTCATTATTGAAACTTCTTCTTCAAAACCACCATACCCTATATATGCAACTTATTAGGCACACTGGGTGATATCCTTAGAACCTTATAATATTTGTATTTTTGCCATTATACCGGAGGAGCAAATTCAAAGAATTAACAATAAGGTAGGTCTGAAATAAAAGTCAAGCATATGTGTACCTGGTATACGTTGGTGATCATGTAATTAGTCTTCAAAGTTTGTGTATCATCTTGATGAAACTGAGGTCACTTTGTATCTCGGGAACCAGTGCAGTTAATTACAATAATCTGTCATACGTGTGAAAAGAGATGTGAATATGTAGATAGTTAGACATTTATTTTCTTTTTGTTTCAACTCTTGTGGGGATAGTACTCCTATCCTAGATATTGTTATATACGCCGTCGTTTGCCCTTGGATGTACAAAACTGTACTGTTATTAGAGATAACGAGTTTGCTTCATAATACTGAATTGACTCTGCTCTTAGAATTTTGGTAGCATCAAAATTGCATTCATGGTTTGTTTATAAACTAATCATAAAAGTATGTCCACTTGGTAGAAGAATCGCGGTTAATGCACACTAAGTCAGATTAATATTAATTGTTTTCTGGATTTTCATCATATTTTATGAGAGTGAGTTAAGCTATATGGTTGAATTCTAAAGAGTAATTATAACTTATGCAGCTTTGATTTCAAGTCTTAAAAGATAGTAGCTAAATATAATTATTATATGGGCAAATAATCAGTGCAACGAGAAATGTGCAGTGTATGTAGGATCGTTATCAGAAGAAGTGAATTTAAAGCAACTTAATTTGAGATGACAAATTGGCTTATGGACGGAGAGATAAGGAAGGCGAGAGTGCCTTTCCATATCATTTCCTACTGGAATTTTGACGTCTCATTCCCATACCATAACGAATATGTGTTTATTAATTATTTCAACTTGGAAACACAATCAATCATGTCAGACCGAAAAGGACCAAATTTGAGACTTTCGTTAATTTTGTACCAATTAAGAGAAGGAAATTATGCTTTCATTTGGTGGAGCATTAGAATCTGAAAAATAAGTAAAAATAAAGTAAAATGGAACAATTTTTATTTTTACTATTATATGTTAAATGATGAAAAATTACTTTTAATTCAATTTTATATTATAAGAGTCACCAAGATTAGTATAATAGAATATAAATTAATTATATACATGCACTCTATTTTCAACATAGAAACATTTTTTATTGTATGAAGTAAATATAACATTTTATTTTAAATATTATATTCTTTATTTTTACCTACTCAAATAATCATAACAAAAATATCATATATTAGTCTTGCTAAAATGATTTTGATATGCGTTGGGACTTTGGAGAGGGTGAATTTAGAGTAATGTTAACTATTAAAGTTATAGACTTTCACTCATACTCCGCATGTAATGATTGGATTAACTTTGGTCCATTATATTATTAGCACAAAAACTCACAATGTTGATGTTGAGCCTTGGTCCCGTTCTTTCTTATTGGTCATAACCTTGGTCCCGTTCCTTTTCTTTTTTTTTTAGGGTCAACCTTGGTCCCGTTCTGAATTAATTTGAAGTTGATTTCATACCTAGAAAGGTGAAAAAATGAAACAAAACAATCAGCCCGGGCCACTAGTAAATGATCCATGAATATCAAAAACAAGCATAGCTTCAGCCATTACGTCAGAGCAACTCTGATAAAGTAAAACACAGTGACGCGAATGAGGCTTGGTATTCCTGGCAACGCCATTTGTCTTGGAAGATCTGCACCACGGATCGATTTCATGTTGGAACGACATCTCCTTCCCCAACTGACACAAAAAAAAGTAAAACACAGTGACGAACAGAAAAAAAAAAAAAAAAAGAAGAAGATAAAATATAGTAACAGCGTCGCCTGAGAGATTCGAAACTCTCGCGGGGAAACCCCATGTACTTAGCAGGCACACGCCTTAACCACTCGGCCAAAGCGACAGCCGTGGACGGGTCTCGCATTAAAATGCTAAAGAAACAACAATATAATTCATGTCCAATTATCCTTTTGAGTTTTAGACTTGGTCCACGGAAAAAGGAATCCTAACAACGTTATTTCTCTATAATCTTAACACCAACATCAAAGTCAGTTATCGTAGCTAAATACTGTTTCTACTAAAAAATATTAATCATCTTCTACTAATTATAACATTTGAGAAGGTTTATTTTAGTAACGAAAAAGCTTATTTAGAGAAAGAATTCAGTGCTACTTTTAGATATTGCAAATATCAAAATAACATCTTTATATTTAATTTCATAATAAATACATTTTCTTTATAAAATAATACCCGGATCACAATAATCATGAATAAGAAAAAACACACATAACTAAACTTTGTAATCATCGGATAACTAACCTAATATATTATAAAATACAGTTCATGCCTTTTGTTAATAATAGAGGAAACATCTATTTTAATTTTTTAAAGATATATGTGACATTAGTTTTGTCATTTAAAAAAATTAATATTAATTTAATTTTTAAATAATAAAAAATTACGTTAATTTAGTATGTAAATATCAATTTCCATTATAACAATATCACATGTGATTCTCATATTATCACATGTCTCATTTTAATTGTTATCTTTAATTATTATTAATAAATTTTTTAAATATTATTAACCCATTGTTAGTACGGAGTTCAAATAATCAAGTAATTAATTTCCTCTCTTTTTAAAATTATTTATCTTTTATTTTTATTATATTTTCATTTTGTACTTTATATATATTATTTGATAATAAATTTCATCGCAATGATGCGAGGGCAATGTTCGGATATCTTCTAAAAATAATAAACTGGAAAGCTTAGTTGTAACTTTTATAAAATAAATACAGTTGCCTTTAATTTTTTTAAAAGAAATTTTGCTTGAAAATTTAAAAAATTACACTAAACTGGAAGTTTTCATAAAGAAGCCAAAAGCAAACGTATAGCCAGCTTTGAGAATTGTTATTCATTGTGGTGGGTCTTCAAAGCTGAATCACGCATGATGTTTTAAATACATGAAACAATTTTCAATTTCTTTCCTTTCTTTTTTTTTTTTCATTAACGTATATTCAAATCAATGGCCCCTTTGGTTTGTCTGTATCTTCCTGTTATATTCCATTTGCAAATTGCATTATCGCCATTGTGGCTGTCTTGTTATGTTCAATGCGCACTCATCGAAATCTATAAAGATTGCAATATTATGAAGGATTCTCTTTGTGTAGCTATCAATCCTTGTCCGATTGTCATAAATTCATAATGCATAATATTAATATCATCAGTGTAAGTATGATTTCAGTCACTATAATGTTTTTTTAACACGTTATTAAAATAATTTAATTATAGTAAGAATCAGTTAAAAAGTTTAATTTATTTAATAATACAACAATACATAATCAAATATTAATATTAAAAATTTTATACTAATAATAAATTAATATTAAATCCTAATGTCTTTGTAGAAGAAAAAAAATGAATAACATAAAACAAAGAAACGTGTAATTTACACTGCACGGATCCTTCTCATGGACCATTCAAATGATAACCGCGGTTTGGCGGCACGTTATTCTCCCACACTCTAACTTTACATATATTCTTATTATATTTCATGCAAGGAAATTTTTTTTATATTACTTAATTAAATAATTTGCATAAATTTAAATAATAAAAATCAACACATTATTATTGTTTATTTACTCTACCTTAATTAACTTATAGTTAATTATTGCTCAATAATGAACAATAATAATGTGTTAGTTTTAGTAAGCTGATAGTGAGAGCTTTGAAAAAAACAATTAAAAATCTTAACTTCAAACATTTAGCATGTCATTGTAAAAAATAATGTACTCATCAAGAGAGAACAAAAAAAGAGATAAGAAACAATAAAACTAGCTTTAAATTCTTTTTGTAACGTTAACTTGATCTTAGTCACAAAGTATTTATAGTGTGATTTGAACCCCTGAATTACATATAAAATTTACTTTCATGAAAATTAAATTACCAAGTCACTCCTCATCATTTAATAGGTTTACAGTCTTATTAAGTTAGAATTCAACCCACTTTTTTTTTTGGTCAACGAATTCAACCCAATTCGAAGCACAAGTTCTATGACATGCATTTTGGACTGAAACCGCAAGGTCAGTCCAGGCCCAATTTCCATTCCTCTCTACAACAAGTGCTAATGTGTGAGAATCAAAACAACAAGAATCATGGCCCAACCGAGCACAAACAAATTTGGGGCTTCAGCGAAAAGGAGAAAAGGACTACAAATAAGACACTAGGATTGCAAAAAAAATAAAAATCACCTTCTGCGGTGGGGCCTGTGGCCTCATGGCAAAAGCTTTCTGCCTTGATAAATCGCACTTGGAGTCAAATCCAACCCTTCTCCTTTCCCTCTCCCAACTTCCTCCCTCCCCTGACCAACTTAAAAAACCCTCCTCCTCCATCTTCAAGAGAAAAGTATACAAACTAAATAATAATCACATTTTTTATACTTATTTTAAAAAAATTATAATTACAAATTACAGTCCAAATGAACCTTTATGTCATTAGGGTAAACAAATATAAATATTTCTGGATCGAGGATTTCCAAGTAGGAGCTCTTGAAAAACAAAGTATGCAGATGGAGGATGCTTTAATTTGTACAATGACAGCAGTGGTATTTCCTATTATTATTAGGCACCGTTGTAGCATAGAACTGGAACTATAAGCTTTTTATGTCTTGCTTGGATTATATTTATATAAGATACATTATACTATAATATCCTTGTTTTGTGTGATGATATTTTTTCGTTTCAGGTTGCATTTAAAAATTTACAAAGGAAGAACTGTTTCTGATGGTGTGTTGTGACTTTTGTTGAGTAGTTTTATCATTGTTAAAATGGTATTAGATAATAAATTAACAAGATTTTTAATTTAAATTTAATTAATTAAATTGTTTAAATTATTTAATTGAATTAAATGATATTATAAAAATAATTTATAAGTAATAATATAAAATTTATAAAATATACATTAATTTTTTATTTAAAAAAATTTAATGATCGATCAATATTTAATTAATTTTATTTAATTTTAATTGATGTAAATTAATTTTAAAAACTAATTCATAACTAGTTGGACGTTGGATTTCAGATCAAACCGTCCAACCTAATATGATTTTGTCATTTCTTCTTTTACCCTTACACTCAAAAGCCGAGAGCGGCAATACGCACGCGTCTCCTACATCTACTCTGATTGCTGTCCACTTAACCAAAAGTCAGAATCCGACGTGGATAGTCACCCATTAAGATATCACCACGTATCCTGTGGGCCCAGGGTTGCTGAATGAAATCAACGAGATCCTCATTCTGCTTATCTCTTAGTTTTGTTTTTTCAGACGGACATTTCAATTTCAACGTCTCAGTTCTCACGGACTCAAGACGGCATTCACAAAGCCAACCACAAAAGCCGCCAATTCCTCACCAACAGACAAATCCGCGTATTACAATCACAATCTCCACCGTCCGCTCCAAATCCAACGGTTCATAATCGAATTTCCCTCCTCCTGCTCCACCTGAGTCCCTTCAGTTGCAGAGTCCACGTGCACATGGACATGGTGATGCTCTATTTAGTACTGAGCTAAAACGCCGCACCAGATCCAAATCCGAATCCGATTCGGCAGCCATGGCCTCCATAGCACTCACCTCCTCGCCCCTCACCCTTCCATCTCTCCGGTTACGCTCCTCCGCCAAATCACCACCACTATGTCATTCCGCTTCATCCAACTCTACCATTTCCAAAGGCCTAAAACTAAAACGCAACCCTTCCATTCCATCCTTCCCACTCACCAACCATGGTTTCAACATCAATCTCAAACTCATTGCCAAATATCCCACTGTTAGAGCCTCAGCTGCTGGAGCTTCTATCAGTCCTGCTCCGGCTCCGGCTCCGGCTCAGGCTCAGCCATGGAAAGGCGCCGCCATTAAACCTCTATTGGCTTCTATAGCGACGGGGGTTATACTCTGGTTTGTTCCTGTGCCTGCCGGTGTCTCCAGAAACGCGTGGCAATTGCTGGCGATTTTCCTTGGCACCATCGTCGGCATTATTACCCAGCCATTGCCCCTCGGTGCTGTCGCAATACTGGGTTTGGGCGTTTCGGTTCTCACGAAAACCCTAACTTTCGTTGCGGCATTTTCAGGATTTGGGGATCCCATCCCGTGGCTCATTTGCCTGGCCTTCTTCTTTGCCAAAGGGTTCATCAAGACTGGCCTCGGCAACCGAGTTGCTTATCAATTTGTGTCCCTTTTTGGTAGCTCGTCTTTAGGGTTAGGTTATAGTTTAGTTTTTAGCGAGGCCTTGTTGGCGCCGGCCATTCCTTCCGTCTCGGCTAGAGCAGGTGGAATCTTTCTTCCGTTGGTCAAATCTCTATGCGTCGCTTGCGGCAGTAACGCCGGCGATGGAACTGAGAATAGACTGGGATCCTGGTTAATGCTAACTTGCTTTCAAACTTCGGTGATTTCGTCCGCAATGTTTTTGACTGCAATGGCAGCCAATCCCCTGTGCGCCACACTCACTCAAAACTCGATCAACCAGACGATTGGGTGGTTGGACTGGGCCAAAGCCGGGATTGTCCCTGGATTGCTGTCCTTGGTATTGGTGCCATTGATCTTGTATGTCATCTACCCGCCAACTCTGAAAAGCAGTCCCGACGCACCCAAGCTGGCAAGGGAGAAGTTGCAGAAGATGGGGCCAATGACAGCAGATGAGAAGATAATGACTGGGACTCTGCTTCTTACGGTATAAAGACTTGATCCCCCCCACCCAAACACAGACACACACAAAAAACCCTCTTTCGTGCTCAAAATTGTTCTATAGTGCATGTTACGTCTCCTATGCCATATGCATTTTGACACTATGTTTGTGGATGACTCTGATAGGAACTCTGTTATTTAGTAAACTATGCAATAACATAATTGGTTGTTGATTTGACAGCCTTAGCTTGTCAATTAATGTTCTCTTCTGTGAGAAATGCTAATCTAAATGCAGAGTTTGTTCATAGGAACTCGTTAGGCCACTCACTTTGAAACTTATGCTTCTTCCATGTCATTTCCTTTCTGAATCTATTGTTAGCAGTATAAAATAGTAGTGACTTGGTTTCTATTCTATCCTATTGTAGTTTCTGTCATTATCCTTTTGGTTTTGGTGGAATATAAATAAATATATAGATTGGGTGTTGCTTAAATTGTTGAGGTGTTAATTAATGTTACAGTTCTTGTTAACTTGCACATTGATAAGAACTCTATCAAATAACATGCTATCACTCCCAATCCTTTAAGTTACAATAAGGTTTTTACTGGCATATTTTATGTATGGCTTTTCAGTTTGCGCCACTTGGCTGATCATAGGATAGATGTGCCTTTGTGGTTTTGCTTTTCAGCCAAGTAACGGAGAGAAATCAGACATCAGTTATGACTAGTCATGCCATCTTTAATTTTGTTGGCTAAATTAAGTTGTGAATCCTCTGGTTATTTGCAACCTCTTATTGGTCTGCAAAACTAATCATTCAGTAGTTGTATTAATACCTTGTGTTTAAGTAAGGTGAATACATATGCGGTACTTTACATGCCTAAGAATTTTCTATTTGTCTTGTAACTTATTCTTCACTTGCTCTATTGTACCAGGTGGGACTTTGGGTTTGTGGAGGGTTACTTAATGTAGATGCTGTAACTGCTGCCATTCTTGGATTAGCTGTACTCCTTGTTACAGGGGTTGTCACATGGAAGGAGTGCTTAGCTGAGGGAGTTGCCTGGGATACTCTCACCTGGTTTGCTGCCCTCATCGCAATGGCTGGGTATTTGAACAAATATGGTCTCATTTCTTGGTTCAGCCAAACTGTAGTCAAGGTTTTTTTCTGTCTCCTCTCTCTCCTTCCTCTGCTGGCAGATATTCAGTTAGCATAACTTATGCTGTTCTTGATAATTTATCTTCAGTTCTTTTGCCTTTTAACTGTTCTTTGGGGTGAATGCATGTTTTTTGTTTAATTTCATTATAGCATTTTTTTTTTGTTGTTCTAGTTGTTTGACCAAATCAACAAAACACAGGAGCCTTTTTCATGTTTTGAATCATGCAGAAGCTAAATAAGCTTTCAACTAAGTGTATATAATTATTTGACATACTGATCTCTAGTGTAAAATGGTACATCAGCTTGCTCGTGTATTCTCTTGGAATAAAGTGTCTATTATGCATCTAAATTCATTTGTCTGCTTTGTTCCTACTTCTGAGTTTATCAACATCACCATCATGGTCAAAGCATATGCCAAAGTCAAAACTCCATTTCCTCTGGTACATGTATGTTTTGGTTTTATTTTTGTCCACTCAAAGTCCAACTTCCTCAAAGCTTTTCAGAAACAACAAAGGACATACATCGGGTCATCATGAGCTTAGTTCCTAAGAGTGTTGTTAATTGCCGCTCAAGAAATGCTCTTTAATTATAATAATAGATTACATGCATATTAACATTGTTACTCAACAGAAAATGGGTGTACTTCATCCACTGTTCCAGTTGCATGCTTGGCAATTTATTTAACAAGTACCTTACGGATTTGGTTCATTTACTCTTTTACACACATAGCAGAATATGCTCTGCAAAAAAGAATATGCAACATGAGTTATGTGTTCATAAAATTTAATTTTACTTTTTGGGAAATTATTAGAGTAATTTATCATATTCGTTGATTATTTTAATAAAAGGATTTTCTAATGGTATTATTTATACAGTTTGTTGGTGGATTGGGTCTCTCATGGCAACTATCTTTTGGGATTCTGGTTCTTCTCTACTTCTACTCACATTACTTCTTTGCAAGTGGAGCTGCTCATATTGGTGCCATGTTTACTGCCTTCTTGTCTGTTGCTACTGCTCTGGGAACTCCACCATACTTTGGAGCCATGGTGCTGTCCTTCCTCTCCAACCTCATGGGCGGCCTTACTCATTATGGAATTGGGTCAGCTCCTGTATATTACGGTGCCAACTATGTTCCCCTTCCCAAGTGGTGGGGCTATGGATTCCTTATCAGCATTGTTAACATTATTATCTGGCTTGGACTTGGAGGAGTTTGGTGGAAGGCCATTGGTTTGTGGTAAAGGGCCTGTTAAAGAAATTTGCCAACACAGTTTTTCTAATTTAAGATTTTTATATACATTCAAGTACGAATTCTCGTTATTAGTAGCAGTTGGAAGCAAACTGCTGATCTTTTTTCTGATTCTTTCAAGAAATAATCTTCGGGAGGTTTTGATGGAGATTTAGGTTGGAAGCTGGTTTACAGTTGGCCATTTTAGATCTGATGTAGAACATTTACATGATTTTTTGAAATATAAGGACAACCTGCTATTCAGGATATAGTGAAGTTGTATGCTTGAATGTGATTTTCTTTAATGCGCTATTCTTTTTGTGGAGGATGGCAAGACTGTAAACATGACATTTAGTACGCAAGAATAATTATGGAATGGAATTAGTATAGAATGTGCCTTGTTTGTTAGTAGAAAGTAGCTTAGAATTTATTCCACAAAATTAGTAATAGAGTGTAGAATTCATTTTTTGTCAAAGAAGTGGAATTGAAATTTCATGTTTTATGAAATAGGCATTAATTTTTTTTATCATATTCTTATTAATTTTATAAAATTATATTTATTATTTTTCTTAAATTTAATTTCTTCAAATGAGATGATTCTTCAACAAACAAAGGTTTATAACAACTGGTAATTTTCTTTTTTTTTTTTGGGTATACCCAATAGGTAACGCTTTTGTTTCTTGTATTGTAAAATTAGTGTAAATAATCATATAATTATAACAAATTATATGTGAACACTAATATTAATTTTTTTTGTTATATTTTTGCAATTATATCTAAATTTTCATAAAAATAAAAAATTATAATAATTTAGGGAAACATAATTATTATTTAAAATTTCATAAAAAGAGGCATTCAAACTTTTTATAAGAAAAATATATGTCATTTGCATTAATTTTAATTTCATTCAACATTAATTTTATGTATTAAATAATATAATTACTTGAAATGACATTTTATTTTAAAAAAATATTAAATTGTGAATTATAAATAATTATTTTATTACATTTTATTTTATTTTTATTCTATTTCAATTTTATCAAATAACTATTTCATGTATCCAACGTCGAGTAATTATCAAGATATTACATTCCTGTAGCTCGATATTTTACAGTTATCATGAATTTTCAGCAAATTCTTTTGGGATGTCCCTATTTCCATTGAGTGAATGCTCCGCACTTTTTGAAGTTAAAAATGAATTCTTTTCCTTGCGGTTTGAAGTAATTACCGTAAACCTTTGCATATTTTCAAACGATGAATCAAATCATTAATGTATTTAAATACACAATTTAATTTTTAAATTATATAAATTTATTTTTTATTTTAAGATAAGTTTATTTTTAGATTAAAGTTTAAATGTATATTTAATTTGAATAAATCTTTTCATGTTTTTACGAATCAATTTTACTTTTAAGGGAAAAAAAAAAGATGATAGGAATTGATGAAATCAAATAATATTTTGCTCATACACCCCCAAGCGCCACGTGTGGTCCTTTGAGTAATCGAGTGCATAAATCATACATGATTACAATACAAGGCATTTGATGGCGGTGATCAGGCCGTTGATCATCAACCCTCGTTCGTTGGCCGAAATCCAGATATCCAGACTCTAATTTTGTCCTAAACCCTAAATTCGTGTATTGCGCCGAATCACATTATTGTTAGGGTATTAGGGTTTATTTACATTTTGGTTTGCACGAGTGCAATCGTGAGTTAGATCTTTCCTGTTTTTATCCCTTTATTTCTGAATTTGGAAGGGTGTTCTGTGCCTATCAAAATATCGAAAATTTTCTTGGCTTGCTGTTACCGGTGATTTCTATTTACTGAATTCGCCTAACTGTTTTGTCGTTGTGGATTTTAAGGTAGCAAATTTGCAATGGCTGCCAACAGCTATCCGTCTTCGGCTATGGATAAAGAACAGGCAAGTATTCTTTTCGGGTTTTCGGATTTTGGACTGTGAGAAAATAATTTCTTTGTTTATTCTTTTTTTTTTCCTGCTTAGCATTTTTGGTTGTTTCTTCATTCACAAATTGGAGCCTTGGCTGGAATTCAATGTATCTATCCCCGTGAATATTTTAATGCCTTACTGGGAATTTACCTCGGGAACCGACCTGGTGGTTGATGTGTTCTCTCCCTGTCTATATTTTTGTCTGAGGGTACTAATCTTAAGATGCTGGAATTCCAGGTTTTATTCTTCTTTTTTTTTTTTTTTGTAATATGATCATTTTGCTTTTCTTGTTTTTTGGATGTTTTTGAATAATATATGTGATAATGGAGCAGATATTTGGAATGGCGGAAAAGGAGATGGAGTATAGGGTCGAATTATTCAACAAGTAAGTTTCCTGAACTTTAAAATACTAAACCAACTGATGATGCTGTATGTTATTCTGCGGGTACTTTATTTCCCAATTCCCACCCCTTTTCTTTTAAGGGAGGTTCTAAGTTGCAGCAGAGTGTTTATCTTGATAGTGTTTTCAGTTGTTAGTGAACTAATTCATGTGGCTAACCCTTGGTGCTTTACTCTTTTTTCGTCAGGATGACCCAGACCTGTTTCAAAAAATGTGTTGACAATAGGTAGGAAAACTATTTTGTTGTAACCTTTCTTCTAATTGCATAAGCTGTTTGGTGAAGAATCATGTTTCATGTCCTTTGAAGGTACTCCAATCATTTTGGTAATAATAGTTTGATATTCCACAAAAGGAGCTATCTGGTGTTGCATTCTTTGGATAATGTTTGAATTTGGATGATAATATTTGTTTATCTCTTTATCTTCTCAGGTACAAGGAGTCTGAGCTAAAATATGGGTGAAAATAGTTGCATTGACCGCTGTGTATCAAAATACTGGCATGTAAGATGTTGCCTATATTTAAGTTTGAATGTGTCGCTATGACCCTTTTGAGTTTTTTCTCACGCTAAGATAGTTTTGCATGTTTTAGGATGAAATCTTAGTGCGGTTGAATTTTTAATTTCTTCTGTATGAATTTGTTCTTGCATTTTGTTAAACATATATTTAAATGCGTGCTTTCTTTGAAATTTCTACTGCTTAGTGTCTTGATAATTTAATTATATGCAATTTGGTGTAAATTATATGCAATTTGGTGTAACATCTGCATCTATGGATCATGGAAGTATTGTATTGATTTCAATATAGTGGTATTTTTGCTTATGAAAAAGCTTGGGAAACTGCTAATTTTAGCTATAACCGTTGTCTTGTTTCATAAGCAAGTTTTTCGTTTTCATTTTTTTTTTCGTGGCAGGTGACAAATCTAATTGGTCAGCTACTTGGTACTGGTAGGCCCCCAGTGTGATCCAAGGAGTGAATTGTTCCGCTACAGTATTAGTTGCCGCTTGAGGAAACGAAAATTTAATACTTTGCGAGGTCTTTATTTTTGTTTAGGAATAGGAAGCGGGATTAATACCTGTTGTGTAGTTGAGCTGGCCCATGGTTTACTACAGAAATAATTTACCAGTCGTTCAGTTCATTGTTCAGTTCTAATTGCAACATTTTGACTTGAGCTGAATTTATCATAATGTTATTTTGCCGTTTCTTCTTTTCATCGTTGTTATCTTGGTGTCATATGGCCTTCTTCTGTCTATGCTTTTAATTTGTTCTGGATCAGTGGCGAAACATTTCAGTGGCAGAGGGACAGCAGCCCCCAAATTTTTTTTCAGCACCAGGTGCAGGTGGTCGGAGATGTGTCTTCCTTCTCCTTTTTCGGTTAGCTTCTTTCTGTCCCTTTCAACTGAAGTTTCTCTTTCCTATGTCACACAAAGGCCATGCCATACGTGAAACTTCACGAAAAATTCTTAGATAGGTAATGCTTACCTTACGTACTCCATTCAATAGTTAACATGTATAAAACTTGATAGATTATGTTATAAATACACATCATTCTTTAAAATGTTAATAACACATGTTAATTGTTGAATAGAATGTTTAAATTAGACAATGTCTACGTAAAAATTTCTCAAATCCTCCTCCTCTTCCTCCTCCTCCTCCTCTCCGCAACTGCTCTCTCTCAATTTGCCCATTGAAATTTTCGTACTAATTTACTAGCAACTGCAATGATTAGGTGCTGTGCTGTAAGAACGTCTCCACCTTCCTTCCTCTTCTCAAATAAAAATCAATATTCAATTTTTTTTATCCCAGCTTTATGGCTTATAATTAGCTCTTTTTTTTTTTGGGTGCATATCATTAGCTCATTAATATCCACTACAAAATCAAATTAAGAAATTAGCACTTCTTTGAGCGAAAGGAAAATTAGAGTTAAATATTATAGTGCCTTGTTTGGGAAACTATATGGGAATTATGGGAGCAATCAAAATGAGAATATTTAACCTTAATTTTAGTAAAATTAACTCTCCATAATTATAGAAAAAATAAAGAGAAAAACATAAACTTATAGTTTTCTAAATTATACAATTATTCTTCTAAGAATATCATTTCAATAAAAAATAATAATAGATTATATGTAAATTTATAATTATGCCTTTACTTTTATTTCTGAATTTATATGACATACAAAAGGAAAAAAATTTACCTTCTTTATTATCAATTCCACCTCATTTAATTCACCAACAAATGTCAATCATGGAGGAAGAGATTATGGTTTATTGATGTACGGCAGTTGTGAACACCGTTTCCAGAATTCCTCGGATTTGAAGCATCAAGCATCTGAAAGCTTTATGGCTATTGGTAAACAATTTATACTAGGAAAATTTTCTTCACATTACATGGAGGCCAAGATTAAGGAGTAATGCAGGTGATTCTTTACAAATTATGTGTACTCACTAGACCTTTAGAATTAGATGCATGCTAATGCAGAAAATAGGAGAGTACAAACATAAAATTTCATAGAAGTTCCCCGAGTCTTGCATTGATGGATACATACTAAAATTTTATGTTTGTGTGAATACGTTCAGTGAGTATTTGACTAAGCACTAGAACCTTCCTGGTAGGAGAGATTGTGCAGGCAATTGTTTGCGCAATTATAGGTTGAGAGTGATAAAGTAAAGCATTTTTCAAAGTAGAGACTTTATGATTTGAACTCTGCACAGTCTAAAATCGGCTGTGACTAGAAATATGATATCTTTATAAGAACTTGACTAATTTGAGATTCACAGCATAGGAAAGAGAAGAGAAAAGAAAAAGAATGCATGGAGGCATAGCCGTCGCAATCAGGAGTCTGAATACCATTGGAGAAGCTTTTCAAGGATACATACAGCTAATACTTAAAAATTTTCCTTGATAAATGAAAGGAAGGAAAAGAAAGGAAAAGGACTATACACTTTCAATTTATATGCTTTCTGGTTTCAAGTGTTGTGCCGTCTTTAAGACTTTCCTGTGCATCATTGTCCATCCCAAGGCTGAAGAGGGCAGCTGCCTGAAGATAGAAAGCAGTGGGCCAGGTGGGAGATACCGATTGAGCTTGCATGGCATCTCCAAGTGCTTCTTGTGGCATGTCCTTTATCAGGTAACATAGGCAGCGCCTGGCGTACACAGTTGGTGATACCATGGTCCCACCATCGATGAACTACACAAAACAAGCACAGTTACATAAGAACCACTTAACTGCATTCATTTAGCATGTGTTGTGAGTATTGGAGGGGAAATATATGGTCATTAAGTAATGTTTAACTGGCATTCATAATGTCTATTCTGGAAATTCTTCCCTCCTTTTGCAACTTGCAAGATAGTACATGTATACATTGAAAGCTGTCCCTCAACTTCAAATTTCAAAGGCTAATTGGTAATTCCAAAGAATTTACCTGTTTATTCTGCCAACTCATCATTCACTGTTCTAGCCCAACCCAATCCTATTACCTAAAAGATTCAATCTAGTAAAGATGAACCTTGTCTGACATGCCAACAAATATTTCATTAAATTGACAATGGAAAAAATATTTATTTATTTTGCTGTATTATAGGAATGCAATACTGTAAAGTTACAAAGAATTGATGTTTGCATTTTGTTTTGCTGATTCATACTGGATTCCTATTCCCAGAATTTCTAGCTGACTTAACTTGAGTGTAGCAGTCAATGGCCGTAGAGAAGTCTCCAGCATGAAAGGCAGAATCTCCATGCTTCTTAAGATTTAGTGTTTCTTGTATTTGATTTGTCCACAATTGGAAGGAAAGCTGTGATACAAAGCCATAAATATAATGTACAAGGTTAATGAAGGTCAAGCTTGCTAAGAACTATACAATAATTAGCAAACAATACATCTTTGCTGCACTACTGAATTAAACATTTTATAAGGAAAAGTGATAATATTGGGCAAGGCAGAATCAAAACCGCAAGATGGCATTTCCAATAAAGAAATCCAAAAGGAACTAAAATTGTCATGTATGAGAAAGATATATAACACAATGTCTTCAGTTATTTATAACCAGTATCTTTCAGCAAACATCATGCCTGCCTATAAAACTCTAATGAGACACCTAAAAAGTTACACCCAGAAATATTGGAAAATTGCATGGTAAACTCAATAGCATTGCAGAATATATAATATAGGCAAAACATCAAGGTTTACAAACTAGTACATTTGGCATTAAGAAGCCTATAAAATTTTTTGTAGACAAAGAAAAAAAAAAAGGAAAACCTCTTACAGCATTCTCTTAATAAAAATCCACATGAGAAAGAAATCTAGAAAAACAATGAATTACCTCATTTGCAACTTCATCATCCTTGTACCCCACCTTTTCCAAAATTTCATGCATTGCAGTGAGATCTCTTCTTGAACATGCTTCACCAAAAGGCGTCAATGAAACTGTTTCCTTTGATGATACGCTCCCATCTGGTATGCCCATCAACGCATATGACGGTACCTGCTAAATACCACAAGGTGTAAACCAAAGACGTTTCTATGCTTCCAACAGGCTTCACTAATATGTGCAAGTCAACCAAGTAAACTTTGATCCTCAACCAAGTAAGCAGGGAGGGAAAAGGAGGGGCATACTGAAGTTTCTTTCTGAAGAGGAGCTAGAGCATTCACAAGTGACTTGGCATTTGGTCTCTCACGAGGTTCATACTGTAAACAACGCGAAGCTAATCTCACTAACTCAGTTCCATCATCATTTGAAAATGACCTTCCAAACATGAGTCCATCAGCGGCAGAAAATTTTTGCCTCGTATAAGGTCAAGTGCCTGCATGTGAAAGGATTAAGTACCTATTTATTTATGAACTCTAGAAATGCTATATCATTTTAAGCCATCCCATCATAGGATGTTACTGCAAATCTAGTAAAATTCAAGCATAAGTAGACAACATTCTGCAGATCAAAGATTAACTGAACAAAATAACACCTTGAATTAAAATGAAGAGAAAAAAATGGGAATGAAGAGTATACATGACTTGGTGGGATATGCTTGCCACTCAGAAGATCAAGCAAAAGGGTGCCAAAACTGTAGACTACACTTTCTGGGGTGACTCTTCCTGCCAAATTTCAAACATGTGTTAGCTCAGTTAAGAAATTGAAAGTCAGAGTACATGAAAATACTGAAAAACGCTTTAGCCCCGAGAAAAACAATAATTATAAGCTAACACCAAACTCAAAACAAACATTTTTTTTTTCACTTTAAAATGTCAATGATTATGCCCATCCAGGTCCAGCCGAATTTAATTGAAGAGAACAGAAAGCTTTTGCTGACACAAAATGAAAGGGGGAAAATTGAAGGCAAACAAACACTTAATACTATATAATTCAACTAGCTTAAGTGCCTCAATCTCCACTGCTATTTTAAGGGCATTCACCCCTCCTCCTTGTCATCACATATGCGCTCATACACAGCTTAAGACAATCCAGTACAAGATCGGCTTAAATTTTTGTTGATTTTACTTGTTACCTGTCCTCAAGTACTCTGGAGGAGTGAAGGCTAAATTTGTACTGTAGCTTCGGCCATCCCTACTGTTTTTCATGAGTCCAAAACAAGAGAGTCTAGGATTTCCATCCTGTCCATCATTGATACCACATAAGAGATAGTTGATAAGATATTTGAAGAGGTATAAACCTGGACATAAAAGCTTAAGTACCTGATCAAACAAAATTCTATAAGCATTAAGATCGTGGTACAATGCCCTTCCTCTACTGCTGCAATGTTCTAATGCTTGTGCTAAATACAAGGCCACCCTCAGCCTCATTGCCCATTTCATGGGCTGGGTCTCCCCTACCAGAGTAGTTCATACAAATCACAAATCAGGGGTTTACATGAAGATTTTACAAACTACATCAACAAAATGGGGATGAAATTGAGGAAGCAGATTACTTAAATTTGGTTCTTAACTTAGCTTCTAAGGCAAAATGCCTAATCCTTGTCAATCATTGCCTGCATATGGCATATCTCAAAATACTTCCCCTATCTGTTTACCAATGACTCCTAAATTATATCTTTTCTCCTGTTGATTCCTGAAGAAATTAATGCAAGGTTGATAAACAAATGGATGAAATTTACAGTGAAAAAGATGTTTGGAGAGAGTTTCATTGAGCATAAACTCTGCAACAAGCAATCTCTCTTCTCCTTCGCAGCAACACCCAACCAAGTTAGCTAATCGTTCGTTCCGCAGCTGCCCCACTGCTCGTGCTTCCTCCTAAAAGACCAACCAACCAAATACATCAAACATGAACTTCCACTTGCAAATACCCATCCACGTAAATGCAAGGAAATCAAAGGCAGAAGCACGAACTAGGAATTGTCGAGAATCAGGCCAAGCCGACTTGTTGAAGCGCTTCACAGCAACCAACCTATCATTCTTCAAGCCATCCTTTGTAGACAACATTGGGAGCCTTCTCACCGTGTTCTGAGACAATGTTGTCTGGTGAAAATCCTGAAGTGGCAGTCTTTAGTTGATTCAAGCTGTACTCAGTGAACCCAGCCCAAGGATCCTTCTCATTCTTGTTCCCATCATCTGTACCCAGAAAGGAATCTATATTTAGAAAACAAAAAACTTGAAATTGAAATCGAAAAAAAATTAAGTAAAACCAATTATCTCCTTCTTCTCTTTTTCCAGAAAGTGACTCACGGGAATTATCAGACAAGTCGTGAAGATTTGATTTGATATTGGACGGCCACCAGCACAGAGAGAATTTAGAGCAACGAGCTCCCATTGGTGAGAACGCAATCGCACAAGTTCACAACAAAGAAAAAGAATGAGACCCGCTCTCTGTCTCTCCAACAGTGCTTCTCTTTCTCCCTCTCTCTCTCTCTCTCTCTCTCTGTGTGTCACTTTCAGCAGGACTAGAGGGAAAAAGGATAAGATGGAAAAGAAAATGAACAGAAGAGATAAAGAAGAGAAGAAAGTGAAATTCGGGTGTTTGGGAAGAGAGAAAGTGGGTGAGAAAAAAAAATTCTTTTTTCGGATCCAAAGGTTTTGTGTTTTGCAGCTATAACATGATATCAGTCACCTCTTGTTCATCATTCTCTCTCACTCTGCTCTGCTCTTTGCTTTCTCTATTCTTTTGTGTTCCGACACAAAACATACCGAGACATCCCACGTTCCCTCTCACCCGACAGTTTTTGCCACGTGTTACCCTCTTCATCATTTGGTTCTTTCATGTATTATTAATTTATTATTATTTTCTTTTTAGTTTCCTGCAATCCTATTTTAATTTCTTGCCAATTCTATTCGAATTTGTAGGAAAATAAAAAGATTTAAATTTTTAGTTAGATTTATGTAGAGTGTTAATTTAAGGTAAGTTTATTTTTAATAAATATTTTTAAATAAAATAAATTTGGTATTTAATTTTTTTAATCATCAAACATAACTTTGATAAAGATTATAAGAAGGATAAGTTATTTCAAAGAACATAAGTGATATATCTAGAACTCCAAAAAGGCATGTAAATGTTCATTTATTTTAAGAATTTTTTTATCTTTAAAAGGAGGTTATTGTATTTTTAATGTTAAAAGAGTAGGCGGAAACACAAAGGATAAAACCTTGTTCTAAATAGCGATTTCAAGAAGAAATTAACTAGTCATTAGGTGTAAAAAAATCTTCTTAAAAAAGAATTATCATCAAGTGAGACTATTGATCAAAGAGAATTTAAACTCTGACAACTGATAATTTGATGACACAAATAAAAAAAAATGACATTTTCATTTTAGAATAAATAATAATGTGTGTATGAAAATATTATATTTGTTTTTATCACAAAGAAAAAAGAGAAAAACAATCACTTATAGATATATAAGTAAATGTTTATTTTGATCTTTAAAAAATATATATGATATCACATTAATTTTTTATTTATACATGATATTAAATTAATTTTTTAATATTAATTTATGTCATTAAATTAATTTTAAAAATAATAAAAAATAATGATAATAATTATTATTAAATAACTAAGTTAACGTTACATATATGTTTAAAATTTGCACGATATGTTGCGTAAATGTTTAGGAGATCAAAGATTTCCTCTAAATATAATCATCAAGCTGAAATATTTACAACTTGTGTGAGTAGTCGTAATATTAATATTCTTATGTCAATCAATTAATTGCGATTGGGAGGTTGAGCCTAGAAATAAGCAGGAAAATCACTATCAAATATCGTTTGCCCATCAAGCCCGATACAAAGGGTCAACGTGAAAAGTAAAAGATAAGTATATCGATAGCCATTACATATTATTATGCTCAAGTTGTAGGCAAAGTTGCGTTAATGAGTGGCTTGATAATTGTGCAGTCCCTTTCATCATAATACCAAAGTGGCAACTAGATTAATTTTTTAAAGGAATTGTGTCTGACTGAATAAGTATCTGAACTTTGAGGTCTCAATTTCTCAATGAGTTTTAGTACTATGAAAATTACCATCAGTGGTGCAATTCAAACAATATTATCACATCGCTATTATTATAACAAAAAATTATCTCAAAAATAAAAATTTGTAGACTATACGTTATGTTAGGTTAGTTTTAACCCTGCTTATTCTCAAAACTCTTGAGTTCTATTTTTATTAGGGTTATTTATTGATAGACACTTTATATGTATTAATGTAAACTCTCTTTAAAACTTATGACATGGTTTGACATTAAAATAGCTTATACTTTCTTTAAACTTTTATGCATAACAAAATATTATCTTATATTTTACATTAAATAAATATATAAAACTCAATGTGATATTTAAAGTTAATAGAATTTTATCTCGTGACATTATAACTTAGATTAATTAAAAAAAATTAATATCTTTTTATAAACGTAAATTTTCTAAAATTAATTCATAATATAAAAAAATAATTGATTCCACTGACTTTTTCACTTAAAATCAAACCTATCCAAATGGAGAATACTCTAGGCGTTTTATTCATTGAAAACTCTGTCCTCTTGAAACAGTTGTAGTATTTTTGAGTACTTTTCAAAGGAAGAAGCATGCATGAAACTAAACTTCAGAACCGAAATTAGGCAACCATAATATATAGAATTTCAAAACAAACAAACGTGTCGTGCCTTCTTTCATTCTTTATTATTAAAGAGAAGAACGAGACTAGAGTTGTTACATGCTCCATGTTCGCAGCTTTGACTGCTGATTCTTTCATAGGATAATTAATAAGACGACAGAATTGAATTTTGTGACTGATGCATGGTATGCAGACAATTTCTATCATATTACATTGGTCATTAATAAGAAATCAAGATGTTTACTACAAAGTTGTAAGGATTCGCATGAGAAAAGTTATACCAAAATATATTATATTTCGATTCAAACAAATCCAATTTTATCAAAATATTCTTAATTTATATAAAAAAAATTAATATTTTTATTTGAGTTCAAAAACTGGTCTTTACCTTTATTACTCTACAAAAGCCACTGTCTTTCTTTTATGGATAAAGATTCACAGTTGGAATCATATCTCCATCCAGCTATATTACTCACATTTTTTTTTAAGGTGCCAATACTTTAAATAAATTATTAAATATTCATTAGCTATTATTTTTTACAATAAATATTTAAATTTTAAAAAATAAAATTAACAATTAATAAATGCTTTATATCTAATCCAAAAATATCAACAGAATAAAAAAGATAATACTGAAATAATGCCCAACTTCACAAGTCCATACTTGACACAAAGGGATTCATTCTTTTTTTTTTTTTTTTTGTCTTGAACACTTCAAGCAATAATAATTGAGGCGTTTGGGGGAGACACTCCCTATCTCATTAAGGAAATCTTAAATAAAGGGTCTTTCCTTTGATCAAGCTTTCCACCTCACTTGCACATTACATCCTGAATTGACTCAGCTGGCCCTATTTGCCAGGCGTACAGGAACTGTCCTACAAACACTGATTTTTCCTAATGAATTGTGCTAAAAGCTCGTTTAGTAAAAGAAAAAGAAAAAGAATAAAATAATAATATTTTTTTATATTTTAATATTAAAAATTTTATATATATATTTTTTGTCGTAATAAACGTGACTTAGATGCAGGTGAGGCAAAACTTAATCTTTCAAAAAAAAAAATCATTTTTTATAAAATTTATTAATAAACTTTTATTTATAAATTATTTTAAATATAAAATAAATTAATATAATGATGCATTAAAATAATGTGACAAGTAACTAGCTAGGCTTTGTAAGATTCAGAGTTTAATATAAATTTTCCCAAGATTTCAGCACAGACATTGAGGATACTCTCAGGGATCTGCTAGGGAAATGTCCAACATGAATCTGAAAAAATTCGATGATTTCGGCTGAGACTGGGAAAAAGATCCCCAAATGTACGTTTGAGTTATATTTATATATAAAAAATTTGATTGAAAAAATTAATGTAAAAAAAAATTGATTTAATATTTTGTATGTATTTTGGTATTATAAAATTTATTTTTGAAGTATAATGATAGAAATATTTTTAAGAAATTATTGAGTTTCATTTGTTAAAATTAATTTTATAACATTTTTTGTAAGGGTCTTTTGGATAACTGACAAGTCGCATCTTAAAATTAATTTTGTTCAATTTTAAAAATACTAATCAAACGATTGCATTTATTATGAGAATCTTAGATTGGTAAAATTAATTTTGTAGAGCTGAAAATCTGAACTAAACATACACAAATATTAATCATTATTAAAATTAGAATTATATTAAAAAATACATAAAAAAATTTATAAAATTGCATTTTTATAGAAATTTATATAAAATTCAATAACCTGATATCAAAAACTATGTTATCCATAATTCCATATAAATATTTATGAGGGGAAAAAGCTGGCAACTTTTCCATCCCTGATGCAGCGGCAATCCCAGACCCAATGTTGGCTTGGGTTTCACCAAACAGCCTCCCAGGGAAGAAAAGTGCACCGGCATGTGTAATAATCTCTTGGGTTTAGGCCTTTCGTGCATGTAATTCGAGACTTTGACTATTGACATTGAAAGGGGAGGACAGAGGAAATGTCATGTTATCAGCATAGATATAATAGAAAAAGGCAACGCAGCAGTAGCTTTTGATAAGGAAAGTAAATCAAGAAAGGCACGTGATGTAACAACGCGTCCCCTATATCAGTATCTCATCCATGCTATTGCTTCAGCATCCCACCAAAGAATGAGAATATAAATGGAAAAGGCATTGGAAAGCAAGGAGTAGCAGCATGCAGCAGTGCACTGTGCGTGGGACATGAGACCAGAATAATTGTTATTAAATTTCATGGTTGATGCGTTGGCTCATGCTACTGTCTAGCATGAATTGGCTCAAGGGTGGGTCTATCTATCACACACATGGCTTCTTTTAGTTCTTTCTCTGGTTAGTGGTTAACTTACACCCCCTCTCCCCCAACCAGCCAAACCCACCCCACCTCATCATTCTAAGAGAAAATAAAAAAGAAAATAATAACCAAATCCAAGTCTTTTTTTTTTTTATAATTTCATTATAAAATTATAATTAAAACCCAAGTAATGTTTTCCTGTGTGGTCTTCTCATCCTACACGCTTCATGCACACTCTGGCTTCATTTATTTATTTTAGCTGGTGACGCTGTATGCTGAATTTTTTTTAATCAAACAGGCTTGCCAGGTTCAAGAGCCCAATTTCAGTGGGGGAAGAAGGGGTTGGGGGTGGTGTCCATGAGATTTCATAATCACAAAGGCAAGGAAAGTTTGCAAGTTGAAAGCCTGAAACATTATTCTACTGTCCATGACTTTTAACATTTCATGAACAGACAATCGAAGACGAAAAATATAGAAATCAGAACATCTTTTTACAAGTTTTATCCCTTTCATTTTTCTAAAATTTCTGGCCTAATATAATTTGTGAAGTTGAAAATCTGTAACATTTTCTCTAATTTCCAATTGTAATCCAAACCAGTATTCTCGCCCTTACTAATGAGAAATATGATGCAGCAGCATAGCTATCTTCAGCTTTTACTGCTTTCTATGTTCTGTTTACAAATAACTATAATGATCCCAATATTGAATCTCGGTGATTCATTTGTGTCCAACGTCCTTGCAGCAGAGTCTAATCATCCTGAAACCTTAACTGCTGGGTCAGTTTGTAGATTCTGCAGAATTTCCACCCAGAAATTTGAGGAAGTGTTCTTTGCTCGTGTTATCTTTGCTTAACTATTCGTAGGCATTTTCTCGATAGTTAAGGACCTGCCGTCATGTCCCCTGATGAGGAAGTGTGAAGGACATGCTGCAAACCCACTTCATCAAATGACCCACTATTCTCATTGATACCTAAACTGCTGCATTATTACATTATCATCACCCTTTCAGGCTACTTCCGCCGAAGCATCTTGACCTGGGAGGCCTTGACGGCTTAACGTTACGATGACACACTTCAGGTTGCACATACAAAGAACGCTTGATATGATTGTGGCACATTCAAGGGATTGCTAGCATGAGGTACAGATAATGCAACACTAAACTACACGAAGCAGGGTCCCCATGTTTCCCTCATGGAAACCAGGTTTAGTCGTACAGCATATTGCCTTGAGAGGTCATCTTAAGGCAGGTCAACTTTAAACGTCCCTCTAAATACATGATTTATTTAATGGTCAAACGAGTAATTGAGACAAATATGCAAGCTTTGCCTAAGCCAAAATACAATTTACTCATACTATTCACACTTCAATTGATTGATATTTGATAACGATGGTTTATCACATGGTACATTTTAAATACGAATACTTGCTCCTGTTGTAAAAAAGTATCAAAAAGGACTATGATCCTGCTCCAATCTCATGTTATGATTCGAGTAACAGATACTATTTTCTGTGAGCAATCGATGCCCACATTGCCCATTTAACCACAAGGAGACAGGTCTTCACTTCACGTTAATTTTAGGCCCTACCAAATGGAGAAGGCGGAGGATAAGAGACAAAACTTGCAGGAATGCCCTCCAATTTACCAAAAGCCTTTAGTACCTAAGTTTGCACCGATAGGGTTTCCCAAGGATTTTTTCCTTCAATGGAGTTTCTTGATCCAGAAAGCTCAAATGGCATCTTGCTGTCCACTAACGCTATGCAGATGGAGAATGCTTGCAAATGTGAGAGTGACGAATCAAAAGCCACTGAATATATTCCATGCTTAAAGGGGGCAAAACTAAAAGCAGGCTGGTCCTCTTGTTCATTCCCCTGTGGTTAGCATTGAAAGTTATAGAGAAACTTACTAATCAAGAATACGTGCAATATAAAGGATAATCAATCAACTTGGTTTAATAAACAAAAAGTACCTCAAGGAAAAGCTCAAATTGATCTGCAAAATAAGCTTTGGATGATCTTGGTTTTCTACAGGCTTGATTTTCATTTGCAAGAATTTTAAGTTTGCAAGCCAAATCCCAACCACCACAGTCACAAGATCCACCTGATTTCCAGCGCTCAACCAGTGATGAAGGTCCACCTTTACTTGGAAGACTATGAACCCCACTTGGGAGCACAACTGTTGCCTGGACAAGGTCTTGACTATCATTCTGGCAACTGCTCTGATGCACATCATTGATGAAACTGATAGCTTTGGGTATTTTGACAACAATAGCAGCAAGCTCATCATTTGGCTGATAGTCAGTGGCCTCTTCATCCCCTTGCCTTAGCCTTAGAGAACACAAAACAAACTCTTTCACAGTAGAGGAGTCCATACAATTCTGGCCTGTATCATAATAGTGTGAATTAGAAACCTTCATTTGGGCAACAACATGGTGAATGTAATCAGGACCTTTGCTTTTTCCAGCTTGATTTATCCAACTTCCATTCTTCTTCTTAACCTCCCTAAAGGTGAAAAACGTATAAATACAGTTGCATTCATCTTTTCTTGAGGTACATAAGTTCTTCACTCTGGCTGCAAGAATGTTGCTGTTATTGTCAACAGCAAATGTGAAAAAGGGCAGCCCATTCTTCACAACAATTCTCACAAGAGCATGAATTGTTGATGGCACATGCTTCTTGTCCTTTGATGAATCAACAGTATTAATTGTGCTACAACCGACCCTTTGGTCCCTGTCCAGTTCTTTCTCTGGATGTAGTGTGGAAAATTTCTTATTAGCTGACCTACAATTCTTATTTTTTAACATTGAATCTTTCTGAGATGACTCCATGGAGTGACGGCAGTTTGCTGTCTTTGGTTTTAGCAGTGGATCCAGTAACCTCCTTAGAGGGCTTGACCTGCTTCTGCCTGCATCACCAGGTTGATCATTGCCTGAAATGTTTGAGTTAGCATAACCTTTCACATTTTCTGAACTGGATTTAAGAGCTGCTATGGAGCTCCAATGCGGCACATGCCCACCCTCTTTACAGGAAGAACCTTTGCTTGTATAGCCAATGCTGATGCTAAATCGACGTAAAGGTGAAAAGCTTCTTGACTTTTGAGATGTTATTTTCTGGTCTAATCCGTGGGAAGGCCCATTCGCAGATGAGGTTGTGGCTATGGTTTGTTTCCTTTCCTCAGTTTTTCGAGCTCTGGATGGGCTTATTCCCATTTTGACTGATACGGGTGATGAGAAAGTAGAAGCAGGAAATTTGATACTTGCTGGCTCTATGGAACCAGAGCCTGACCCTGACCCTGACCCTGACCCTTTATGCTGAGAATGGTTACAGCTAAGTTCATCTGGAAGAGGACAGGAGCGTGAAATATCATAATTGAGACCTTTATGGGAAAGTTCCTTAGGTTTATCTGAAAAGCTCAATCGACTAGAATTTCCTAACTTTTGACCTAAGGATGTTGGCTTATCAGGAATTCCACTGTTCTGAGGGGTGTCTCTTGGCAAAAGAACATCAGGTTTGCTTTTCCTGAGCATGCCTTGCTCAACAGTATCAAAATTTGGTCTTCTCACAGTCTCCATTCTTTTTTCCAATCCTCCATCTGCAGTACTCATTTTCAGCTTAGCACATGATGCTGCCTCATACATTTGGTCTTTTGGCAAGATGTCACTTTCCTTATCAATATATGGATCCAAATATTTCCTGGCGCATCCTTTCAGTCTACTATTAGGATGGTTCTGGGAACGGTGATCATCTGCTCTAACATGTTTGCCCTGTGTGTCAATATTAATGTGACTACCTCTAAAATTCTGACAATTTCCAACACTTTCTCCGGAGGATTTGACAGCTTGGGAGTGGCCTTGCATTGGAGAGGCCATAAAGTGAGATTGCAGTGATGTGTGGAATATCCTTTTATGAGAAGGACACCAACTATGACCTCTGCTAGAATGAACAGGTAATTTGTCTGTTGAACAAGAAGAGGATTGATTACTAGATGTCGAACTCCTGCTACTTTTATGGAATACATGTTTATGGCTGTTCTGCCATTGTTCCAAACAGGCCCAATCAAGGACCCCGACATTTAAAACTTTCTCACGATTTTTTTTGCCCCTCTCCAAATAACCTGGCAAATTTGACATGTACTTAACCAGCTCATCTTCTTCACTTGCCCTTCCATAATTCCCTTGCTTTTGGTGATTCCCAAAAGATTTTAAAGTTCTTTCTTCCTCATTTTTGGTAACTTCATGACGGAGATCAGCATATGGCAAAGAAGACTTCGCTGGTTTCAACCTGTCACGAAGCTTTCTACTCATGCTGGTAGATAGCTTCCAGAATTGTTTTCAGATCCACCAACTATCCATCAGCTGCATAAATTTTCTGAGCTCCAGCACAGGGGCCAATCTACCAACTTCTTGTCTTTGAAAGAGATGGCAGTCCGGATAATACTACTGCTTGTTTTTCAGCTGCACAACTGGATTATATTTACAAAATCAAACTTTCAAAAACAAAGATTTCAAGCTAACTGAATTATTGCTTATTGAGAAAGAGCAAATATATCAAGGGTGTCTTATGTGAACCAAATGCAAAACCAACAAGCAATATCATAATAGCAGGGAATTAGATTCATGGAATTAAACTAGATTAAAGACAACACTAGCAAAACTTTAACCCTGCTTTCACTTTAATTTGGTCAGCAGCAGTAATGAGAAAATCCAATCAGGTTAATTCAAATGGAAAAGCCAATATCATGGTAAGAATTCATGAGACAGAAAATCTTTCTGCTAACACAGCAGGATAAGGCTCTAAGAAAGATCATCTCGGACAACCACTCCCCCTGCCCTACTGACCAACCCTGTGCAAGAATTCGGGGGTAAAGTTTGTGGTTGAAGTATTGACATTTGCAGATCTTTCTTCTTTCAATTGATTCTAATCTGATAACACGTGACCGAGGTGACATAACGTCACATGGCTCAAGACCAAAAAAACCAGAGAAGTCGTACAGCAGATTGAATAACATATGAAATATAGTTGTGTAACTGTGTAAGAGTTCACACAAACTCTAGAGCAAGATAAATGACGAAATCAAATGCACTGACAATGAGTAATTTATGGACTATGGACAAAAGTGAAATCACAGAAGCAAAGAAAAGCGAAAGCCAACACACAGCCAAGTGGAAGTGGTCCATGCAAATGATGCAAACCCATTTTGAAAATCTAAAAGATAAGGCATAACGACCCGTCTTGATCCGAAATCAGAGTCTTCAGCCACAACTAACGGAAGAGACAAAGAACCCCAGCTACTCAAAAGCTCTTAGCGGGCTGGCAGCAGTCAAAGTTCATGTTACAGAAAAGCAGGGGGAAACAATGAATCTGAACATGCTAAAAAAGGGAATAACTTTAATTAAAAACATTTTCTCTTTCTTTTTCTCCCATCTTTCCCAGATACCAAACATTATTCCCAGGCTCAGCTTCTGAAAAATATACTAGAAAGCGAAATCTCCTCTCCCTCTCCCTCCCTCCCTCACCGTCAGGGATGCAAATTCTGGGTCCAAACATAGGAAACGCACCGCAACACATAGTTCAAATAAGAATCCTAATCCTAAAGCCGGGTTGCAAAATGCAATCTCCCGTTAGTAAAACAATAAAAAATTACAGAGAACCCCAAATTTGAAGCTGGGAATGCATACCTGAGAAGCGGTAAGATCAGGCATGCAATGAAGGGAAGCTACTCTAGCTTGGATAGGAAGTAAGGAGTAGTGTCGGTGGTCCAGTGGCGCTGCAAAACGACATGGCAACAAAGAGCAAAACCAGAGCGAGAAGGCAAAGAAGTTAAATAGGAATGAACTCACTTTTCTTGCTGAGAGAATATTAGCAGAGACAAGACATGGAGCTTCAGACGCGTACACACTTGGACAGAGAAAGAGAATCCGTGTCTCCGCTACTCTGTGTCAGTGTGTGTGGAGTATACAGTAACCAGTAACAGTGAAAGAAGAAGAGTAAGAGATGAAGGAGGGGCCCATCGTTTTCATCAATCGGAGAGATAGAGAGAGAGAGCGTGGGGGGTACATAATCAGACGGTGATGGTGACACTAGAAAGGCGCGGAGACGATTAAGTGAGAGAGTATGTTCTCGGGCCCCACACGAACCCCTATTTTATTGGCTTTGCCTTTCGATTCTCGATGGATTCTCTTTTCTCTTATTGACAAAAGCGTAGATGTAAATGGTGGGCCCCGGAGTTGGTGGGCTTCATGGGGACCACTGTAAGTCTTCTCTCTGGAGTCTGGGCCGTTCGATTGGGCTCGGGCTGGGCTATGGGAGCTGAATCAAAATTTGCGATTGTCGTTTTGTGATGTCTTTATTGAGATCAATTATACGTCGTTTGCTGACCCCAAAAAAAAAAAAAAAGTATACGTCGTTCACTTTCATCATGTCTTAGCTTTCATTTTCTTTCTTTTTGATCCTTGCTTCTTTCGGCGTTTCATTGGATTTTATGTTCTTGACGCTTGGCGTCGGGCACAGGTGGCTTTTATTTTTGACGTTGGTAAGTTCAAGTGGGTGTTAAACTCTTTAAAAGAGATTATTTTATAAGAACGTGCTTATATTATGGCCAATGGAAAAACAATAATAAAAGATGACCAAGTACTTTTTAACAGTGAGAAATAACTATCACAGTATTCGAATGTTTCTCTCATGTTTTCTGAAAACATCCAAAGGTGTAGATTGCAACTTGTTTTCACCAAATTGGTCTTAAAACATTTTGCAGTTGCAGATCACTCGTTAAAAACTTGTTCTCCCCATAATTTTGTGCTTAAGGTCGCATAATACTTATTTTTCACCTACTTCTCTGTTCTCACAAAGCTACAATAAAAAAATATTAACGTTTCAGGCCACATAAAAAAACAAAGTGGCCTGTGCCATGCCATGCTGCCATATGCATGTCTGGCAAATTAGCGAAAAGAACATTAATATAATTAGATTCCATAATGTAGAACAGCAGAATGCAACCAAGTTTACACTTTCACTTGCAAAGTTAAATTATCAAAAGTACTGTCAAAGAAAGGGGAAAAAACAAAGTATTCTCCTTTTGAGGCCGCGCTTGAGATCAAAGTTGTCGCTTTAATTTGGAGCTCAAAACCAAAACCGAACGAGGAAACAGGAAAGAAAAGAAAGAAAGAAAAGAAAAAGAGAGATGATAAAGACTGAAGCATTGTAGGATGAATAATAGATGAGGGTTCAAAGCCAGACATCATTATTACGAAGGAGATCCAAGACTGTAATGATGCTATCAGCTTTGCTTAAATAAATCGATCACTTCTCAAATTAATAAGATGATGCCAGCATGCTGCACATTAACTCTAGAGTATCCTATATCATATGATTGATCAAATCATATAATATAGTCGTTTTTTTTTTTTTACGGCGATATAATATAGTCGTTGGATCTACTGATCTTGACTCCACTCCAAAAGAGAAAATTCATCCCACTTAGGTTTGTCATCACAATCCTACAAGGTCCTGTTCATAAAAGGTTACTGAAATTTTTTTGGTACGTCAGAGAAAAAGGTTAGAATCCAGGTAAGAAAATAACAATCAGTTCACTTAAAAGAAAATATAGTTTATTTGGGATTTTAATTAGTTTCTTTTTTGTAAGAATTTATTAATTAGTTTTATTATTATAAAAATATAACTATAAATTAAATTAAGGTATATTTTCACAAGTTAAAATCAAAAAGTCTTTAAGTCAAATATTTTCTTCTCTAAATTCTTAAAAGTATATTTTTGAGTACCCAAAAAACAAACTTCATGCTGCTTAGTTGCAGGTTTCATTTGTATTTGGCGTAAATCAATGTTACCCACCATTCTGGAATGCTGATGAAATTAACTCCTTATTCTTACCAAATCGTTATTGGTTTCACTGTCAACAGTTGGCATTCACATCTTAACAGTTAACACTGTCTGAAATACGACTAATTAAATCTTGGCACATGCAATGCGTGTAAAAGTACATTAGTGATTAGTATACGCACAAAATTTAATTAAACAAACAAATTAAAGGGCAATGATCTGAACCATAGTTTAGAAAAACAACGTGGAAATATCATAATATCTAGTGGATTCCGCCTCACTTTCAAATCTAGTAGTTGTAACACAAGAAGTGCTAGTTGCAGATGTCTGGAGTCCAATTATTGACAGCATATATATTAGCACAATGATTCATGTCAAAAATTTCTCACGAAAGCGAGGTCTCCATTATCTTTGATTTGACTCTGGAAAACAACAGTGAATTTTTATTATTCTACATATTGGCAATCATCATAGAATGGAAACTGTAGGCCATAATGGATCAATTTTTTTTTTAATTATATATGTATTAAGTAATCGATTTTTTATCAATATGCTTTACCTTTTTATTAGTACAATGTTCTTCCTCCATCAGTGAATGTTGAGAAACCCATGCTGTATGTCATTAACTTCATCCATCTTTGCATTCTCCCACAGCCCAAACCCATGCATGAACTTGCTTGTTTCTGCTACACTTGGTGCCACATGTGGGCTCTCTCCCTTTGGTCTCTGCACCTCTCTCCTATGATTTGTAGTTGTTTTAGAACCCTATCATCCTCCATTTCCACCTTCATGTTCTCTTTCCTTAGACCCCACCTTGAACTTGGATTGCGGACGAGAACATTCTAAGAAGCCCAAGAGTTTTCATCAGGCCAAGGCTTGATAGGTTAGCCCAATCATGTGTGGGCTTGATCCAAAAACATGATATGTATCTGCTGGACCCGGAATAACGAAATGGAATTTTCTTTACCCAAACCCCAAGAAACTATTCAATACAAAAGGAGAGAGAGAAAACGATTAACACTCTCACTCTCCAGAACATTCGGTCCTCCATGATTCCACCCACCAAGCTACCATTACTAAGCAGCTCGCTAGAGTGATCAGGATCACCACGTTTTCGTTTAGTTGCTCAGATCAAAGCCACAAAATCCCAGCCAGAATCTGTTGAAAGATGTCAATAGTGCCGATCAATGAGGGTCGGGGCACTGGCTCCAACTCATCCTCCTCGTCGCTGGACCTGTGGGATTCCATTGGCATGGCTCTGCCTCTGGACTTCTGGGACCCATTCAGGGATTTTCCCTTCCCTCCTGCCATTTCCAATTTGCTCTCCGATTTCGGGTCCGGGTTCGGGTCCTCCGTGAACACCCGTTTGGATTGGAGGGAGACGCCGAGAGCCCACGTGTGGAAGGTCGTGCTTCCTGGGTTCACCGACGAAGACGTGCTGGTCGAGCTCCAAGACGGGAGGGTGCTGCAGGTGAGCGTCGAGAGCGGCAATTTCATGAGCAGGTTCAAGATCCCCGAAGATGCCAACCTCCAACAGCTCAAGGCCACCATGCATCGCGGGGTTCTCATTATCACTGTTCCCAAGCAAGAGCAACCCGGTAGCGGTAGGAACGTTAGGGTCATTGAGATTGACGGCAGTGGTTGAACTCGACGGAGGGAGGAAGGTTGGTCTCTTGATTTGAATGTCGCCCTTGTTAGTTCTTCCCCCTAATTTGGAACTAAACAAAACAAAAATGTCGTCTTTGTTGTCATCTTTACTCTGTAATCATATCATATGTGTCTGTTTCATCTGTGGGATTGGAGTGGGAGTGTATTATGTCGTTCCATATTATGCTATGCTAAACTAAATTAAGTTAAAAATGTAATGTATATTATGTGTCTATGTCCAACAAATGGCTGTGGTGCTTTTGAACTGAGTGTTTGGGATGGATTTGTCTTGTTTAATGTTTAGTGCGTGCTTGCCAATATTAAGATATTCGACGATAATTGTTCAGCTTCTTGTTGGGAAAATGCTATTCCTGTTCATCACTTGGTTAGAAACTAAACAAACAAATATAGCTGGAATTTATTATCATTTAACATTGAAATTAATCAGCTACTGACATATTTAGCCTTGAGGAATAACTAAAACGGCCAGAGCCAGTAAAGGGCATTGTCCCAATCCCCAGAGAATAAGAATCAGTTGGTCTCCCTTGTCATGCAAAAGAACAACCCCTAGGGATCTTAACATGCAGAGTGGCATGCGAACAGCCCAAAGATAACCCATGGAACAGCTATACAGTGTAGTAAAAGCCTAGGAAAAGCTACTGTCACACGGCTTTGGAACCTCTAGCAGAAATTTTCATGCACAGAGAAAGGTTTCAGAATTCATGTTTAAACTGAAGAGAGTGATGGAAACTTCGAAATGTAAACATTTAATTTAAATCGTACCGAAACTTCCTCGTGATAATCATTCTCTCCAATTATTTTAATCTTCGAATTAGAATTCCAAGTCCCAGCCTAAACATTTTTATTCCTTGTCATTGTGATAGTATTTCATGTTTTTGATGGCTTTTTTTTTTTTATTCATCTGCATGAACTTGAAGCATCAATCACTCTATGGGAGAAGTCCACAATTATTTCTCTTTTTCTTTCGTTTTTTCTGTAGAGTTTGGTAGGCTGGTAGTGTAGATTAGACTAGTTAAAGTTTTTATCTCAGCAAGTTTTGCCGTACAGTAAGAATGAGCACCAGAAAAGCATTAGCAGAACTACCATGATTCAAGACAAGAAAGAAATGGATCCGTGGGGAGAAATGAATAAAGCTAGTAAATTCGACAAGGTTAATAGACCTGTACCAGAATAATTCCAGAGGAGACACCTTCGTACAGATAATACTCGAGCTTAATGCAGCAGATCATATCCACATTATTTATTAAAAAAAAACACACACACACACACACACGCACTCAGCCGATATTTTTGATTGAAACTGGGGTGAAGCATAGTAAGCAATAACATGAGTGTATCAGCTTTTAACAATTAAATCATTGACATCAGGAAATTTTGTTCCTCAAATATTTTAAAACAAACCACCGAAACATTTGGCACTTTTCACATACCATCACCAGCATACACAAATGCAACCTGCAATGCAAAATATTCTCTGAAAATAAACATGGCAGTACTATGTTTTGTTGTCTAAAATCTCAATGAAACTGGAGGAAGCATGGCAGCAGAAGTCAACACCCTATAATGAGTATAACAGCTGAAAGCACTTCACAGTTTACCTTCTTAAATGGAGGGGGGAAAAAAACTCTAAACTGATGTACTTTGATTGTCTGTAATGTGTGAAATTTAAAAGAAAAACGTAACCGGATTTATGAGTGATATGAACATTATCATGTGGAGTTGTGCACTATTACGCATGATATAGGAAATCCAACAGAAACGTGTAAATAGCAACCCTGTCATTGCTTTTTACGATATCCTTTACTTTCAACAAGAAAAGAAGTCATCAAACGCATGGTCATTAAAATATAAAGAAGATCGAACATTCCCACCCTAGTCTCCAATAACTTTGAATTTTCATCAGCATTGTCTCTTTCATGCTGCAACCCGTCCTTAATATATTCAGGCATTCCGTCCGCCACTTTATTTTTTGGGCATAAATAGTTAAAGCTAGAGTTTCTAGCTAGCATGGCGGAGAGTGGGATATGAACCTGGGGCTTAGCCTAATGAAAGCACCTTTCGGCCCATTTGTGCCGTGTGCGCAGCGTGACAACAGCCAACTTAGTAAGACAAGATTTTAAATTTTCAATTAATGAGTAGTTATTATATAGAAAGGTATTTGGACAATCAACAGTTTATTATGTGATCCTTGCTGTTTGTTCTTCTCTCAGACTCAGATACTTGACATGTAAAATTAAAAGAAGAGCGCGTGGAGTATGTACCTTGGAATGGAATTTGTTAATAGGATAGGAGTTGGGGAAATGCGTTGTAAGTGAAAAAGTGATGGCATACATTGACTTTACTACTAGTCCCCAAAATGATGCTGGGAAGCTTCAAATGGTTGGCCAGCTCCTCTGGAAAATACTTCAGCCCATCATATATGACGCTCGCAATCTCACCAGGTCACCATGGACTCTGTCTTGCTGGTCTTCCATCATTTGAAGCAGCAACTTCTGAAATCTACTATTTCGGTTGTCAGATTTCAAGCAATCAAATCTCAAGCGATATTTTCTTAGTATCATTCAGTTTTGATTAACATTACAACTTCACACTTGTGTGCACTGCGTCTTCAACTTGCGAGTGGAGGAGGGGGAAGACGTTCTGGTATTCATATTTCATAGGCAACCAGAGGCAAAATCCAAACTTTTAGGTTTGTAGAGGCCTAGAAGACTTTTATATTTCGTTTCTCTTGTTTGACTGGGCTTCTCAGGCCAACTTTAAACTTGGACGGAGCCCACAGGGGAATTTCAGGCTGTCTATTTGTGTTTCTGGACTTTGGACATTCCAAAATCACGTCTCAATCTCTGCGTAAAAGGATCCTAACGGCAACCAGTAACGGTTTGTGTAATTTTCAGAATTTTTATGCTGTAGAATTGATTTTTGGAGAAAAAAATCTTGCTCGTGCAATAAAAATAATTTATTATAGGCATTTAGCAATAAACAATACATATCAACTCTACAAAATTAATTTTAATAAGCGTGACTCGGTAAACATTTAAAAAACAATAATAAATAATCAAATTTTAAAATGATTCTACTTTACAATGCATCGCTAGGTGAAGTAATGGAAACTCGAAAGGAAATCAAGCAAGAGAAAAGATGGCGCTATGCAGTAAAAGAGTATCCTTATATCTTTTGAGTATAAGACTAATCACAATCTAGATATCGAGATTATCTTTTTAAGAATACGTTTATGTGAATTTAGATCCCTGACATTAAAAAACTCTTTCAACCGTTTAGCTCAAACTTACTTATCACTTGAATCGTAACTTATTAGTATTTGAGTGCTTAATTTAATAACATATATTGTTCATATACAAAAGTATAAAATGCTTTTGTTGGATTTACTGTCAATCTATTGTGAACACCAAACATCAATTTAAATTGAGTAGTTGAATATTGAAAAATTCAAAGAGCTTAATTTATGTGACTCGATAATAATTTTGATTTTTGAGTGAAAAAAATATTAAAGTAACTGGCAAATACTGAAAGTTTCTATGTGAATTAATGTAGAAAGTTAAAACTGAACAATTTATCAAAAAAAAAAAAACTAAACAGAAGTATTTTCTTTAATACACTTCTTGTGGTTTTATCTGCTGCCTCCTTTTGAGTCTTGGGTACTTCACAGATTCTAGTCATATAAAACAAATTATTAGGCGTAGGCCAGTTTTAATACTTTTGAGTTGTTTGTAAGACTGTTAGATTCAGACAAAAAATTAATTTTAACATAAAAAAATTTTACATTGTCATTTAATTATATATGACCACATCTTTAAAAGTATTTAATTTTTTAGGTAATTATTTAGTTAAACTTATTTAATAATTTAACAATATATAATTAGTTGATAGTGTAAATTTTTTTACAATAAATTAAAATTAAACTTTTCAAACAATCCCTACTGTTATTATACCGAAAGTGATTACTGAATAAGTAGTATTATACTTGAATCAAGTACATATATATAAGTCCCAAGCTAATTGATTATGTGACAAAAGTAGTGGAATATAATTCAGTCTATACACAATTTAATTTATGCTTCATCATCCATCCATGCGTGTACCTACATATGAGGATCAATTAATATCATTGTAAATGCGTAATAAATAAAATAATTAATTCTTTTTTATTAATTTTATTTTAATTTAATAATTAAAAATTACTCAATATGATGAAAAAAGCGAATAATAAAATATGTTTTGAATGAAGAGAAAATAATAAAATTTGAATAAATGAAAAAAGAAAATTTAATTTTACTAATTAAATTAAAATAAAAATTAGAAAAAAGAAGAAAATGTATTATTTAATAAAATATTACTTTTACTACTATATCGGGAGTTATTCCACATATTGCTTGACATAAAATAGATAATGAGTTTATTTCAAAGTCTTTTGTTAAATCTTTTTCATGGCTCGAAAGATAATTTGATAAGCTAGTGATTTTTTTTCGTATTTCAGAATACGATTAACCAACATGTTAACTAATCGATTATGATAAATTAGATTAGATTTTGCAATTTTTTCTTCTGCAGTATCTCGCCGTGACATGAGCTAAAAAAATTATTTTTGATAAAGAATTATAAAAATATTAATATTTGCGTGTGGTTGTTAAAATCTATGGAAAGATAATAGCTTTGTCAAAGTAAACTTTCTTAGATAGTAAGAAATAAATTACAAGCCACAACTATGGAAAAATAGGATGAATACATATTTTTTAAATAAAATTTAATTTTAATCTATTATCATTATAAAAAAATTTACACTATTATTTAATTATAAATTATTAAAATTTTTAATTAAAATAATAATTATAAAAATTTAAATATTAAATAATTATAATTAAATAATAATATAAAAATTATTTATAATTATACTGCATTAAAATTAAATCTTTTAAAATTTTATTTTTCAACTTACAAAAATTAAAATATTTTAAATCTTTTAAAATTAAAACGTTTTCTTTCTAGATTGTTGGCTGTTGTCACTTACCACCGACTACTAACCCATTGACTTCACGTCCACTTTAGCATGGCTTTTCGTATTCTCGTAATCTTTTCCTGGTTCTGACAGGTTGCAAGTAGAAAGTGCTATGTGTACGTGTCAAAATTTGTGCAAACTGAAGGGTCAAATTTTCAACAAACAGACGGGTCAAAATTTTTAACATCCAAAACCGCGTGAATCTATAGGCTTCTTCTGCGGGTAGACAGCGATAGAAACCAACCTGAACATAAATTACAAGAAAAATGTGCCGCTCGTGTATTTTTACAAGAAGAGACGTTTTGACTGTTTGTAAAAGATCATCTACACCAACATTTCAGTTGATAAGATATTTTGTAATTAATCGAAAAATTTAGCTATAGATATCGAATCAATGCTACTCTTACCACTATAAATAAACTATTAAAAGAAGAATATTACTTCTTATTATTAACTCTTGCCAATAGAAAAAAAATATTTATGATATATTTTATACTTTTTCTAAAATGTAATTTGTATTATTTTATAAAAAATAAATCTACTATCCTTTTAAAGAAAATTCCAACTTTTCTTAATGATCAGACTAACTTTTCATTTAATATTTTTTTATTTCAAGTAATAATTGAAAGTTCTTGTTCGAAAGATACAACATTATTTTTTTATCATTTCTCACTTTTTAATAAAATTAATTTTTTTATTAAATACATATTTTATTATTATCTCTCTTCAAAAATAAATTTTATTATTTTTCTTTCTTTGTTAAATTGAGTGATTTTAAATCATTATATTAAAATTAAATCAACAATGAGATTACCGTACGTATGAGATTAAAATTCATGAGGGTATTCATTATATATATATATATATATATATATATATATATATATATATATAACTAAAAAACATAGGCAGAGAGAAGGGGTGACTGCTAAGCTACCCAAACTTTAAAACCTTTCTTTTAATGTCTTAAGAATAATTTTTTTCCGTACAAGTCTTAAAAATATTTTTGAAAAGACACAGTATTTTCTAATTTTAGACAATATTAGTTATTGAATCTTAAAGGAAATGTTTCTCTTACACCTCTTACAATACACTTTTGTTACACATTTATTTTTTATGAAAAAAAAGTAAATAGTGAAAAGTGAATTTTTTATCCTTTTCTTTTTTTTATAAAAAAAAAGTGTAGAGAATAAATGCAGAGAAGTGTGGGAAATAACATTATTGAATCTCATTGGATGAAATTCATGGTTGCGCCGCTCCTGACAAGAGACTGTCTGCCAACCCATTTAAGGCATCGTAGGAAGAACCACCGTCTCCCACAGCTACCCTAATCCTATCCTTCAATTCCACTGCTCTGCGCCCCATCTCCTTTCCTTCTGGATTCACCATTAATCTTCTCACTGCACTCTCTACTTCATCCCTTTCTATGATATTGGGCCATTCTAGACCTGTCCTCCATACATGGCTCAACAACCTGGCATTTACCCTCTGATCCCCAAAAGACGGTTGGCAAATAATTGGTACCCCTTCGCACAAACTTTCCAAGGTAGAATTCCAACCACAGTGGCTCCAAAACCCTCCCACAGCATTGTGTGCCAAAACCTCCCTCTGGGGTGCCCATTTCACAATGTGGCCCCTTACTGCCACTGCTTTTTTGACATCTTCCGGCAATGATTCTGCCCACTCCGAAACATCATTAATGGTGCTGGGTCGAATAACCCAAAGGAAATGCTGCCTGCTATTGGCTAATCCCCAAGCCACTTCAGTTAGCTCTTGCTCGCCCCAGCTAGCTATGCTTCCCAGACTCACATACAGAACGGATTTTGTTGCTTGCTTGTTGAGCCAAGCTATGCAGCTATAATCTTCTGTCAGAAAGCTGCTACTGGGGGAATCTGGAGCAATCTTGTGTAAGGGGCCTACGGCGAAGAAACGGACTTGATATAGCTTTTGGAGCTTAACCAGGGATGTTTCTTCAAGGCAACCCACGGTATTGCAGATAACACCCAAACAAGGTCTTATCGCAAGTGCTTCTGCTAGTTGCTGCAGCGAAGCATCTGTATTTTTTAAATTGAAAATGAGTAGATCTCTGAATCGCAAAGGATCAAGTTCTGGCACCAAGTCCCACGACCTAGAATCTGCATGCAACGAATCATTTCAGTTATTTAAGTCTTCTTTCTTATCTTCAATTTCTCTGTGCTATAAAGTTGAATCGGGAAATGATGCAAACCCAGACTTTTTACTTCAGATTTTAAATTTTATATATAGGGGAATGCTAGAAATATCCTTTATTTATACAAAAATATCATCATGTCTTTTTTTTAATTAATTTAAAGGACTATATCTATTTTAATTATTATTAAAGTCATAACTAACTTTATAAATGAATAAATATTTCTTTCTTTTAATAATTATTAATTTTATAATTTCTCTCTCATAATAAATCTTAATTTTGTAAATTAGTTATAAAGTTAACAATAACTAAAATAGACATACTTATTTAAGTTGATTACAAAAGATAAAAAGATATATTTATCAAAACAAAAAGAGTGTGTACACACACACACACACATACACACGCACAAAGCCTTAATAATATATAATTTCTTTTGTTTACATGAGGAGAATATTTAAATTATGAAATATAATTTATAAATTATGTAAACTTTTATAAGAATTTTTTTAACTTTTACATTTACTGAATATATGCTTAATTATTCTTGAGCTAAATAATTATGCATGTATGTCTCATTTTTACTTTTAAATTTAACTCTTCTAAAATAAAATATTCACATTACTTTAAAAGGTAAAGTAAGAAATATCAAATATTGATGAAAAAATTAATAATTGAGATCACAATAAAATATATGTATATATATAATAAATAATAAAGTTGTTAATACTCGTCACTTTAAGTAAACCCATGACTTTATGAGCCAAATTTTTTACTTTTTATTGTAAAGACATCCATTATTAGAGACCAACTTTATTTTGTTGTTGGTATTAGTCAAAATTTGTGAAGACAATAAAGAGGAATTGAGTTACAATCTAAAATATTCATCATATATATAAAACTTTCATCAAGCAATAAGAATATGAAGCATCATTTAATTATTATTTAGCAAATATATTATATGAATATATACCTTGCAAGGGAAGGTAACCGTTGCTTTGTAGCCGCGAAAACGAATGATAACTGAGAAAATTAGTAGCACTGGTGGTTCGGAACATTATGCTCGGGAGCTGGAGTTCTCTGGCCACAGAATCGGAGAAGTACATTAATCCATCGTAGATGATGCAGGCAATCTCTTCTTTCATCATCTGATCAACTAATAATTGCTTAAGTGGGGATCCACAGTTGGTATTTAGGGTTACAGTAATATCTGTAACGTTGTCGGAGGAGATGAGGGTGTCAGATAAACCATCGGAGAATCGCAGAAAAGTGAAGTTAGGGTACTGTTCGGAAGGGTTGGCCGGGAAGTTGAACTGGGTGTGTGCCACGGTGATGGAGAACCCTTTTGAATGAAGGATGGTGGCCAGCTGAATCATCGGAGTTATGTGGCCCTGCAGCGGCCCTGGTATTAGAACCAAGCGGCGACGGTTCCTTTGGCTTTGAGTTTCCATCAACCTCTCACTGGTCTGAGAGTTTCGTGCTGATGTGAAGAATGGGTGAAAGACCAGCGGGTAGAGCCTCCTTAAAAAGAAATTTAATTTCTATTCTGTTTTGGGTAATAGTATACAACTAATGGTGCACCAGCATGGATTATTCATATCTTTCACATTGTATAGTTACAATGGAACAACTGGCTAATAATATATTCTGTTTTGCTTTTCATCAAGAGTCTTACCTGTCATACTTATCGTGGTTATTAATGGTGTTTTAAATAATTTATTCATATAGTAAAATTAACTTAAATTTAATAAATATTATTAAATAAAGTATAAGATAACTAGTAATAGTAATAAATTTATATTTATATTACATTATTGCTAAATAAGCTTTACTTATAATGTCTGTTAAAATTTTATTAGTAAATATTTGGTGAAGACAGACAATCTTAATATCTTAAATAAAATTATACTTTGTAAAAAAAAAATATACATTGATTCAAATGATAAGGAGTTTGTTTTTCATTTTGTTATTATTTCGTGCCGGGATTTGTTGTAAATACACACTGATTTTAGGTTGGTACGAGATATGGATGATCAGGTTAACCTAATATCATATGGGGAGAAAATTTAATCTTGTTTTGTGCACAAACTAGTCAAATATCACATAATTTTTTTTAAAAAAAAACCTTGTATACTTAAACACCACAAGTAAAGAATTTATATTTATATTAATAAATATGACCAAGTCAAGTTTTATTCTCATAGTCTCTCCAAAATATAAAATCCATAACCAGAAAACAAAGATATTAATTAAGTCAGTTGACTTGCTGCAATGTAATTAATAAGCAATAGACCTTTAATTTCAGTTTCATTGAAAGCTGTACATAGTAGAATATCGGCGCGTGACCAACCTATATATGTCTATGGGCAACTCTAATCGGCAATCGCTGACTATGATCTGCAGTTTAATTGGTGATCTTATTAATAAATAGAATCCTCCAACTCAAATGATGTAGACTAGTTCTACGTCGCCTCTCTGCTATTTGCTGAACTTGCTTGAGCAGAGTAACTGAGAGAGACCGCTCATTATCGATATTTTGTATTAATTAGTCGTGTACTCAACATTTTTCCCCTTCAGCTGCTATAACTACGACAGCATATTAATTATATTGACCCCACGGCTCAACATTTGTTTATTAACTGATGTGGTTGGAATTTAAGTGGACATGAGATAAAAATAAGTTAAGTGAAGAGTATGTAAGCGGAAAGAATCATAAATTTAATAGGTTAAGGTTTTTGATTTTGAAATTTAGATTCATATAAAAAATTTGGAGTAAAATCCTTGTTATTTGTATTGAAAAAAAAAAAGATTAAGAGAAGAAAGTTTCAGATTTATCTCGCTGGGAAATATGCAACAGACGATGCAATAAACTGGCCAGGAATCTTACTCATGTCACCTTGGACCACTCTTCCACATGTTTAAGAGACAAATACTAATTATCTTAGGGGGGAAAAAAGCTAGAAAACGTATTAAAAAAAAAAAAAAGAGTCCCGATGTTGAGTGTTTTTTCCAATTTTTGATTGGATGTTGTCAGAAATCATTAAACCCACAAAATTCCCTCGTAAAACGGAAGAAAAATGGAAAAAATCATGACTGTGTGGATAGATTTTTAGAGAACCGGTTTTGGGTATGGAATTTTTCGATCTAGATTTTCTTCCCACCTCCAATCTTGATCATTTCTTTAATTTCATGAGGGGTTTGGTTCGGAATCAATTAGCTATACCTTTTCCTATGAAAACCGCACAAAAGTCACTCCAAAATGAGCCAGAAACGAGCTTGAGCTCGCTGAGCATGGAGGAACCCGTTTCCTCTGCAGGTCGACCCGCTAGAAGAAGAAGAAAGCAGCTCCGTGTTGATGACCATGCGCGCCATAGAAGCGTGCAGGCGCGTGTGGGACCCACAAGTGGAATGTTTTCACTCTAGTTTCTCTTCCGTGCTCCGCTCTTCCAAAAATAATTTTAGGTAATTTTTTAAAACTTTTCTGTTGTGTTAGATACTTATTTTTAAATATTTTTGATTATTTTATTTTTTTAATAATTTTATAAAAATATTTTTAGATCAAAATTTACTTAAAATTAATAAGGAATATTATAAATTGAATGGTATATGTACTCTCTTTGTTAGTGCTGTAAAATTTTATACTTTCAACTTATTAATATATAGCATATTTATATGTCTATTTGAATAATAGAAGTGTAAAATTATTGTAGAATGCTATAAAATTTATTTTTTATTATGAATGTTCATTTTTTGTTTTACCTTTTTTATAGACTGTATAAAGTTGTTATCTTTTGAAATACAATTTTGTGACAAGAGATGTGTATTGTTGAATATCTCATTTTAACTATTTGATTTGTTTTATACATTTGAGCATGTGATTTTTCCTTGAATGATTATTTTTATGAATTTGTATAAATATTTATCATTAAAGTAGTTTATTTATTTGAATTTATTAAATTTATCATCATGTGAAGGATGTATTCTAATTATTACATATAATCGCTACTCCAAAAAAAATAATTGTGTGTTTTAATTGAGTATTATGTGAAGTATGTCGAGGTGAGTTTATTTTTAATTTTTTAAAATTATCATCCCAAAAAAAGATTTTTTAAATATAAATTTTTTTTTTACTGTTAGTTTCACATAAGGAATTATATATATATATATATATATATATACTTTTTATATGGGTCTAAGCTTGCAGCTAGCCTGTATTAAGTGACTTTGACTAATTTAATGGCATGATCAGTAAATGGACTACTCCGTCTATCTAACTCAAAAAGCAATGGCACAAAATGGGGGTTACTCAGTTACACACGCACGGTTTTTTTTTTTTTTTTTGGTTATCAATTCTAAAAGGGCTTTGCTCAACACACGGACCGACCCATTAATATTAAAAAAAAAACAGAAATAGATATTATAAAATAATTAAATAAGTAAATTAGGGTAGATGAGGTTGCCATGAAGGCATGAAAAAATTCAGGTTCTAAAAAGTAGATCGAACCGGCCGGCCGGACCGGTCATTTAGCTATGGAGCTGCTGAGATTCGAACACGGACCGTGAGGTTAGGCTTCCAACACGTAAACCACCAGACCAACATGCTCTGTTACTTATATAGTTCATTTTCTTTTTTATATACTATAAGAAAATAGTCAAAATACTTAACATCATTTATCAATCAAAACTTTATTTTTCTTGATCTTTAGCATCAACAGAAGGTGTATAACTTCTTAATATGATCTTTCGTAAGTAATATATTTATAAAAATATATAAAATGTGCAAGAGTGTTTGTGTGTGTGTATATATATATATATTTTAATTAGTATATATATTAAAAATTTTAATATATATAAATATAAATATGTATTTAATTTATATTATTAGTTCCATCACAGTAAAACCATTAAATCATGAATCAGCTTATTCACTGGTTCAATGACCAGTTCGATTTTTAAAATTTTGTTGATGATATACAAATTGAGATTTAGTTAATTTGTATACTTTATAAGTCTTTTGATGGAATATTATTGAACTTTATATTGTTTACTTGTTTAATATTGTTATTATTAGTATGATTGACTATAATGGTAGATTAATATTATGTTAGTGTAAGACTATAAATTATGAACTATGTGAATTATGTTTATTTTTAGTTAATTCATATACTATATTACTATATAAATTAATATTGTGTTGCTTATATGAATGTAATATTTTTTACTTTTTGACACTATTTTTTTTATGTTTCAAATAATTTTATTATTGATTTATATTATATTTTTATAATTTTTATATATTTATTAGTATATAAATAATTATATATATATATAAATATACTTATATTTATATATAAATATAAATATATATTTAATTATATTTTTTAGTTTGACCATGATTGAACCATTGAACCTTGAATCAATACCCTCGACTGATTTAATATCCGGTTCAGTTTTCAAAACCTTCAAAAAAACCTTGCCACACCATTTGCATAAACCATCATTCACTGCCACCTCTCTCTCTCTCTCTCTCTCTCTCTCTCTCTCTCTCTCTCTCTCTCTCTCTCTCTCTCTCTCTCTCTCTCTCTCTCTCTCTCTCTCTCTCTCTCTCTCTCTCTCTCTACGATTGCTGCTTGCATTGGCATCGATAAGTATCTTTTTTATTTAAATTACAATTTTATTTTTTATTAAATTTTATTTGTTTAAATTATTCTATAAATTTAATATCTTTAAATTAAAAATAATAATAATATGATTATTTTTTATAAAATATGATTCTTAAAAATTAAATTAAATTAAATATTTATTATTTTATTTTAAAAATAAACTTTTTATTTTATTTATTTTCATAAAATAAATAATTTTAATTTTTTATTTATATATCATTAAAAATAAAAAAAATACTAATGTAATTTTAAGAAACTTAATTTTTTATTTTAAATAAATAATTTTTGTGAATTTTAAAAAAAAAAAAAAAAAAAAAAAAAAAAAAAAAAAAAAAAAAAAAAAAAAAAAAAAAAAAAAAAAAAAAAAAAAAAAAAAAAAAAAAAAAAAAAAAAAAAAAAAAAAAAAAAAAAAAAAAAAAAAAAAAAAAAAAAAAAAAAAAAAAAAAAAAAAAAAAAAAAAAAAAAAAAAAAAAAAAAAAAAAAAAAAAATTTGAATTTTTTTAATATTCCTTTTTTTTGTACAATTTCAATATCCCTTTTATTGAATGGATACCAATATCTTGCTGATGTTGGTAGCTATTTGTAATTACAAATTAAAACCTCTGGAGAAGCATCACAATTTACATGTTTTAAAAAAAAGGTATAAATAAATAAAAATGATAGTAAAAATATATTAACCTAGTATGACCGATTAAAGCATTAAGCATCGATGATGTGTGAAATCTCATAAGAAAAAGGCATAAACTCACCCACACATGAAGAGAAACCATCGTGAATGGCATATGCACATATTTATAAAATGAAACCAGACAGTGACAATAAATAGATAAATAATAGGAGAGGCGCAAGGCAATTATTTTCCGAACTAAATGTACGGTATTTGTTTTAACAAGATAAAATAGTAGGTCATTAACTCAAAGTTAATATAACATGTCAAATAAACATTCTATCAAATTAATTATAAATAGTATTAATTTTATGAGATAAATTTTATTTGTAATATTTAGAGTTCGATATCGTTAAAAATAAAAACTTTGTGAAAAAGAGCAATGTCATAGAGATCAATCTAAGATCTAAAAAGTAGAGAAATACTTTATAAAAAAAAGGATTTAACTTTAATCCACAGTCAATGTAAAATTTTTTTACACTATCATCTAATCGTATATTATTATATCATTAAAGATATTTAACTTTTTAGATAGTTGCTATTTTAATGAAATTTTTTTAATAATTTGACAATATATGATTATATGATAAAATAAATTTTTTTACTTTAACAGTAAATTAAAAATAAAATTAAAGAAACTAATTACTAGTGAATAACATTTTCCTTTTGCAAATGCAAGAGGCCACCAATATTGTTTTTGAATTGAATGGAAATGAAAATTTACATCTGATGAACTTTGGAGGGTTATAATTTAGTAAAGAATTAATTATTATTTTGATTAGATAATTATTTCAATTGTTAAATATTTAAATTAAATAAACACTTCAAATGATTTTTTTATTGAATTTATTTTACTCATATAAAATTTTAAATATAAGCCTCCCTTTCACTTTAAATAATATGGTTATATCCTTAACAGAAAATTCATACAATTGTATTACAATAATTCCTAAGTTTTTTTAAAAAATCCGTTTAATTTTTTTTTGTCTACAAAATCCGCTTAAAATGAAGTTAAGCAATTGACACACAAACTATCAAATTTTTGCAAATTAGTCTCGCACCATCAAATAACAACTTGTAACCACAAAATCTGAGAACAAGCACATAAGTATGAGAATGATTATAAAATTCACATATTTATTAGTGACATTTGAAATTAAAAATAAATCAAATTACAAAAAAAAAAGAATTGGAGATTAAATTATTCAAAACGATAAACGAAAAAAAAGCTTAATTACAATTTTAGACTCTTTATTTTAACAAAACAAATTATTTGATCTCTTTAATTTGAAAATAAGTTATTCGGTCTTTCTAATTTTTAAAAATGAACAGTTTTAGTCCTTGTATACTGTTAAATCTAATGAACAATATTGATTTAAGATTAAAAAATTAACTTTTATTTTTAAATAATTTATTTTAAATATATTTGACTTACATATGACTCTTTAAATACCCAAATTAATAAAGATAAGACTAATAAAAAATTAATAGTTATATTAAGGTCAATTGAAGTATTTAAGGAATCATGTGCATATCATACATTTAAATTACGAAGGTTTTTCCGGTATCCTTAAATTTTAGAAGTGTACCGGTATCTTTCATATGTTTTATAATATAATAGGTTTGTTTATAATTTATTTTTCTAATCACGACCAGTTTACTTGTTTATCTAGTAAATTATATATATTTATTGATATTTCTTATCAATAATATTGTGCCACATAAGCAGGGTATCGATACGGAAGAAATCTCCATAGCGCCAATGTTTCCAATTAGTTGATGTTTAAATTAAGAACATACTTACCAGCAAAAGAAAAAAAGTGACTATAATTATTAACTTATTTAAAGAGTTATAGACACATGTGGCACGTTAAATTCATTTAGATTATTTATTTAAAATAAAAATTTAATTTTTTAATATCGTATTAGTGTTTTTCATCAAATTTTTAATAGCAGATAAACAGATGAATCAAAATTGTATAATTTTTTAAAATAGAGAGACCAAATAATTTATTTTTAAAATAAGAATATCAAATAATTTATTTTAATAAAAAAAGGGGTCAAAATGCAATTTAGCTGATTTTATATTCTTCTAGACAATGAGTTTAATAGTTTGATTTATTATTAAAAATGTGTTAAATAATTTTTAAAATTCCAAAATATTAAATATTAAATATTTTTATTTTTATTTAATATTTTTATATTAAGTATTTGGAGAATTATTTAGTTGATTGTGTTTATAGATTTAGCACTACTTTTTGTGTGTTCATATTTTTCCTATCGGGTAATGCTAAATCCTTCTTGACAATTTTTTTAGAGTAATGCTATATTTTTCTTAACTTATCTTCCTAATTATAAATAAAGAAAGTATTAAATAAAAAAAATAAAATCATGTATTATCTTGTAAAAAAAATGTATTTAATATTTTTTTATTTAATAATTATGAAGACTATTATGTGAATATAAAATTATTCAATGCAATATCTTTGTTCTCATAATAATTATCCTAATACTTAATAAAAAAATATTAAATAAAAAGTTAAAACATTTATTATCTTGAAAACTTAAAATATATTTAATACTTTTTTTTATTTGGTAATTAAAAAAATTATTAAGAAACTGAATTAAAAGGGATACAAAATTATTCATTTTTTAAATAATTTTCAAAATATTAAATAGAAAAGTAAAGGTACTTAATATCTTAAAATTTTAACTATATATATCCAATGCTTTCTTTATTTAATTTTAAAAAATTTATTAAAAAAATTATTTAGGACGATATAAAATAATTATTCTTTTCAATCTCACTCAATTTCATCTAAATTATGACAAAATATTCAATCTTCTAATTTCAAATTTATAGTTTCAAGTCTGATTTTTCATTTCGGTTTTGGTCAGCATCTTTCTCTTTTTTAAATTGTTTGAATCTGGAAAAAATATTTTAAAAAAAAGAGACTCATTCTATTTTCTTTTTTGGTTGTTATTAACTTAATTGTTTCGAAAATGCATGAATCAAGCACAGCTAGTACTTGTGCTATATGCGTATACTGCGAATGCTAGTACGAGTACTCAAGAACAGCACGCTTGCCATACTGGGATGCCATGGGGATGAACCCAAAATCAAATAGAATTCATAGAAACGCAAATGGCAGCGAAGTCAGCACCCATGAATCCAATCTCTTTTTTTGTTACCGAAATTACCCACATCATGGCCGCTGATAGATGCACAGCGACAGATTCGCACCTCTTTTTCACTTTTTTGGTCCACTCGCTCGCTCCCCGTCCACACGGCAGATGCACCCCTCGTTGGTCCAGTGACTCTTGCTATCTGGTTTTAATTGCACTATTGCAGTACAACACTGACCTCATTGGCGCTGCATTCATTACTCACCAAAACCGTCCCTTCAGCACTGCCCCACCCTTTGGGAATTGGGATCTCCCACAAATCAAATCCAGAACCACAAGAGGGCTTCTTCATTCCATCGATCGCTTCTCAATTGCCATAGCCACAGAGAAAGACATGGCCATGGACATGGGTGGGCACTCGCACGGCATGGGAGGGATGGCACCGCCACCCACGAATGGCACCGTGATGCCCCACAAGATGATGATGATGCACATGACCTTCTTCTGGGGGAAGAACGCCGAGATTCTGTTCCGCCACTGGCCTGGCGACAACACCGGCATGTACGTGCTGGCCCTGGTGTTTGTGTTCGTGCTGTCTGTGCTCGTCGAGTGGCTCTCCCACACCCGGTTCATCAAATCCGGTTCAAACAATGTAGCGGCCGGTCTGGTTCAGACCGCGCTGCACGCCCTCAGGGTCGGGTTCGCCTACATGGTCATGCTAGCGGTCATGTCCTTCAACGTGGGGGTGTTCTTGGTTGTGGTGGCCGGTCACGCCCTGGGGTTCTTCGTCTTTGGCAGCAGGGCTTTCCATAAAACGGAGCACGACAAGGGCTTTGATCTTCCTCCCATCACTTGTTAGTTACCTTCGCTGTTTTCGTTTCTTGGGTTAAATTAAAATAATTTCAAATTACAAAATTTGTTACTTGTAGTTGTACTGCTTGTCTTCGGTCCATAGAAACGAAATTGGATATGAAATTATAGCTCTCTGGGTTCAAAATATATGTAGTTTATGCGGCTGCATTCTGATTCAACTGTATTCAAACGGATAATTATCTGTTTTTCTGTTTAATTTGTGCCAAACTCATTTGATCTATTCAATCTAAGCGTAATTCATGTAATTACTTAGTCTTGTTGTTTTTAGAGGGTAATTATTTTTGGGGTGAAATTCAGTTTGCCTTATTTGGAGCCATATTATTTTGTCACTTTGTGATGACTGTATCACTTTATTTTGTTTGTTTCTTAACGCTCTGTCTACCGTGATTTCATTACCAACATCTTTATTAATTATACCAAATAAAGTGCTTATTTAAGTTCTAATCAGCTAAATATCAATGAGCATATAAATTGCAGGAAGTTAAAAGGACTTAAAAATCCTAATGAAATTAGCACGTTAAATATTATACAATGTCTTTAGTATCATCATTATTTAAATGAAATATTAGTAAGTAATTAGGGATTGTTTGATTTATAGATTATATAACTTTAGCATATTTATTGATTCTATTAGAAGCACATATATATAAGTTACACGTTATTTTTTTCTGAGACCAATAACTGAAGTGGCATCAACTTTATTTGTAGATTATTTAATCTCATATTCAAATACTAGCTACCCAAATCATTTTGCTTGCACTTTATTCTATCATATTTCCTTCATATCAAATCTTAAACCTCATTTATTAAAAATAAAAAACAAGAAATTTTGTGTAATTTAATCTTATTCTTTTTGTAAGACACATTAAGGGGAGGAAAATATAACTTGCGCATATGAAAGAAGTTAAGATTGAACGGGTGCGTCTAAAATAATCCCGTACTATATATATATGTCAAGGTTGAACGTGATGAATAGACAAATTAGAATAAAGCAATCACCATTGCAAACTGCTTGCGGCCCCTGGTAATGCTTAGCAATCAAAATCTGTTGACTATCGAAACACAAGTGAGATTCATTGATCATCATTCAAAGGATGTTATGCCTCATGTGCATCCGCAACTACCCTATCATCAATGACAGCTATTTTGGTGGTTCTAAGCTTCTGAATTGAAACTTTAACACTCCGTTTGAAACCTTTAAAGATAGAATTAATTTAATTTGATTTAGAAATAAGTTAATAAGAAAGAAAGAACGGACGGAATGATTTTGATTCTAAAATCAGTAATGTCTAACAAATTATATAAAAATTAATGAGTAATGAGAATTAGAGTGTGTTTGGATTAAATTTTATAAATTTAATTTTTAATAAATTTAATTTTATAAACTTGATTTTAGTCAAAAATAAATTTAAAGTAACTTGATTTTAATCAGAAATGAGTTTAGAGTGAAATAATATATGTTTAAAATATTTTATTTAAAAATTAATTTTAATAAAATAAATATTATGTAGATAGTATTTATTAAAATTATTTTTGAATATATAATTACTGAAAAGAATATAAGTTCATATGTAAAGAAAAAAATAAAATAAATTAAAAAAAATTAAGATTAAAAATGTTAACTTCTCAAACTAACTTTTATTTTAATACAAAAATAACTAAATTTTATTTCAATTAAAATTTTAATTTTAAATAAAAAGTAATTTTATATTATAATTATCAAACATAATAACCCAACTTTCAAAGCCAACTTTTTGCTTTCGAACGAGCTTTTAGAACACGGACTTCAAGTCTGTACCTACTACGGTATTCCAGGTTGAAAGAAAAATCTATGCTTGATGGTACATCTTATACGCGACTCCATGCAAGTGCCCAAGTTTCAACCTAGCTTGATGCCTGGTTACAGAGTAACTGTTGGACAATTAAAGCTCTGCCACACGTTATCATGTAATGATTTAATTTAACATTTCAGAGTAAATATTTTTCATTAACTTGAACTATTGAGTTAAATAACCAATATTATACTTCTAAATAATATATTGATTTTCTGGTAATATACAGATTTTTTTCAATAAATAAAAAAACCAGATTTGGCTTACCTACTTTTCTGATTTACCAATGATTCAACCAATGACCAACCACGAAGTTTGAGTAGGCATTTTAAAACAGAAGCCCATATATATGGGCTCTTTGCTTCAAACTAGATCCTTTTCGATTCGGAGGGGAGTTACATTGATTTCCACCCAATTGATCCCAGGCCTAAACCAAGCCCATGCCTGCCATTCTCTTCTTTTCTTTCTTTCTTTCTTTCTTTCTTTTTTTCTTTTTTTAAAAAAATATCTCAAGCCTACGAGATTAGATAATCTACATTTAAAAAAAAATTATATGATCATGATAAAAAAAAACTATTACACAACATAATTATAGACATAGTTGTTCATTTTATAGAAAAGATAATGCCTTTAAGTTGTGGCACGACTCACCAGCTAAAAAGAAAAAAAAATTGCTCTTCCTATCATTGATTTGAATAATTGTTGCATAAATTATGGTACAAAATTCGATTTTTTTTTAATGAACAATTGCGTAAGTAACATTAAATTGTTTTCTTTAATAATGTCTACTCCATGACTCCATCCATATGATTATACAAAAGGCTATCTATTTAAGCCAGATGGTCCTCACAACCTCGCTTGCGTACGTGCTTGCGGCTTGTCTGCCCTAGAGTATAGTCCCTTTTTTTTTTTAAGGAAAATTTAATATAATATATTACAGCCTTATATTTTAGGAGTTTCTATAAGGTAACTTTCACTTAAACATCACATTAATTATAATTAGTAAAGTAGTTATTTAATTAAAAATGGATAATTAAAATAAATTAAACAATCACTCCCAATTATATTTGATTTTTAATTATTATGTTAAATTGGTTCTTAATTAAAAATGATCTCTCTTTATCTAACTTCAAATAATTGTAATTGGACCTCCGAAATTTAGAATCATGATGAAGCCAGGAATCCATTATTAATTATACTGATCGGCGAAGCAGGCACGCATCAACGTCATCCTTGGTTTCTTTTAATTAATTCAGTTGTGGAATCAAAATAAAAAATTAATAAAAAATAGTCATGGAATCTCTTGTTGGAGATACTACAAATCTGAACCTTGGAATGATCTCATCAATTTATTCTGGTAGATATGAAATTAGGGCCATTTCGGTTCTGAGAAGAAAAACTCGTATGCTTGTGGTATATTTTTTTTAGTACAATACCTGTGATACATTTGAAAACAGAAAACAGGAAAAAAAAAAAGAAAGAAAGAACGACACTACATAATTGCAATATTGAAAAGAAAAAATTATTAAAAAAAGCACAAAATAATTATGTTTATAGTTTGAATGATTAATGTCGATTCATGAGCTAAAACTATATACTAAGTATTTATGAAATTATCAGCATAGACATGCTAAATGAATTGTTGATATTTTTTTTGAATAAAAATTTAAGTATAAAACATGAGCAACAAATCAATCAGATGAGTTAATCTTATTAGTTTGTTGATATTTTTTATCTCCTTAAAATAATGATAAATTTTTTTTATTAAATAATAAAGGTTAATTATACTTTTGCCTTTAAATTTCTTAATTCTGTTACAATTTTCACTCACAATTCATATAATTGAGCATATTCTACACTAATTTATCATCATCATTGTAATACTATCCTCTCAATCGAACATTTGTTTCTTTCTTTCTATCATTATTTTTTTTCTAAATGTACTTGTAATATTAATATAAAGCTGAATGCTCTTTGAGAAATGGAAACATAACCAAGTATTAGCTCCTAAGCAAGCGTTTTTAAGGTGCATAATAATATAGATAAATTGTCTTCATTTTAAATATTAAACTAATGCATTTTAAACCTTGATTATATGTGGCAGGCAGCCAAAGAGAAAGAAGCAATGGGGCGCACGAAATAAATTCGAAAGAAGTAATGGCTTATCTTTTGTTTTTCTTTTTTCATGTATCTTAAAAAACAGATGATAGAGAATTTAATTTGACAAAATAACATGTTTGCTTTATTTGAATATAACATAAGAACATATGTTGAGACTAAGTAATTAATTTTTCATCATCCTATATATACATTGGTTAAGGCTAATCCAGTGAGAAAAGTTCACTGATTAATTAACAAAATCCTTACTATTAATATTTAGTTACTAATTAAGAATTAGCAGATAAGCGAGGGTGAGGATCATTAACCTGCGATTAAAGGTCAATTTTATAGTACAGTAGTAGGTAACTATCTACTATCAACACGATATTCGAAGTAGAGCATATGGTTAAGGTTTTCTTTATTGTGGGAAGTAATAGATGGATGAATTAATACTAATTGTTCAACATTTTTAGTTTTAGTACAGACTGCAGTACATACATTTGTTACATAATTTACTTATTATTTTCTCTGAAAGATTAGAGGAAAATTATACCTGCTTTTTTTTTTTTCTATTGGGACTCAGACTATTACTAAATCATAAGTCATAACTCAAGTAACTAAACATTGCTTTTTTTTTTATTGTCGAAGTAATCCCCCCCCCCGGTAGTTTTGGTGCATTTTCAATAATTTAACTGGTGACATGGATTATGATATTTGTTATAGGATTGAGTACTTATAATTAGATTAAAAACTACAATTGACGGTTATCAGTTATGACATAATTTTTTGTTTAATTATGTTAACTCAAGTGTTACAGTTCAATTGGTTTTTGATCAACTTATAACCTTTGCAAATGGCATGAATTGTAGCACCACCTAATACCTATGAGTATGAAAGAAACAATATTGGAGACAATTCAGAGTTCAGACAAATGAGGAGTTTGACTAAATGAAGGGACCTTAAGGGCAAGGAACCTGACACCTCACATTTGCATATGCAAGCACCTATTTCTTTCCACATTTCTACATGGCAATTGCCTTCAGTTTCCTAGGTCAGCACAGCAGTCTGTGGAGAGGAGACCCACTCACTACACTACACTACAGGACAGGTCACAGATGGTTGTTGTTCAAGTTCCTATGCCTACTTGCACTTCTCTAAGTTGTGATAATGAATAATGCTCAAATGGTCTTCTAGATTGTGGTCCTATCCGGAGTAAGTCAAAGAAAGAGAAACCGAAATTTTTTTTGTCATTTTGGGTTGACGTGTTCTGCATTTTCTAGAACGTTAAACATGATTGCTGATGAGATTTAATGTATGTTTAGTATGAGAGTAAAAGTAGAAGGTAAATTTTCAGGGATAAGATATCCTTAATAGATGAATTCCACAGGTTACCATTCATTCATTCATAAGAAACCAAAAGAATCGCTGCTTGTTCTTATACTCTCTCCAGTAGTGATACGGAAACACATACATATATATGTATAGAATGGCTTTGACATAGAACTACAGAGGAGAAAAACAAAGCAAGAGAAAGCTATAACATGCCATAACTTGAGAGCTGAAACATTACAAAGGATTTTAAAAGACATCCTTAGTTTAGAATCAGTCAACACTCATCACCCAGCTGAGCAGCTTGCTCAGCCATATGAAGACATGGAGCCCACATTGACATTGGTCCCCTTTTTATACAAGATATTTGTTTTTCTGTGTTCCTCTGTCACTACGTACTACGTAGACTTATCCTTAATCCATAGTATTGATATCTATTCGTCCTACAGTCCATCTTAGGGAGTCCATTTTCTTCTTTATTCCACTTCAACCTTTTCTTTCTTTCTACGTACCTCCAGCTTTGGCAAAAACTGCCAAAACATCATTGCTATGATATTAATGTGTAAAAAGAGAAAGTAGTTGCAACTGCAACGTCCCTCTACCGTCAATACTGCGGGTTCAATAGGTCCACTCTTGGGGAAGAATCATCTCCTTCTGAATATAATCTGCTGGCGCTTCCCGTGATTGGCGCTTCTGCAGTGAATACATGCCGTCCCTGTTGCTCACTAAAACTTCTGCGAATCATAGATATTTCCAAGTCAATAACTGGTTCATCTCACTCCAGATGCTGCTACTCTGTAATTTGGAATTTAATTTGGGAACTACTACACTAGTTTTTGAAACCAAATCGGGAATATTCTAATAGAGGCTGATTGAGCTAAGCGTAATAACACAGAAAGGAACAGAGAAAATGATACACTTAATTCGATTTCAATAAGATAGTTTAGATTTATAATTATATATTTTATAAAAGAGAAGCATATTTTTTATAGTTAAATAATCATTTTTTTTAATAACATAACCATTAACCAACATAAAATACATTTTTAAAGCCAAATCCAACTGTTTTTGCCCCAAGGAAGGAGAGAGGTTGATAATTAAATTAGGTACGTGCCATGGAGGGGAGGGAAGGCACCAGCTTTGGGTCCAGACGTGGCAGCCATTTGGTCAAAGTGGAGTTGCAAAGCCTGTACTACTCTAGCTGGTATTCGAACAGTGGAGCAACCTTTACCTGACCAAATCATACACAAGTAAACATCAATGTCGATGTAAGACGCGCAACAAACTGATATTGATCGAGAGTAAACTATTAAATGGGGATTCGCCGAACATGCAGAATCTCCAAAATTGGTGTTCACTTTTCTCTTCCATAAATGTCTTATAATTAATGTTCTACTTTAGCGAAAAGAAATCAACCGAAAGGATCAAACATGTGCGGCATATAATATAATAGATGAATTAGAAAAGATCCCAGTTCAAAATCCATGAAGAATATTTGATCAGAAGAAATCTTCGAAAGAACCATTCTAGCTAGACACAGGGTCGGTCACAACAAATCAACGTAAACTGAGGGATAGTTGATATTCCATTTCAGGAACCAACTACTTCAACGACAAGCGAACAAACAACTAGAGCAAAACACTCAAAAAAACCGAACCACCGCCGAATCTTAAAGCGACTGAACCGGACCGATGTACGTCACATTACCTGGTTTCTTGCGTGATTCGGAAGGGGCACTGGTTCCACCACGAGGCAAGAAAACGCCGGTCCCACAAGAGGCACCTCTTGAACCGGACCCACCTGGGAAACGTGCCCGCATGTTGGCACCGGCTTGCTGGTGCAAAGGTGCGGGTCGTGGTGGATGAGTCCTCCGTCCATTAGCAGACCCTACACCACCCCCTTTACCTTTCTTCTGAAATTGCAGAACCTGTTCTTTGGGGTCAGATAGAGATTGCTGGGATATCTGGTCTTGACTTTCCCTGTATGCAGTGAGTTTTTGCTTCAGAGACAGAACCTGCTCTTGCTTAAGCCGAGACAACTATAGCATGGAAACAAACTGAAACTAATTAAACTCTGTTATTGGAAATTTGGAAGCCAAAACCAAATATAAGGACAGGGTGTTCTCTTACTTGAATAGTTTGAATTTGTTCCTGAATGAGAGCTTGGTATGAGCAGAGTCCAACATCGGAGGTCTCCAAGCTCTGAATCCCATAACCGGGGTGGAATTTGGAATTGTCTCTTTCGTCAAGCTTCATCTTCTCAAACATCGTCACCACGTCGTAGGTGCTCTCCCGACAAGAGTACTGGCTGTTCGCATCTGGCGGCGATGGTTCCTGATAGGAATCTTCAGGGCTGCCCTGGTTTGAGCCCAAAGGTGACCAGGTAGTTGATTGGGGCGAACCGATTAAGTCCCATGACTTCTGCAGAAGGAAGAAGAGGGAGAACAAAAATTTAAGTACTAAAAACCACGGTGTAAAATGGCACAAGAATTTAAAAAGAAAAAAAAAGCCAAAATAGTTTTCTGTTTTGACACGTTCGCAGCGTGGAAAAATATATAAACTAGTACCAATTCCAAATTCTCAGAGCCAATCCCTGAGAAATTGAATTTGTCGTCGTCATGAAGCATAGAGTGAGCCATGTGGCGAGTTAGCTCGGTGATGAAATCGTCGTCCTTGTCTTTCCCCTGTACCTCGGTGGAGTGAACCAGAGGACTTGTATGCGATCCAAACTCGTGAGGAATTAGCACCTGTGGTTTTAAAGCTGACCCGTTATTGTTGTTGATGTTGGAGTGATTGAGCTCTCGTGATTGTGGAAGAATATCATCGTCCTGCTTGTCAGGGAGGAACTGAGAAGGAAGAGACGTGTCCCCAGCATGAAGGTCAACAGCCATGATAATGATCACTGATCAGATAGGTCTGGTGTGGCTTCGATGAATTGCAATTACGGTTGTTACTGGCTGGAGAAGCTATGATGATTACTCTGATCAGGGAAACAGAGTGTGTGTACCCCCAATAGCACTCTGTTCTGCCTTCTGCTGGGAGCAGATTACAGAACAAGACCCGCTTGTCGCTAATGCTTCTATAAGGGTTTGGAAAAGTGGGTGTCTAAAAGAAGGAAGTAAGCGACCAGTTTTAAGACACACTGAAAAGTTGAGAGTTGAAACATGGGAAGGGTAGAAGAAGAAAATCCCAGACACGATTCACGGGCAACCGAGGCAAGCCTTATTCCTAGGGTGTCCGTGAGTTGGTCTAGGTGTGAGGTTTTTACATTCAACCTGTCCATTAAAACAATAAATTGAATTAATTTGGATTTAATTTTTTTTTTAAATTTGAACAAACTTAATTTGTACATTAATAAATTAAGTTTGATTAAATATGTGAGTATGATATATATTAAAAAAATATTTATTAAATTAAATATTAAAATTAATATAAAATTAAAAATTTATTACACATTATAATAAATAACTTAATAAATATCAATAAAATATAACATATAAAATTTTAAATAAATTAAAAATTAAATATAATAAATTATAAATCATAAAATTAATATAATAAATCTTAATTTTAAATTTAAAAAAATTAATATAAATATCATAAATTAAATATAATAAGTCACTTAAAATTTAAAAAAAATTAAGAAAAGAAAAAAGAATAAATGTTAAATTTAATAGTTAAATATAAAAAATAATATAATTTTTTTATTTTTTTAAAAAAATAAATTAAATTAGATTGGATGAATTAAATTTTTTTAAATTTATAATCTTATCCATTATCATCAATTGGTATTTTTTAAACTAAATCTAACTTAAAAATTTTATTTAATTTATTAATTATAAATTATATTGATCAAAACTAACAAATTTGTGAGTTATACAGCCGAATGGACACCCTACTTATTACTATTACGCTACTGATGCGCGCTAGTGAAGGGGTGGGCCCGGTGCCTGTTGTGGGATTCTGATCGGACCCTTTCTCTGCTCAGAGTTCGGCTTTAGTTGTTGGACCGTACATTCACGCAGCTGTGAAATTCACCTGCCATTTGTTGGACTCAGTAGAAGAAGTTGCACCCATAACACGCGGAGTTGCGAACCACTCCAACAGACAAAAGGCCTACAATAAATAAGCTAGGTTTATATTATTATTCTGTTTGCAAGAGATTAGAAAATACTAAAGAACTACAGATCGAATAAACTTCTTGTTTGTGTCCGGAATCCTACTGTGGATAGAGGCTGTTTCTTCAAATCAAGAATTATGTTTGACTTTTGTGTTGGCTCAAGTTTGGAAACAAAGAGGAAAAAACATATAGGACAACGAATCATACATTTGGTGTTCCCTTTTGCCATGCCATTTAATTAGGCTTTACAATCAAGTGACACCCGGGGACTATTAAATAGCACTAATAATTTTGCATGTAATTTTTGTTAGCTCGCGTAAAAAAAAAAAAAGAATTGTTAGCTACTCCAACAAATTAACCTTGGTGTTATCCTTTCTCTTAAGTCAATATAGTGATTTACATTCAGTCAGTTTGTTTATTAATTTCCATCGTTTATGAGGTTGTAGGTGGGCGGTATTGAGAAACTCAAATATTAGATAAAAGATTGTATCGATCATAAATCGATGTGCATATATATTTTAGTGATATGAAAACAATACTTCCAAAAGACTCAAGAAGGCAAATTGTGGTAGATATTAATCCAAATCAAATTTTTGCATATAAGAGATGCATAAGCCCAACTTTAAATAGTTTAAATTATTTTGTATAATAAGAATGTGAGGAATGCATCATTACAAACTGAATAGCAATGGCGATATTAGGGTATAAATGATAACGGGGTATCACAGGCAATCGAGTGGGTCACGTTCAGCGGGAAATCATCCCTGCCTAGAACACAAGTCGAGTGGGGAGAACTGTGGATGAACGTAACGTTTGGGGATTAGTAATCTCCTACCCAAGTGCCCAAGTCAATGTCTCCTCTCGGAGACTTAATGGTTGACTGCTATCATTCATTAGGTTTTTTTTTTTTAGACATGTATCATTCATTAGGTTTAAATTTAAGTCTTATTATTAACAGGGATGTTATTTCCTACGAAAATAATCTTTACGAAAGTCTTTATGGAAATCAGGTTGGTTAACTATATGAAACTTAATAATTAAAATATTAAAAAAATAAAGAATAACCTATCTTTTTATACCAGTTTTAGCCCTTCGTAAAACTTGTACGAAAAGTTTTTCGCACCAACCATCATTTCCCTATTATTAAAACTGATTAAATTTAAATTTATGTACCATTTTCCTTTTATTCAACTCACAAAAGTGCTTTAGTTGATAAAAGCTTAATGGTGGCAAAGACAAAACTCGTTGAGCTGAACCCAACCTTAGGTCTTGTTTAAAATGATATCGGAAGAAAAGAAAGGAAATGAAATGAAAAAATTAATAATATATATATTTTTTGCATTTTTAAAAAGAAAAATAATGGACATTACAAAAAAAAATTCATGAAATATTTTACTAAACACACAAATTATTATAATAAGAAATAAGTTATTTTTTTATTGTTAATATTTAATAATTAAATATCAAATGATGATGGACTTGATGTCGACCACATCATTCGTTAAAATTTCTTAAGAGTATAGATTCGTAGGAAATAGCAATTTTGTCTTAAAAATGAGTTTGAATAAAATAAATTGAAAAAAATATGCATTTCATTTTATATCCTTTCATTGTATTCTTTTTCTTTTTTTTAAATTAAGAAATAAGGAATAAAATCAATTTAAAAAACTTGTCATTTTGTTTATTTTTACTAAAATTTTTATCAATAAAATGAAAACTTTTAATGATATAAAAACTTTATTCTATTTCATTTTATTATTTTTTATTTTATTTTATTCTATTATATATCATTTTATTTCACCGATCATAGAACATATAAACAAAGTCTGAGTCTATAGTTAAAAAGAGAGACTTTGATGATTGATGAATTCTCACAAACTTACACATTCATTATATTACTTTTTTTTCTATTTTTATTTATTGTATAAAAAAAATTTATTTAATAATATTTTTTATTTAAAAATATTAAAAAATATGAATTAATTTTTTTATATTTTATCTTTATTTTTTAATAAAAAATAAATGAATGAAAAATAAGTAAAATTAAAAAATATTAATAAAATAAAAATAATTTAATAATTTTAAATTATATTTTTTATAATTAAAATTATTTAATAATTTTTTCAATTTTTATAAAAAAATTTAAATAACAAATAAAAATAGACGAAAAAAAACAAAAAGTAAGCATAAGACACGAACCGCACACGCGTGAATGATGAAGTATTATTATTTTATATTATTTATTTTTTGATCACTTTGATGTGAAAGGAAAACTTCATTAAGCAAAGAGGTCCAATTGCAAATATTACTAATTGAAGTAAACATGACATGTCTCTTCTGCTTCTTGCAGTAAACGTTGTTGTGATGTAAATTATTCCACTTTATGGAATATATTGGAATCATACGCAAGCAAAGTGAAAAAATTAAAACCCCCAAAAAGTAAAAAACAATGCACGAGATCAGTAGTTTAGTTTTGACGACTCGTAAATTCTAATTAAATTGCAAACACAAAAAAGACTATTGTAAAGCCCCATATAACATTCAACGAAACTGCACTGAACTAGCACTTCACTTAAATTACCAAGCAATTTCCCCAATTTTCATAAATGGGTTTCGTTTAGAATTTCAAATGACAAAATTATCCTATGCAGTTTGTTTATTTAACTTTTGAGAAATTAAATATTAAAAAATTCTATAATTTTATTATGAAAATTATCATTTTTATCAGCATATCATATATAAAATAAAAAAAAAACACCTTAATTTTTGTTGTTGGTTATACCAAGACTTATATAAAAAAATTATTCTATTAATTTTTTTTTTGTTGATCAAATTATTAAGGGTTCATAATGAGTTTGAGAACAAATATCTTATAATCATATTTTATGTTAATTATATCTTTTAAAAAAGATATGTAAAGACAAAAAGAAAAAAATTGGTATGGCGTATAATACGGTTTGATGGGAAATTGATGAAACTTGAAAGATGTTATGATTATTGTGATGAGTAATATTATCTGTGAATTGATATCAACGACGAAGAAAAAATATCTTTTTTTAGTATAGTAAAATAAGAATTTTAAAACACATTATTTTGCATTATAAAAAAGTATAAAATTTAGAGTTGACTGTTTGGAGAATATGATATAATAAAGTGTAACAAATTGATCTAGATGATTTTCGAATTTTAGAATTAAGTAATCTCTAAAAAATTTAATATGATTTGAGTCCAAGTTTTTGGACAAAAGTGCAAAATATGTAAAACTTTTTTTTTATAGAAACACACTTTAAATTAGTTAATGAATGATTTTGAAAAAAATATTTTTTAAATGAATTAGCTATCAGGATTAAAAAATAGTAAATAAGTGTTTCACTTTTTAATGTTACTTTGACAAAAATTACATATATAAAATAAAAAAATTAAGCACAAATTTATTAAATTTACCCGTAATTTTTTCTTTATGTTAAAAAAGTTTCACATCTTACCAAAAAAGAAAAAGAATTTATCTAACAAAAATTGAAAAAAGAATTATGCATTTGTCTCGACAAAAAGACCGAGAAAATAATTGACTCTTGGTTGTGAACTGTGATTCTGTGAAACCCCATTCAACGTATTCAGCTTCAACCAAGTTCACGGTTTCCGAAGACCGAAGGTGGATTCTGAATCAGAGACGACGATTTGCTCGAATTCCTTTATTTGCAGAGCAATTTCCCAGTTCCCAAGTGCTAACGAAGAAACGTTCGAGAGGAGAGATGTCGAAAGATAGGCAAATTGGGGTGGCCTTGGACTTCTCTCAGGGAAGCAAGATCGCTCTGAAATGGGCCATTGACAATCTGCTCCACAGCAGCGACACCCTCTACATCATCCACGTCAAGCCTTCCCAAGGCAGTGAAAGCCGAAATCTTCTCTGGACCGCTACTGGTTCCCGTAAGTTCCCTGTTCTGATTTCTCATCTCTGGGTTTCTCACCAAAAAATCGTTCTTTTTGTATTTCCTCTCATGATACGGACTATGGATCTTCAATTCTGATTGTGGTGATATGGGGGTCTGGGCGTAAACTTGGGTTTCAGCTCTGATCCCGTTGTCTGAGTTTCGTGAGCAGGAGGTGATGCACAAGTATGAGGTGGACACCGATGGCGAGGTGTTGGACCTTCTTGACACAGTTTCCAGGCAGAAACAGGTTTTTCTCTTTACCACCTTGCTGTGTGTTGGATTGATTTTTTTTCTTTTTTTTTTTAATTTGATTTGATCTTGGTGTATGTGCATGTTGAGCATGACTGAACTTGGATATAGGTGACTGTGGTGGCAAAGCTATACTGGGGGGATGCAAGAGAAAAAATCTGTGAAGCCGTTGGGGACTTGAAGCTTGATGCTTTGGTCATGGGTAGCAGAGGCTTGGGTGCCATACAGAGGTACTTTGCTTGTTATTTTTTGTCCCCTTTCATTGGTAAATTTTTAAACTTGGTCCTAAACTCCTTTAACCTAATATATGTGATAAGATTACATGAACTAACAATAAGTAAGGCTTAATAATTAATAGTTTACAAAATTACACTCTCAAATGCCTCTTGAGCTTTGGCTCTAGTACTAGTAGTCTGAGTCTCCACTGAAGATGAGAGACTTTAGTTGGATTTCTGGCTTCCTAATAAACTAAAAAACACACTCACAAATAAACAAATTGAATTGAAAGATAGTATTAATTTCTTGATGCTATTTATTTAATTGGTTGAATGTAGGGTATTGCTGGGGAGTGTGACCAGTTACGTCACCACAAATGCGAGTTGCCCTGTAACAATTGTGAAAGACTCTTCCCCTTCCCCTTCTAGCTTCTGATATGTTGGCCTTTGCAAATGGTTGCTCTGTCTGCAGAATCCACCAGAGACCAGGCTCTGTTTCTCCCTGTTCTTACATATGCAGAATTATGAACATACTTAATCATTAAGGATTCGCCAGTACTATGTATGGTGTTAAGAGTCTCTTTTAAGTGCTTATGCTATATCCAAAAGTGTGCTTATAATAAGCTTTGTGCTGGATCTGTTTCTAACTAACTACTGCACATGATCGAGTGGATTGCAATGTTTTATATTCGATTCTCTGTCTTTGTTGTGTCGCATAATCATCAACCCATTGCTTATATAACAAAGGTGTTGTTTATCTTTAGGAGGGCTGCTTTGTTTTTCTTAACTAGACCAATAATCGAAAAGCTTGTCAGTCCATTTAAACAAGACTAGAAATTTCTCTTCCTTAAGCAACGCTACCCCCGTATCCTCATGCAGGTCCCCATACCAAAATTGAATAATCATTGATACAATGTCCGAGTAACCAATAGTCTCACCTCACCTCTAAAGATATCCCTTTCGTTTAGTTCATTCTCTAGCATTTTCAGGAGCTCTCACAAACTTCTTCAATAGCTCTTTCCTTTTCCAACTTTTCGTGCATAATAGGTAGCCTTGTATGCTGCCCGGGCTAACTGCAAAGGTGCTAGTCTCAACGCCCACCATCTATGAAAGAAAAACAGCATAGTGCACTGAAAAAATAAAAGGAAAAAAAGGGGGAAAGGGAAGCAATTTGTGACAGAGGTGAAAGATTACCTTGTTATATATACGTCTTCGGCCCAAAAGCAAGCAAGCCATCGCTCTTTTGTGAGGATCTTGAGGAGGGGAAATGGAGTTATCTTTCCAAGTCTCATTGATGCATTCCAGAGTGACAAGTGACCATGCAATCGGTTTTGCATTGTGTTCGAGAAGGGGATTTTTCTTGTGTACTGGGTTATACTCAAGGAGCAAAGCACTGTTGTTAAGACAGGTCTTAATCGACACACTCGTATTGTACCACCCCTTTCAGCTTAAGAGCCACTTCGATTCTGCAATTAAAAGCGCTAGCCTACTTGTCAAACAACTCTACTTCCTGAGACGTCATATCTGATGCAGGTCCCGAACTGTTAGACGGAACTAGAATTCAACTAAGGTCATCGACAACTGACAAAGCCTGTTATTTGGTTTATTTGCATTTATATACCACTCGGTCTTTATTTCAGAACTCTTAACCAATTTTTTTTTCTTTTTTTTGGTCTGGGAGGTAGGGGGAGTGGTTGAGAATGTCCCACGTCTGGGATCGAACTCTTATCCAATTTATAGGACCAGACAGTTGAGGTATTTAACCCCACTTTTATAAGTCACAAATTTATTTATAAATAATATTGGATTAGTGTACTATTCTCATAGTACTTGAGAATCTATCCCTGTTCCGTAAGCAAGGGGCTTGAGAACAATCCCTTATAGTGGATAAGAAAGCGATAGTAATGGTGACAAGTCAAGTGAGGGGCTAAAGGGTAATGATCACTTGTTGCTTTAGTTAGAGGAAACTGACAGGAATGCTTTGTGCCTAACTTGAAGAAAGGGCTCTTTATCAAAGGTTGTGAAGCTGGAGCGTCCCTCACCAGGAATCCTATCAAGTCACAAGAGGACATAAGAGTTCCCAACCGCGCCAGATATGGGATGCCCATTATGTAGAGCGGTTGTCCAGCGATCTACGCCTTCAGCTACATACCAAAATTAAAAGACACAGGCCATTTGTACAGATATATCTTGATCCCAAAACAAATACCAACTCTTTTATTTCAAATATTCCAAACACAAGGAAAAACCATATCTTGGTGACTACCTATGCTAAGTTTCCCAATGAGCAAGCTTGGTCCATAACCTCCTTCATATGCAACTGCTTCGAATCTCTCTATTTGGATGCCTGCTTCGAGGCTTCAACGCGAGCTCTCATGCCAGCAACTAGTTTTTCTTTTGGAGGGCAGCATTGGTTGAAGACATCAAGACTGGAGAGCTTTTCAGTCCACTTGAAAATGCTGGGAAATTTGTCTTGGGACAGCACCTCCACTCCTACAATTTCTTGGGCCCTTCCAAACCAAAACGGTAAATTATTACAGCAATATCCAAATATCCAATGGCACCACCTCCAAAGAAGTCCTTTCCCTCGAGCTCAGTCTAAAGCAATTTCAGCACTTTATGAAATTTCTGTCCCGCCCCCTTCCTTTCTTTTCTCTTCACCAAACAGAGCTATCCCTGCAGTTAAAAACAGCCCCCAACACAAAACAAACAACGATGGAAAGTATCAACTTGAAGCTAATCCAACTGAACTCAAATTTTTGAACTGAAAATTATGATACCAAATTCACCTTTTTGTCTACAGATTTAGCCCATGAACGTGCCTTGGCTCTGTCATACGGATCGAGAGGAAATAGCGGATGGTCTTTCAATGTCTCATCCAAGTATTCAAGTAGAAATGTCAACGGACCCGCGGAGACGGGAGTGCTCTGCTCATCTCGGATACCTGTAGATACCTGTCAAAGTACGAATATCTAATAATTTAAAATAAAAATTCAAATATTAAAGATTAAAAAATACATATGGATAAATTTTTTAATTATATATTATAATTTTGTTTAACAATTTAAAATACTAATAAAATTAAAATACTAGATCATGAATAATATATTAATTATATTTTATAATAATTAATTCACATAAATATTTATTATTAAAATTATATAATTTATTTTAACAATTTTATTATTATTAACTCATTCATTAAAAAAATTTATTGTAAAATAATAAAAAAATCATAATATATTAAAAAATTTAAAAAAAGTTCCGAATAGGATGATATCTATTTTATTTTTATTTATTAAATGAATATCTATCTTTAATTCCGTCGCAAATAATTTTCACAAATTTCGTAAGTATAGAAATTTTTGTCATTCCTAAATTAAAGAATGGCAAGAGACCCTGCCTTGGGCTTCCCATTGTGGACAAGCACGGGGACTTTCTGATGAACTGAGTTGTATTGCAGCAGCAAGGAACTCGTGTTTAGGATCTTCTTCAATGTATTCATATCCTATCCCTTTTCGCTTTAGGAGAAATTATTGCATCTCTTGTAGCGTTATTATAATTATGCTTTTATTCAATTATATAATAATATCTTAATATTAAATGATTAAAAAAATATTTATTAATATAATATTAATTATTTTACATTAAAATATGTGTTTTTCTTTTTAATAAATATATTTTTAAATTACTTAATATTAAAATATCAAAATATAATTAAATAAAATATAATCCTTGTAAGAGTCACTAACATACAAGAATTTCTACAATTTCAGGACTAACTCAATTATGCAAGAAAAAGGGTTAGCCCACATACCGAAAAGCTCGACTTCCGGAACCATAGTTTGTTTTCTAGACACTCCACTGCCGCTCCGTTATTCTTTTCTGCATTTGCTGCTTTCCTCTATTTTAAGAAATGAAATTGTTTGAAATTTACGGATACTTGAATATAATATACAAATTAGTTTATAAATAAATTAAATTATAAAATTAATATAATTCTAAATAAGTTTGATATAAGAATGAATTTATAAACAATATGAATTTTTATATTTTTAACTTTCCAAATACACAATGACAAATTCTTTTATTTACCTCAAATTATTTAATTTCAGTGATAAATTGATAAATATAATCTAACATATTTAAACTCCGATCTTTGCTTTTTACTCCTGGAATCATCACGTTATGCTTGTTACATTTATATATCCCTTCATTTATCTAGTGCTTGCACATTCAATGTAACAAGGAAAAAACTTTAAATTCACAATTAACCTATGCTATATATAAAAGTATAAACTGTAAGAAAATATTTTATTAAAAATATTTCTTAATCAAAATAGTTTACTTATTAATCTAATATATAATCTGTGTGCGTAAAATTTATAAAATTTTACCTTTTATAAAACAGTAACCCTTCTTCGTTATCATCTCATATGATTCTACCAACTAATAAGCATACCTCTCACATCGTTGATCGGTAGGTTTAAATGGTAGGTGGTTCAACAGATCACATTTCCACGCATTGCTGCTTAAGGGACTATCCTTAGTTCTCATATGCAGATTATAATACTGATACATCATGTATTAATTTTGCTGCCTCTTACGATTCACTTCATATTCTCAAAACGTTTTTCTCCTATTAATTAACTTTCGTCATAATTATTAAAAAAAATTACTATAAAAAAAAGTTGTTCATTGTACACCAAAGTTATAACTCCATAAACTCTAAAATGAAATGCTTCATCGAACATGAGAAACAGAGAAAGTTTGAAACCAGTTCAATTTCCTCTGCGTCTAGAGGTGTCAAAACGATGTTGTATTCGGTTACAATGACTGCATATACATATTCTATAGAACTACCTTCTCTTCCCCAGCACAGTCATGCTTCATTTTATTTGGCTGCCTGCACACCTACTACATTGTTTGTGGCGTGATAATATTTTCATTTTGGTAACATGATTAAAAGTAATGACTGCATTATTTTTGCAAGTGATCAAAATTTAAAATATATAATAATAATTTGTAGATCAAATAGTTTAATTTTATTTAATTTATTACATCAAAAGATAAACATTAAATCAAAAACTAGTACATAAAATAGTGTATGTATAACCCCAGAGACCTCACTTATAAGAAACATTGATATTCAATCTATAAGCAGAGGGAAGGCAACAAGGTCGTTGTAGTATAGTGGTGAGTATTCCCGCCTGTCACGCGGGTGACCCGGGTTCGATCCCCGGCAACGGCGAGGCTTTTTATTTTTGACGTCACTTTTCGTTTTCACAATCAAAGTTCATATAACCGTTTTCCTAAACAAGATAACTGGGTTCCAATCTCAAGCGTATACGCGACTCTCACCCTCTCACACACAATTGTTGCTTGAAAGCAAAGCAAAAAGCAAATGCCGAACAAAAGCGCATCCGGTTATTGGTAAAGAAAACAACGCAGTAGACTAATGTATCGTCCTTCTTTTTGCTTCCGCCGCCGCCGTCTCACCGGAAATGTCAGACGTGTCACGCCGTAAAGTAACCACCACCAGCATTCACATAATGGCCTTGGACGGCATCGTCAACGTCAATTCACTCTTCACCTTGGCGCTCTTCCTCGGCATCACATCCACCAACACTAATAACACCCTCATCGGCAGCGACACCGCCTGCGCCGCCGGGCCCTCCATTTCCGAAGATCTCATCGCCTACCACGTGTACTCCTTCAGCTCCTTCCTCTTCTCCAGCCTCATCGCCTCCGCTCTCAAACAAGCCATCAACATCAGCGAGGGCGTCGAGCATGGCGCCGCTGTAGGTGGTGCTGCCAACGGGGTGCGCATCATCAACAGTGTCAGCTTCATCGTGAAAGTTAACATCGTGGCTCTGAGGCTGGGGACACTGGTTTCGGCTTTTGGCTCGGTTTTCGGATGTGGGTTCTTGGTGATGGCTCTGGTGGACTTGGTGCAGATCAAGTTGGGAACTTTGGCTTGTGGGAGCCATTACACTTATGCTGCCATAGGTCCCCTGCTTGTTCTTGTTCCCACGGCACTACTTATCTATGTTTTTCTCGTGCTCTATGCCTTTACTCGTTAAGGTTTATTGGAATTGAAAGAATGATAATTAATTCAATTACAAGTTTAATGAATCAAATGAATAAGTAGACCAATTTCAACAATCAAGGAAAGGGTCAAAAGAAGAGACCGGGTCCAAGTTATCGAGGAAAGTGTAGCATTCAAATTGTATTGTATACCAAAAATGATATATTATGAATATTATGAATTTATGATCATAGAAGCCCGCAGCAGCAATTGCTGAAAATTTGTTCTGCTGCTTTGTTTGATAGGGAGGTACCATGGTGGTAGCTGCAGCAGGCAGAATTAATTAACTACTTTTTTGTGAAGCAACATTGCCGCTCAAGTAAGTCTATATTCTTCCCAGTAGACTATCAAATTCTACGCTCTTCTAACGCTCAGGCGTGGAGTCCATGTGATTAGGTTTCTTCATTTTTACTTTATTTCTCATCTTCTGCATCTGTTTAAATGTACACAATTCTTGATCACTTTGAAAATTCTTTCTCATCCCACTTCCCCAAATAAAATTTCCATGGCAAGGGTTCAATATCCCTGCTACATCAGTATCATCCTTTCTATCTTCTGTGTCATCTTATTTCTCTCTTGATGTCGTTGTTGCGACCTTCTTTCATATCCTTTTGCATGGAACCACATTGTCTTTTCCTCAGAGCCACCTCCAAAATTCCTTAAGATTGCGCATTTTGTGAAGAAATGGCCTCACAGTCCTCAGAGATATTGGGTCGCATGTAATGGTTGTGGGGCCACTGGAGCACGCAGAACTGAAATCTTTTTATAATGCTATTTGACATTTTTGTAAACCACTAAACCCCAATGTAGGAGGACAGGGTATTGGATCACAAACTGGTAGAAGCGATGAAGACTATAGTTCTAGCAAACCGGTAATGGCTTCTAGGCTTGAAAGCATTGTAGGATCTGTAATTGTTGCCACTGAAATGAGTTATACATTTTACCAATAGCGACTTCTCTCAAGAAGGCCATCTAGAGGTATGGGTTAGTGGCAGGTGAGTTTTGGACAAGAAAGGCCAGGTTGCCCAGAAAAGAGGTTTGCAATTGAAAATTGTTCACTGCCATCAAGATGATGGTCGTTTATGAGCGAATTTTTCTTTGCATATCAATTGCAAACCATGAGGAGTTGAGGAACCTTTCTGTCAACACCAACCCCAAGTTAAATAAGTAAAAAAATCAAAAGGTAAAAACACGTGAAGCTTGTAGTGCAGCAATATTCTATTTATTAAGAACAACTACAGTCCACATGGTTACACAATATCTTAAGGAGTTCAGATTTCAGCTTAGCTCACGCTTTGGGTAAGTCTTAACAACTAGGACACTCCACTTTTCGTAATGCTACTTGCATCACGCCTTATCTAAACCTCACTTTAACTTTTTGTTACCAAATCCAAATATAATCACAGAAACAGTTGTAAAGGTTTAACCAAGAATAAATTGGTAAGTAGAATTCCATAAAAGAGTTGGATGGAATACCATCAAACATTCCTGGGGCCCCGGGACCATATCTCGAACACTCAATCAGATTCAGATACTGCTAAACTTTTCTATGATTTTACTCAAAAACCTATGTAGCGAACAATGCTTTACTTTGTTACTTTATAAACCAAGGCTGAACTGGGAAGATGTGGGATGATTATGAGCATGCCGGGGAATATGACCAAGACACAGCAGTGCCACGAAATGAGAATTTTCAGCCACATATATTAGGGAAATGAAATTGAGAAAGTAAAATGGAAAAGATTGAATTTTCAATTAGGATAAGATTTAGATAAGAAAATATTGTCAACTCAGTTTTATTTTATGGTAAGAGAGGTGAAACTTTGAGAACCCAGAATGAAATGACTGCATTTAATTTTCAACCATTTCACACCTTTACTGTACTAGGCAAGGTAATATCCAACAGAAGATTGTTGGGCGAAAAATGTTAACGAATTTATTTTCCTTATTTTGATAACAATATGTGCATTGCTGACTTGCTGTTATAGACGATGAAAACTGAAAAGGAGCATTATGATCTTCTAAATTGAGTGAAGCTCAATCAGTTTCAACTCCAAAAGCATATCTTCATTGAGTGGGGACTCACTACATAGTAACCAGTAAATGTAAACCCTCGACCCACTAGATAACCAGCAGAGAACCAGGCAAAGCACTTCAAACCCAACAAGCAGCAATGACCGCAGCCTCAACCCTCAACTCCTGCCTGTTTTTCCACAGGTACTTCACAATCCAGCTCCTTCCAAGATGCATCATGACGCCCGGGCCTCAGGAGCTACTATCAACACAAAAGCAAAGGTTAACGGAATTTTTTCATAGGAATTACTATCTGATATCTGATTTGGTGAGTTACTAGACCTGGTGAAGATGAAAAGTATGCAGAAATGTTGGGTAACTCTTTTTAGGGTACTCAGGCCAAATGGAGAACCACACCTCAAAAGCTAGCTATTGAGGTGGGAGAGCCTAAGGACTTAAATGCCACTCCACACACTGGTATTTAGCTGATGTGGGACTCTATCAGAGGATGGTAAGCATGACTCTAATATGACCATGCCAGATGTCAGAGGATGACATGCTTGAATCCAATATGACCACACCACATGTCAGAGGATGATGAACATAACTTAAGGAAATTCAACTCACTGTCTTGAAGAATGACATCGTCATACTCCTATTTCTAATGACAGAAACAAACGAGCTAATAAATTTCACACCTTATACCAACCACTTATTCATTTTTTACTTTTTCCATCTATTCCCCTCCAACAAGCTAGAGGTATGAAACTTGACTATCTTTACTTCCTTTTGATAGAAAAACTTGACTATCTGATTAAATCAACATAGAACCTATTGACCAACATATATATCCTGGTCAATCAAGAACTTGCACTTTTGAACAAATCACTAAATTAATTTCATTAAAATTGTACATAAATGTGCTTATGAGTCATGAATAATAGGAAAAGACAGAACAGTTCATTTAAAAGCAAACTTTCCGACACAGGATAACAGAGTAAGGGGAGGGGGGAAAAGGTTCAAACCTCAGCGTACACCAAATATCTCTTCAGGTGGATCATAAATATTCTGATCAGGAAAGATCTCCTCAAAATCTTGTTTCACTTTGTTTCTCAGAAGAGGATATGGTAGGAGTCCTTTCAACAAAATTCTGAATGGCAACTCCTCTGGTGGATCTGGAGAATTCTTCATGTCCTCATATATGTTCATCGCATCTGCAGGAGATCCATACTTCAAGAAGCCCCTTATGACTTCAGTATATGTCTGAGAATCAGGGAACAGATTCTCCTTTCGCATGCTTTCCCACAATTGCATTCCTTCATCCATTTTTTTAGACCTTGCCAATGCAATAATTAAATCCTTATACATGAATGCATCAGGCTTGTACCAATCTTGCTTTTGCATCACCTTAAACATCTGAAAATTCATTAAGTTCCTTGTCAGCCCAATGGTACAAGTACATTTATAGAAATCACCACTATTGAAACCTAAACTTCAATCTCTAATTCTCACATCAATCCAAAAATCTAGCAGGAGGCGAAATATATCTCATAACAAAGTACCAAACAACTTCTTTTCCTTGAACTTTTATAAGGTATATTTGAGCATATTAAATGCATAATTTGACTTCATTGCAGGTTCCTGTTTGTTAAGAATGGCAAACAAAGGGAATATGCATATCAAACCAGGTAGTCAAAAAAAGAAAAGAAGAGAGAAGAATTTTCTGTGAAATTTTTATTTTTTGGAGTAAATTACACTTACCTTGAGGTTTCATAAATGGCAGTACACTCCATTCTTACCCCAATATTATATTCCCATCCAATTGACACAGCTGAATATAAAAATAAGTTAATATTTTGACAGAATATGCAATCTTTGGGTTGAACAACCAGATAATTTATTTATTGGGATGTGTAGAATTGGTCATTGTGTGACCATGGAGAACCCAAAATGTAAAAATAGATGAACCAGTCTGAAGATTAATTTTGCTATGTTTTCAGTTTCTAACTAGATCAATCTGTTTACATGTAAGACTGAGAGCCATTTAGCTTATGCTGTCGTCTTAAAGAAAGAGCAAAAACAGTACAAGATCCTAAACAGGAAACATTGCAAAAGCTGCAAGTTGAAAAGAAACCAAAAAGGAGAAAAGGTTACTATCAAATCTCAACAGTGGTACTCCTCTTGTAGGTGCCGTATATTTTTTGAAAAGAAAGGGAAAACAGGTAACAGGCATGGGCTCTAGTTGATTCCTTTACACTTACCACAATTTCATCTCTAGATATATCATCACCAAACCCAAGCACCATAGAATTGCCCTATGAATTATTTGTTTCAGTTGCTAAAATGAAAATAATAAATTAAAAATGATTAACAAAATTCATCGAAATCCTAAACACTCAGCAACCAAAAGTGATTTAATTTTATTACAGACTTCAAATGAAAAAGCAAAGGAGGAAAAGAGTGGATATTTGAAACCACTATTATAACTTTTCCTTTTCTTCTGTCAGTTGAAGGAACTTGAGTCAACCAGGTGAATGGAGATTGGATATTGATTCTGATGTATATTAGCAAATGGTGCTGGAGACAAAATCCTGAACCATTATGGCTAGGAAGTGAGTTCTTGTCAACCATCAGATTTTTCTTTAAATACATGCCTTCCATCTAAGTTCACGTTAAAGCCAACTGAAGATAATTTAGACTAGAGGAAAGCTGATCCTGTTAAGTGTTGTCTCAGGTTTGCATTTGCAAGATTGATGAGTTAAATCAAACATTCAACAGTATTGAATGGTCCAAGTGAGTTAGTGCCATGAGTTAGCTAGGTCAATTGGAAGGAGAGTAATATTGGAGCATGAATGGAGTGGACTGTCATTTTGCAAAACCTTTAGGAGGATGAGAGTAATTATCTCTTTTTTCCTGGATGAGCATAACAAAGTGGACAATAATTCTCCGAGTATGCAGTTGATAGACAAAATAATAAATTAGACCAACTCAACTGTTATACAGTACGTCCATATGAAGAAATGGGAAGACAAATGCATTAGAGAAATGCTAAGATTATTGACTGGATGCTGTCAACTGTATCGACCAGCACAAGGGCAAGGTTCAATCGACAATTTCCTTATCAAAACAACATCTTGCAGTTGCCTGACAAAATAAACATACCAATCTCTTTATCTATGTTCTCAAAGCAGACAAGTCTCAAAGCGTATTACCAATATATCTAAGAAGCATTCTAACAAACAGGTTACAGGCCAAATAGACTCTTCTGCTTTTCTTGTATACGAAACATGGCGAGATAAATTTCCCGTTAAGAAGAAAAACTTGATCTCAGGTGCAGCAAAAGATACTGCATAGTCCCGTGACACAGTCATGATGACAAAGTGAGGCCCAAATAAGAAAATAATATACGAAATCCTAAAATGAAGAGATGAGTTGGTACAAGTAACTATAAACTAACTAACGATAAAACAGAGAAAGGATTAGAAGGGGGGTAATGAGAACAAACCATGACAGCGAGAGAAACTTCCTCTTGGCGCTCGAGTTCGTTGAGAACAGCAATCATGTCCAACTTCAAGAGCCTCAAGACATGGGTTTTGACGAACTTGTGAAGCTTATCCTCGTCGTTCTTAAACCTCTTCAACCCCGATATCGCAAAGAGCGCTTCTTTGCCAAGAAGCTTCTTTCCCCTCCAAAGGGGCCCTCTTGGCCTTCCGTCGTGATATTGCCTAAAATCCGACATGGTTTTGCTCGAATTGCATTCTTCGAACGCTGCAACAAACGGTCTTAGAGGCGATGAAGACTCTTTCATGGGACTTCTCATCAACTCTCCAATGAATAACGAAGCCAACTGAGGGATTTTCAATTTTGAGAAGGAACGACTCGCCATCACCGTTCGCTCAAAAGTTCACAATGATCAGTGAAGCACTGAAGCAGAAGCATAAGCCAGAATTATTTTGTGCATGTGGGTTTTTACCTTTTTATAGTTTGAAGGAACTTAACTTAGGTTTTTATTATTTTATATTTTGACAAACAAATTTTAAAATAACTATTTACTCCTTCAAGTTATTATATTTTTTCAATTTTATTTTACAATCAAACACAAATATATCATTTCGTTATTTATTTTTGTAAATATATAATAATATAAATAACCTTCACTTGCCTAATTTTTCTCTATTTATTAATTTTATTAAAATCAACTTTTTCCTACATTTTTCTTTGTTTTTTCTTGTTCCTTCTCAATTTTTTATTTTCTTATCACTTTTCAATTTTATAAAATGCTTGTTTATCCACTCTTTTCAATTTTTAATGCACATATGTTTTTCTTTTTCCGAATATTATATGCATATATTATATTATTGTGAATAATTTTTACCTTAAAGAAAGTTTTTATGTTTTATCACTTCAATAAATCAATGAATTTTTTAAAAATGTAATCAAATATTTTTGCCAAAAATTGTTAACTAATCATTTTTTAAATAAACAAACACTATATAGTGAAGTATAAAAAAAAATTGTTAATTTTTTAGTTAACATGCTTATTCATTGAAAAAACCAATCGAAACTCAGAGGAACAGATTAACGCTACAGAAAGAGACAAGTTCAGAACTCGGGAAAAAATATTCTGACGTCAACAATACTGAAGAATGTTATCCGCATCTTTTTGTCACCAAATTTTACGCTCTTATTCATACAAGCAGCAAGAGTTTTTTGTAATAAAAAGAGTGTGAATAACACTTGTCTTTAGGCTTTATATCAGAGGGTGAACGCAGATTTGTTTCCCAGATTTCCTGTCTTTCTAGTCCTTCCTCAGATATGGTGCGGTTGAACGCAGAAAGATTCGAATTATAGAGCAATGGCGTCTTGCAACTATTTCTTTGAACGTTTCGTGCCTAATGGAAGTAATTTCATATACTCTTGCCCACCACTGAACTGCTAACTCATAAGTAATTAAAGGATAAAGATACACTTAATATATGTTTGGTATGGAAGTAAAAATGGAAGATATACCAAACATACACTCAAAGGAAAATCCTATCCTTGTAACTTCAACTAAATAGATAATGTTCACTTTGAATTAGCATTTTCTTTTTGAATAAGAAAGAAAAATAGGTGTTCTGACTTCCCTTGGAATTAGTTAGTTTACACAAAGTATGACCAACTGACAGAACCAAACAGCCGGAGACAGCATCACTCGGTTACGTCAGTCTCGCAACCTAAGTCCAATGATCACTAGATTACATATATACTTAGTCGCGGCAAGGATACAGTTTCCAATGGCAACAATGATACATAGCTTATATCTCTTTCAAATCCCAACCGAGTAAAAGTTCCTTCTGCACAAATTGCCATTCGAAAAGCAGAAAAACGCAAGATTACAACAACAAAAACAAAGACTATCAAAATTAAACTTTTTAGACTTCAAGAAAATAATAAAGGCTTATAATAAGGACGAGAACTGCCCACCCTTAGGGAAGTCAAAATGCTCAAGTATGTAGGTAATTGGCAGCCATCATTAACTCCAGAGTTAATTCAGGTTCAATAGGAAACTCTGTCTCCTTCCCACTAGCAAGAGCAACATTCTAATGTCAATATCAACTATTTAGACAACAAAAAGCATACCATAAAATGAGGGATTTCAGATCAAAACTTTAGAGCTTAACTACTTCCGAAAGAAATAATATAGCCTCCAATATGTAAAACAATTAGACTCTTGCTACTCTCACCAGAGCATTCTACTGAATAGTAGTACCAAATGATGTGAAGTCTTCACATCACCAGGGAGCCAGGATAAAAATGTAGAGCAGTGGGCCAAAACATCATTTAGGGAAAGTGCCAACTCAAATTGGTAAGGCTATTCGGCAATATTTTCAGGTTGCCCAGTAATTTTCAAACAATAAATAATCCATTATTGGTGCAAAATAATGAAAATATAGGAGGCAATAATTATGTAATAGTTCACCAATCACAGTCATGTATTCACACTTCAACAAGCATTGTTTTAGAAATTAACTCAACTAAACATTCAGAAGTATATAATACAGACTTCGTATACCTCTTGGATAATAAGAAGGTGTTACAGCAGAGTAACACCAATAATTACATCAGTAAAGTTGGCAAGAAGTTTCTTTATGCATTCTCATATTAAGAGTAGCCAAAAAGAATATGGATGGAGCCAACTGGCCAAGCATCAATTTTAACGTCTTTGTTCAACTGTAATTCTACTCATCCTCCAACAAACAACCTTTCTTTAGCAACCTGACAACCATTGGTCTTCTCACAAACTAAAGATGAATCTAATAAAATAAAACATCAAGAAATGCCTCTTTTTACCTTTAATGGCGTTCACTAAAAACTTTCAAAACCATCCAACATTTAGAGAATATACCATTCAAGGCCAAAAAAAAAAAAAAAGATCAGGTAAACGTGTATGAGATACACTGAAGAACTCAAAACATGAAGCTATGATATGCAAAATGTAGGGATTTATGGATGAGATCAACATCAATACAAGGAAAAGCAAAAGAATAAAAGAATTGCAAACCAATGGAGGAAGGTCAATAATTGACTGTGAAGGACCTAGACACATGACACATTATATCACATCAGGTTATATCTCTTCAATGGAGCACTAAATTCCATAAAAGGTCATACATGATAACCCAAATAAGGACACGAACAATTATCTTCCAGGTAGGCTATAAAAGACCCATCTAGTCTTTAACATCCAAGCAAAAACTGAAACACCAACACTCACTTTCTAGAAACAATAGTTCAACAAAGTAGAATCCCCCTTTTTCCTAACACATCCTACTTTTTATATTTAGAAAAACGGACCTTCAAGAGTCTCAGTGATACACACAAAGCACAAATTAAATGGAAGGTACATCTTTTAAGCACAGATAACTAGCAACAACGTGGTTGAACTTTTGCATGGTGATGGAGGCGCTACTACTTTCTATTCAGTACTCACCCAAATTATTTGTCCTGAGTCCCACCGGTTTACATTTCTAAACTATCAAGCATGTATCTATTTGGAGCAAATTGGTGGTTTTTTTAACTTCTGGATGGTGACGGTCAGACCAACACCGCTGAAGCAAATGACCAGTTCCCCAACATTCCCACTACACTTCAAGGTAATAGGTTGCTGCCGATATGATCTACAGTGACTGTTCACATAAGATGTCTGACACTATAGAATTCATATTCAAGAACACTGAAATAAATAAGAATATGAACCCTCCAAAAAAGTTTTTATTAGACAAAGTTTGAATGGTGCATATAGTGCCTTAAAAACCAATATGCGGGTGATTTTTAAATCCTTCTTAGCAGTCAAAGAAAAGCAGAGAGACTTCATGACATCATCAAATCCAAAATTAAATCTTTTAACATGATATGAAAAGTACTAAACAGAAATAACAATCCAGAAGGAAGACGACAATGAAATATGATTAAAAAAAAAAAAAAACCTCAATAACCTTAAGCCAAAATTGAAGATAGTCAGAAGAATAAGAAAGCTAAGAAAGCAAGAAAATAGCGAGGACAGAAGGCAAGACCTGGCAAATTGAAGATGCCAATAAAAATATTGGCAAATCTTCTCGAGAATGGTGGTGCTGATCTCAGGAAAAGTGACTTCCCCGTGCTGCCTTTCAGCGAAACTCCCTATCAAAGAAAAACGAAATTGCAGTTTAATAAAATTATTTTCACTTTAATTTAAACTTATTTGAGAACTGGAACCCTAATCGCAGTCACCCGAAAAAATAAAAAGGAATGGATGAAATAGGGGGTAAGGGAACGTAAGAAGAGACAAACCTGGAGAGGTAAGCATGTTGTGTATGGTCTGTGAAACCATGGCTGCTTCTTTATCCACCAGAAATTCGAAACCCTCGGCACTGATCAGCTTCACTGTGTCTTCCTTCTTCATCTTCGATCTTCCTTCACCTTGATTCAATCTCTCACCCAGACCAGATGTCGTTGCGTTGTTAGTTGGCATTCAATTAATAAATAAATAGTAATGAAAATGAAAATTGCACATTCTTTTTTTTTTTTTTTTTCAATTCGGTTTTGAAAGTTCCCCGAGTTTACCGAGTTCTCTTTACTGGGCTAAGCCGGTTGTTGGATCGTGGATGGATGGGCATGGTCCCACCAGCCCAACTCTATGGACAGCCCCAACATTCATTTCCTATATGGTCAGCCTCAATTGTCGTTGGCGCCCCCAACCACTCTCACCACAAAAAGGAAAAGTTCAAATACACTGATTTATGAATATTTATTTAATTTATGTCACCATCAAAACTATAAGATAAATTCATAAAAATGCACATGATGCAACTAGTATAATGTCTGATCTTCAAAAAACATGTCCCAAGTTTTCATTTTCACTTTGACTAAACTTAATGCTAATCTAATAGATGAAACTACTACTTTTTTGGATTGGACGGCAACATGTATGGCTAAAAAATCATCATAGAAATCCAACTTAATTCATTTGTCCCAGCGGGTGGTGCTTGTCTCAATGGGGGAAATTTTGTTGGCATTTATCTTATGTCTATAAAAGCATTAACTATTGAGCTCTTCTGTCCAACAATAAACTAAAGTTTTACCTCCATTTTTAATACTCAAATGTTATGTTTGGATGAAAGGTTAAGGAGAAAAAATGAAGAAAGAGATCTATTTATTATAAATCTCTCTCTTATTTAAAAATTTTATAAAAGAAATAAAAAAAAATTAAAATTTATAAATAATTATCTAAAATCTTTTCTTATTAAATTTTATAAATATTTTAAAGTTCTTTTAATTTAAAAAAATTTAAATAATTTAAAACATTCAAATAAGATAATAAAAATTATTTAATTAACTTTCTATTTTTTTATTTTCTTTAAATTCTTTCTTTTTATTTTTTTCAAACTTCTAAACATAACCTAAATGCTATTATATTGTTATCCGATTCCTCGTATGTTCAATATGTAACTTGAACTATCACAATAGCAATTAGCCAGTTCAGTAATTGAAAAAAGAAGGCTTAAAAGTGAGGAAAGGGCGCACACTCTGCTCTTGAGCTCTTTCGTCTAACTCTTACTTAAAACCCTTACATTTTTTTTTTCTATTCCTAAACCTTTTATCTTTGTTTTCTACCCATCCTCTGTACAAATACTAACCAGAGAATAATGATTCGCATGTTTTAATTGACCAAACATCTTTAAAAAATCTTTTCGGCCAGACGGCCACCGTGGATTGCCGCTGACAATAATAAAAATTTATTAGATTCTAACGAATTATAGTGATAATCAACAAAAATGACAACAATGACAGTCGAAGACACAGTGATTAAGCTGTTATAGGAATATGTATTTTGAATATTTATTGTCACAAATATATTCTCGTGTTATGAGAGATTCTCACCACCCCATGAAAATAGAAGTACGAAAAGCACATGAAAATATTTTTTTTTAAAAAAATTATAGCAAATCAAACACACAGTTAAAACAAAAATCAATTCATAAGACAACAATAGTTGTTGATGACACAGTGACTAAACTGTTATAGGAATATGTATTTTAAATATTTATTGTGACAAATATATTCTCGTGTCATGAGAATATAAGATTCTCACTATCTTGTTAAAAAAAAAGTATGAGAAATATTTTTTTTGTCTATTTTTATATGTTATTTAAAATTTTTATATAAGAATTAAAAAATTATTAAATAATCATAATTATATAAAAATATAATTTAAAATAACTAAATTATTTTTTCTATCATTTTATTAATATTTTATTAATTTTATTTATTATACTAATTTTTTTCATTAAAAAATAAAGATAAATTTTTAAAAATTAATTAATGTTTTTTAAATATTTTTAAATGATAAATATTGTTAAATAAATTTTTTTTATATAATAAATAAAAATAAACAGAAAAAGTAAATAAAATCTTATATCAAACAGTCAAACATTCTCTAATAAATATTATAAAAAATTATCGCAAATCAAACATACAGTAAAAAAAAAATATTTCATAAAATTTACCATATCTTTATTGCAATTTCATTTGTTATACAGCCAACAAAATAAAATAAATATGGTAAATAAACTCAAGTCCCTCCCCATTCCCCGCACTGAAAATTTCTAATATTTTACTTTGTAAAGTGAGGTTGTGATGTTTTATTGTTTATGAAGGCCGTAGCCGGGTTGTGAACTTGCGATTGGTTGTTGCCTGAGTGAGGACAGGCATAGCATCAGCATTGGCAACAAAACACGCCAACAAAGACAGACGTCGAAAATACGTTGTGCCTCCACCCGCCAGCCAGCTACAGCCTACAATACAGTCAGCTCCATTCATTCTCAGTGCCCAGAGATCGTTAGATGTTGGAAAAGAAATATTTTTTTTTATTTTATACTATTTATTAATAATTATATTTTAGGTGTTAAGAAAATAAAATATTTTTTTTATTTTATTTCATTGAATAATAATTATGTTAATTATATGAATTATTATTATTTCATTTTTTAAACATATAAATTTTTTTTATTTATTAAAAATAATAATAACTGATAAAATTAATATAATAATCATTAAATAAAAAAATAAATACTTAAAATTTTTTTCCTCATACCTCATTCAAGCACAATGTCTCAAATCCCAATTCCCCAGCACGACACCGTTCCTCCTCTTCAAAATAATTTTTCAAAAAAGAACCTTATTTATTTGCGTTCGAATTGTTTTCTCCCTCATTGGTATTTCCGTTTTCTCCATTGGCCAATTTGGCCACTCCCCTCTGAAAAAGCCTCCATCGGTCCATTCTCCTCCTCCTCCTTCTTCTTCCTCATCGTCTGCACTGAAATTCCCTGCGGTTCGTTCGGTTACGTGAACCTCTCTTACTTTCTCTACCAGAGTCTCTCAATTTTCCGAGTTCGCCGAGCTGAAGAGTAAAGACTCCGCCAACAACATTTCATTTCTTGTCCCTTCTCGATCACTTCGTTCCCGTCTCTTGTCGATTAATCCGCCTCGCGGTGAGTTCTTTTTTCTTTCTGATTCACTTCATATTCATAGATCCGTTGCTTCGTTTTTTTTCCTTTGATGCGCGTGTGGCCACGTGCCGTCGTGCGCATTTGCTGATGTGGGTTTGGATCTGAATGAATATTCCTTCGGGTTTGGGGTTGGATCTGGCAGGTTCCAGAGATCGGAGAGGAGAAGGCCTATGGCGCATAGGGTAGACCACGAGTATGACTATCTGTTCAAGATCGTTTTGATCGGGGACTCCGGCGTTGGCAAATCCAACATTCTTTCCCGGTTTACTCGAAACGAGTTTTGCTTGGAGTCCAAATCTACTATTGGGGTTGAGTTCGCCACCAGGACCCTTCAGGTGCTTCATCTTTCTCTGCTGATCTTTCATCGGCTCTTGCTTGTATTCCTTTCAATTCTGTGAATGCGTTCATTTAGTACATGTGCCTTTGATATTGATCCTTTGCTTTTGAGATTTCTGGACTTTTCCCTTTTTTTTTGGCTTAAATACTGTGCTTGAATTCGTAAGAGTTAATTTGCATAGATAGGTATTGGAGCATGTTGGATTTGGTTATTCATAGATCCGCTCGTCAGTCTTCTGAACGTCCGGTATGATCAGGTGTCTCAGATGAATGATTTTAGCTTTAAGTGCTGTGATCAACTCAGATTTATATTCGGTCCAGTTCATTGACAAAAATTAACAAATCACAGTTGCGTTGCGTAGTTGATCAAAAAAATTTGCCTTTTAGCAAATACAACTGCGCTGATTTTTATGTTGAACCTGATAGATATTGAGACAAAATTGAGTTGGAAGCCACCACTGCAATTTGGATCACGTGTCTTGTTTACCTATAATAAACCACTTCATATATTTTGAATAGCACACAGAGTTCCGTTGCAAATGAGCTAATAAAAATCCATCATTAAAAAATATTTGATTCAAGTCTAGGCCTGATTTGTTGTACCTGCATGGTTGAGTTAGTTTGGTTGTGGATGGTATAGTTAAATCAATGGCTGCATGTTTACACGGTATATAAGACATAAATGCCTTGAACAGTTAAAGGAAGTACCTTTTTGTGATAAGAATGCACATCATGGGATAGAAAGATGCAGCTGAAACCATTATCTACAACAGCTATGTCATCTGGCAATTTGGATTATGTATTACTTCCTGCTTAAGAGGTATAGATAAGATATATGATAAAGGCATAGGTCTTACATGTTTTATTAAGTGTTAACACTAATATGGTGAATGTTGAGAGTCAATTGTTTTGTTATATTTAAGTTTCTTTTGAATTTAATGATACAGAGATGTTTTATGATACCTTTTTTGTATTACTAATGATGTTTCTTTGTCTTCCTCCTTTTTGCTTCCTCCACAGGTAGAGGGAAAGACTGTTAAGGCACAGATCTGGGACACAGCAGGTCAGGAGCGCTACCGTGCCATCACCAGTGCTTATTATAGAGGAGCTGTTGGTGCTCTCCTTGTGTATGACATAACTAAGAGGCAAACCTTTGACAATGTCCAAAGGTGGCTGCGTGAATTGAGGGACCATGCAGATTCTAATATAGTTATCATGATGGCTGGAAATAAATCTGATTTAAACCATCTTAGAGCTGTTTCAGAGGATGACGGTCAAGCATTGGCAGAGAAGGAAGGTCTCTCATTTCTTGAGACATCTGCATTGGAAGCAACCAACATTGAGAAGGCATTCCAAACCATTTTGACAGAGATCTATCATATTGTAAGCAAAAAAGCACTGGCAGCTCAGGAAGCAGCTGCTGGTACCTCACTTCCTGGTCAAGGAACCACCATCAATGTTGCTGATGCATCTGGGAATACAAAGAGAGGCTGCTGTGCCACCTAATTTGACATTTGAGGAAAAAGCGTTACTAGCAGATAGTTTTTTTTTTCCCTCCAATTCTGTTTTTGCCCTTCCTTTTTTTTCTCCTTCGTTATGGATGAGAAAGAAACATGTAGAGTACATTTACTTCATTGAGTTGTGATGAGGAAGTTTGTGAAATTTAAAAAAACAATAGTGTTGTTAGTTTCTTTGGATGATCCCTTCCGCGATATGCTAGTTTCTCATGAATTGATGCAAAATTGGAACTGACAGATATTGATGATACAGCGTGGTTAATGGAAACCTGACATCTCAAAGAGGCCATGTAAGATTATACCTAGCTTCTGGGTTTGGTTTTGTTAATTCATTGTTGTTATAAGGCTACTTTAAGAACTGCTTGACAGATTTTATGATCATTTCTTTTGCAATCTCCTTTTACGTTATAAACCTACTAGCTACTTCTGGAGGTATGAATATAAATTCAGTTTAAACTAACGAAGCTAATAAGCTGATAATATTTTTTATCAAGTAATGGGAGAGCATTTCTTTGTTATTTAAACTGCAATAGAGTTATACTTGTTACCTCCTATCCGTTATTTTCATATTTCATTTGTTTAAAGTCGGAACGGAAAAGAATTAAAACGTCTTGTGATTCTATGTGACGATACATCTGCAATAATTAATGGAGACAAATAAGACAAAGAAACGGAAGAGAATATAACCTTACTCAATTTGTATGGTTACATGTTGTATTTTATATGTTTTTTCACAATAATACTTAATCCTGCCAAGTAAATCAATGGAACTGAAGCCAGGCTCGGCCACTACATGGCAAGATAGAACAATTTTTCCAACTGTTATGGCCCAAACGTGCAAGTCATGAATATCCTGCACTCCCTTGATACACTTGAGGCCATTTTCCAGCTTAATGATATCGATCTCACTTGGTGTCCTCTCCATTAGAATGCCATAAATATTCCTAAGCATGGGTAGAGTAGTACTTAAAGATATAACAGAAAATATAAGAGTACACATCAGGTCAACCACTAACCACTTTGGTTTAGCCCAAATTAGGGCTCCAGCAATCATCACTCCAACAGATTGAATCAGATCAGTCATGACATGCAAATAGGCCCCTTGTAGATTTATGTTCAATACATTAATATTTCCAGGACTTCTTGAAACCAGGTTAAGTTTCTCTTCATCTATTATTTTAGGTAGTTCCTCCTTTCCATGATCATGATCTGAGTCTCCAAGGCAATGATGATGACTATGATCATGATCTGACTCTTCACAGCAATGATGATGACTATGATCATGACCAAGCCATACAACCATGATAAAGTTAAGAACAAACCCAAATGCTGCAATTGCAAACATGAGCATTCCATTCACCCTGGCATTTTGGTGAAGAAGTCTACCACCTGCTTCATATATTAGAAAACCAGATATCAGCCAAATTAGCTGCACAGATAAAAGAGCACCCAAAACCTCAAGACGGTTGTATCCGAAAGACTGATGCGATGTTGCCTCCCAACCTGAAGCCCATACTGCAAAGAGAGAGATAGAGAATCCAGCAATATCAGAAAGCAAGTGCGCTGCATCACTGATGACGGCTAGGCTGTTGGCTTTTATACCACCAACAACTTCCACAAGCATAACAATAGCATAGAAAACTATGAGTCCACAAAGTTTCTTTGCTGACTTTGATGACTCTTTTGATGCCAGAACACTGTTTTCTTGTTTGGAAAAAGGACAAACAGAACTGCAAGATGAATCCGTTGCCATATGAAGAAAATCGAGTCTCTCAGAGACAACTGGTATCTCAATTTCCTGCCCGGACGTTGCTTCCAAAATAGGTGCTTTTTCGTGTTCCATTTGCTTCAACAAACTAATGCTTTACCTGGTAAAACAAACTAGTCATTTAGAAAAGTCATCCAGACTTTAGCATTTCGATAATAGGATTGCCAACGTTAAAAATAAAAACTAACAGAACATTCAAAACTAGGCTCCAGATGGGGAAAAAGCAACGGTTGGTGGATTGTGGACGAGTATGACAATTTCAAACTGAAGGAAGGCGTGTGTAATTAACATAAAATAAGAACAAATAACATTAAGTTACAGTTGACGGATTACGGACAAGTTTGACAACTTCAAATTGAAGAAATCTGTGTGTAATTAGCATAAAATAAGCAGAGATGCCATTAAATTCCAAGGTTGTTGGGAAGGTGGGAACCAAAATCATAGAAAGAGGCAAAGCTACAATATTAGAAGATCAAGTTTCAGCCAGCTTGCACCCCTCCCCTGCCAAACTTGAATACAATATTGTAATAGTTCAGAGAAAAAAGGCATCTAAATCATATCATTTGAGTGATGGAATAAAAAAACGGTAATCAGAACCAACAAACGTAGAAGCCAAAAGCTGTTCTCTTTGTTCATAATTACAAAAGGGAAATACCGGTAGGGCATGAAGATAAACACTGATAAAGGTCTGAATTACGCATACAAGACGAAGATAAACAGGCATTCTTCGGTCATTGAACAATGAATAGCAAAGAATCAATTTGCAGATAAATAACAGGAGTACAAATAGTAAAAATAAATAAACAAATTGTACCAGCACAAGCTAAGAAAGTAACTACGAGACCCCAGAGGACGAAGAAGAAGAAATCGAATACCTCAGTAATAAGTGGAAAGATTGAATTGAAATTTGGAAACAAGGTTAGGAATTGAGAAATTTCTAGCTGATATCAGGAATCGGGAAGGAGCCGGGGTTAGGGTTTGAATCGAAGAGGCAAGAGGTTCGAACGAAGAAGAATGTATGGAGCCGCGACCCCATGAACGAAGATGGAACTCAAATAGTGCCTGAGACAGTTGTTGGTGTTAGCAGGATCTTGTCCTCGTGCATAGCGATCGGCGCTGAGTTAGCAGCAAACTGCAAACGAAATATGTTCTTTATGTGGACGGATTTCCGGTGGAAATTAGGTACCAACCTCTTTCCACGTACAATTTTCGGGCGGCACGGCCCGACAATCATTGCAAATATATCCCGATCAGCGGGTACTAAATCTGTCCCATCTTGAATGGAGCGAGTTTTGAACCTACCAAACAAAAGGTGAGATTAGTTAGATTCATTTCACTTGCAAAGTGAGTTTGAAATTATCTGTCTCTTATTTTTAATATTTTAATTTTTTTAAATATTTTTTTTATTTTTATGTATTATATTATAATTAATGATGAGAAAGATAAAAAGAATGAATAGTTGATTATATGATAAAGAGTTATGCAAGAGTAAGTGTTGAATTTTATTTTCTTTGTTAATTTTATATCTAATATTTTAATTTATATAACTTTATTATATTTAGAATTAATCATGTTAGTGTATTAAAAAAGAAATAATCATGTTATTAACTTATTTAATTTTTAACTTGTTAGAGTTTGTATTATTCTTGAAACATATATTTTAGCTTATATCATATTATAACTATTTTTTTTATATTTAATTGATTATTTTGTGAATTATAACTAGAATGATCATAGGTGCAGGTAGGATATGAGTTTTTTGTTTATACTGTGTGACAGGTTCAGATTTTTTTATTCAAAACTCGCAGGATCAGATAAGGGCAGATTCTCACAAGAAATAGAAAGTGCGTTACGAAATCGAAGTGGGAGAAAACCTGCCTCTACCTGCCCCATTGCCATGTTTACGGCTTAACAATACAATAGGGCATGTCAGTACCAAAGTTATTTTATTTTATAAAATTACAAAATTGAATAGTTATAAATTTGAAGGGTTCAATTTTAAATTATTACAAGACTGTAATTTTTTTTATCAAATTAAATTATTTTAATAATGTAATAATATAATAATATATTAATAATAAAATGAATGAATTAAAATTATAATAATATATCTTTTTTATATTTATTTAAAGTGATTGGTCACAATAAAAATAAACTGTAATTTCAGATAAATTTTATCTATAATATTAAAAATTTATTATCACATAAGCTGCATCACTTGCATAAATCCAATGATGCTATTCACCTTTATTAAAATTTTTAAATATAGTAAGTTAAAAAGATTTTTTAATGATTTGTCTTAAAGTTTATTCATTTTTCTTCTCCATTTTGATTGGGTATCTTTAGATTGATTCACCTTTCTCATTCTTCACCTTCAAAGTATTACTGCATGATATCTTGCTAAACTTGCATTCAATGTATTCAATCTTACTCATACTAAAGTGAAAATAATTTAATTTCAAAACTTTTCTTCATGACTCAAATTTAGAATATACCATTCGATAATATCGTCCGCTAAAGCATGCACGGCGAAATTGACTCTTAAAATGTGCCCGATATATACATTCAAAACTAAAGTAAAAATGTATGAAATTCAAAGTTGACCATTGATGCAAACCTGTTGTTATAGAAAAATATTTTATTGTCTGTCCATACATTTGCACAGAAGCATACATAGATAATATTTATTGTTAATTATATAAAGGTTAAATTATATATTTAGCTTATATTATTTTTTTAATGTTTAATGTTGTTTTTAGATAATTTCTCATAGTATATTATTATTATTAATCTAGTCTCTATTGTAAGATAATATTATAATTCTATTAAATCTTATTCAAACTGACAAATAGATGTTTTATCTATGTAATCAATGTAGGAACGAAATAAAAAATAAAACAAATTATAAGAATTAAATGTATAATATAGTTTAAAAATTTATTTTAAAATTTTTACAGTCTTTTTTATTTTTTTGGTTACAATTTTTCGTGGCCAATCTAGTCCTCGTATGAAATACAATCATATAGATTGTTTTTGGTCGTCAATCATACAGCTGAAATGGGTTAAAAAAGAGCCCGTACTTTATGGCCCCATTAGCAATGAGCTGTCACTCAAACTCCCCGGAGCATGGTGGGTTCGAGCCAGGCCCAGAGTAACAGAAAACCCTAGCTTGCAGGATCGTTTGGCATATACCGCACTCGTATCTTCTTATTCCCATCTCAACGACACCACCAAGAGCGTTATAAACGGTCCACAGACACTGAAGACGCTGCACTTCCCTCACCATCTCTTTCAGGTTTGTTTTACGTTACCCAAGTTGCATAGTAATTGTATCTTAATGATTTGTGACTTCGTTTCCGCTAATTGATCTGTTGCCTAACAGATCCCTGCTAGTTTCTCTCTACTTCTTGATTGGAACTGCTCAAGATCTACGCTTTAGCTAAATAGTTCGGAGACTATTTGTAAACTTTGTATGCCTCAAATTTGCTACCTTATAGTTATAGATTAAACATTTTTTAGCGTAGAGCTATTTTGTTCCGAAAAAGTGTAGCTTTGTTCCTGTGCTGGTTGTATATGCCATGTTTAATGGGCAGATAGATTCTAATTATACATTCAGCTCGTTTTTCCTGTATTCTGATATTTGATAGTGTCTACAACATGATTTTAGCTTTTGATGGTATTAACATTAGGTTTTTTTTTTTTTTTGGGGGGGGGTCTACTTATTGGGTCTACTGGTACATATTTGAATCGATTGTTACTTAAGGTCTGCTTGTTTGAGTAGTTGGAAAGTGGGAATGTAGAATAGAGGACGGAGTGAAAATCATTTCAAGCCAAAGTATTTTTTTTTCTTCTTCTCATATTTTGCTTATATCAACCGTGTGCTTCTCATTTCAAATTTCTCCCCATTCCCACTTTCCTCCAAGTAGACCCTTAGAGTCAGACTACCTCTACCTCTTATTACTAGTAAGATATGTTTATAATTTAACAAACCCTCTCAGATTACAGATATATCAGCCTTTGAGAAGTATGCTTGTATTGGGTCTAGATTTTTTGGGTCTCTTGTATTTTGTAACATTGAATTTTGTTTTGGGGTATATCAAGCTTTATTAAGGTTTATATACTTATATTCATCAAACTGAGCAGAGCATCTTCCTTGGAAAGTTTAGCAAACTTGAAACAAACACATTTATAGCAAACAATTTGTCTAATCTGCTCAAAATTACTGTGCTAGGATTGTGACTTTATTAACCTTGAATCCTAATAATTCATTTGTTATCTGTTATTACTATTTAATATAACAATATTGATAATTTTTTTTGCTAAATTTTTAAGGGTGTCTCTATCCTTTTTCTGTATTTGGAATAATCTAAATTTTATTAATTTGATGTTTTTTGCAGTCTCATTATTTCAACTCTTTTTGGTGGAAATTAAGGAGAAGTCAAGATGGTGAGTTAATGAACATTACTTTAAGCTTTTGGCGTTGGTGAATTTTAATTGATTAATCATCATGTGAACTGTGAGCTTTGTCAATTTGTGCAGGTGAAGTTTACAGCTGAAGAGCTTCGTCGCATTATGGACCACAAACACAACATTCGCAATATGTCTGTTATCGCCCATGTTGATCATGGTATGGATTAAACTGGCATCAATTTTATTTGTTCTGGTTATTAATTTTCTGGGATACACCTTTGAGATGTAAATTTCATTGTGTGATTTGGTCTTTGTTCCTGATAAGGCAACAGGGTTATTACAATATTGTGTTCATGACTCAATGTTTTAAGAGTTCCTTTGGCACTTGTGATTAACAGAGGTTTTTTCATACATATATATTTATGTTTATCATATTGATGTTGCAATGATATGTCATATTATGCAATTACTTTGGATTATTTGTCTAAATGACGCTTCATTGTTTGGCTCTCCAAATGCAGGAAAATCAACTCTCACTGATTCTCTAGTGGCTGCTGCCGGTATTATTGCACAAGAAGTTGCAGGCGATGTCCGGATGACAGATACACGCCAGGATGAAGCTGAGCGTGGTATCACAATCAAGTCTACTGGTATCTCTCTCTACTACGAAATGACTGATGATTCACTCAAGAACTACACGGGAGAACGCCAAGGGAATGAATACCTCATTAATCTCATTGACTCCCCTGGGCATGTGGACTTCTCATCTGAGGTTACAGCTGCACTTCGCATTACTGATGGAGCACTTGTGGTGGTGGATTGCGTTGAGGGTGTCTGTGTCCAAACAGAAACAGTTCTCCGTCAGGCCCTCGGTGAAAGGATCAGGCCTGTTCTGACTGTTAACAAGATGGATAGGTGCTTCCTTGAGCTTCAGGTGGATGGAGAGGAAGCTTACCAGACATTTCAAAGGGTTATTGAGAATGCTAATGTGATTATGGCTACATATGAAGATCCCCTTCTTGGTGATGTTCAGGTCTACCCAGAGAAAGGAACTGTTGCTTTTTCTGCTGGTTTGCATGGCTGGGCTTTCACTCTGACTAACTTTGCTAAAATGTATGCCTCAAAGTTTGGAGTTGATGAGGCAAAGATGATGGAGAGGCTCTGGGGGGAGAATTTCTTTGATCCAGCCACCAAGAAATGGACCAACAAGAATACTGGCTCTCCTACTTGCAAGCGTGTTTTGTTCAGTTTTGTTATGAGCCTATCAAGCAGATAATTTCAACTTGTATGAATGATCAGAAGGATAAGCTGTGGCCTATGTTGCAAAAGCTTGGAGTCACCATGAAATCTGAAGAAAAAGACCTGATGGGTAAAGCATTGATGAAACGTGTCATGCAAACCTGGCTACCAGCAAGTAGCGCACTCTTGGAAATGATGATATTCCATCTTCCTTCCCCTGCAAAGGCCCAAAAGTATCGTGTAGAGAACTTGTATGAGGGGCCTCTTGATGATCCTTATGCAAATGCTATCAGGAATTGTGATCCTGATGGACCTCTAATGCTTTACGTCTCGAAGATGATTCCTGCATCTGATAAGGGTAGGTTTTTTGCTTTTGGTCGTGTCTTCTCTGGTAAGGTCGCAACTGGTTTGAAGGTGAGAATTATGGGTCCAAATTATGTCCCTGGGGAGAAGAAAGACTTGTATGTTAAGAGTGTGCAAAGAACTGTCATTTGGATGGGGAAAAGGCAGGAAACTGTTGAGGATGTGCCTTGTGGTAACACAGTTGCCATGGTTGGTTTGGACCAATTTATTACCAAGAATGCAACACTAACAAATGAGAAGGAAGTTGATGCCCACCCAATACGAGCTATGAAGTTTTCTGTCTCACCTGTGGTTCGTGTTGCTGTCCAGTGCAAGGTTGCATCAGATCTTCCTAAGCTTGTTGAAGGTCTTAAACGTTTGGCAAATCTGATCCTATGGTTGTTTGTACTATTGAGGAGAATGGAGAGCACATTGTTGCTGGTGCTGGAGAACTCCACCTTGAGATTTGTTTGAAGGACTTGCAAGAAGATTTCATGGGTGGAGCTGAGATTATAAAGTCTGACCCCGTCGTGTCCTTCCGTGAGACTGTCTTAGAGAGATCTTGTCGTACCGTGATGAGCAAGTCACCCAACAAACACAACCGTCTGTACATGGAAGCAAGACCCGTGGAGGAAGGGCTTGCAGAGGCTATTGATGATGGCCGCATCGGTCCAAGGGATGACCCCAAAGCTCGTTCTAAAATCTTGTCTGAAGAGTTTGGTTGGGATAAGGATCTTGCTAAGAAAATCTGGTGTTTTGGACCTGAGACCTTGGGACCTAACATGGTAGTGGATATGTGTAAGGGTGTCCAATACCTGAATGAAATCAAGGACTCTGTTGTTGCTGGGTTCCAATGGGCTTCAAAAGAAGGTGCATTGGCTGAAGAAAACATGAGGGGCATCTGCTTTGAAGTCTGTGATGTTGTTCTCCATGCTGATGCTATCCACAGAGGTGGCGGTCAGATCATCCCTACCGCTAGGAGAGTCTTCTATGCTTCCCAGTTGACTGCAAAGCCTAGGCTTCTTGAGCCTGTTTACCTGGTTGAAATCCAGGCCCCTGAGCAGGCTCTTGGTGGCATATACAGTGTTCTTAACCAGAAACGTGGGCATGTCTTTGAGGAATTGCAGAGGCCTGGTACCCCATTATACAACATTAAGGCATACCTCCCTGTCATTGAGTCCTTCGGGTTCTCAAGCACATTGAGGGCTGCAACGTCAGGGCAGGCTTTCCCCCAATGTGTCTTTGATCACTGGGATATGATGTCATCCGATCCATTGGAGTCTGGATCACAAGCTGCACAGCTTGTTACTGACATTCGCAAGAGGAAGGGTTTGAAGGAGCAGATGACACCACTTTCAGAATACGAGGACAAGCTTTAATTATTTGGACTACCCTCTATGAATCTAGCTGAGATATTCATGTTGAAACTTTGGTACTGCATTTTTAAAAGTTAAGCATTGACAGTTTTGTTTCTTTTGTATTTTATCATTTAATTCTTGGTACTGCTTAGCTCTTGTCCTGTTTGTTGTATTCAACTGGAAGTTATCCCCTTTCGGGGTTGGCACTGTAGATATGTAACTGCATTACCTCAATGTCGATTGAACTATTTATAGGAGTTTCAGTTCAAAGATACACTTTTGCCCATAACTATGCGTTACTAATTTTCGTATCAATTTTCTAGTGTTTTAAAAATTTCTTCATCAATCGTTTTCTGTTTAGTTTTATTAATTTGTTTTCGATCATATATTTGCTGCGAGGGGCCTCAAGGCTAACATAAGCTCTTTCTAGTACGTGTGGTTACTGTTCATCGGAGATGTTTTCACGTAAAATCCGTTTTTCTTTAACTAAGATAGACGACTACCTAGAATTTTTAGATAGGTGACCCACCGTTAGGTATGCTAGCTAAGACGACTCCTTGGCTTACAAATTCAATAATTTACTACATAACCAAACATTGCACCGTGCCGTAGTTACTAAAGTGGAGTACGGCATTGGGCATGGTGAATACGATTATCATCCTGGAGGACTCGTAGAGCGGACCAAAAAGTAAAGCGAGTGCTCTTGCGAAAAATGTGTGGCAACTATTAGCGGTGAAAATAAGTTCTGTTAAATTTTTTTTAAGTTTGATTCAATTGACCTGATTTATTATTAGATATAGATTTTATAAGTTAAATTTAATCTTTTTATAAAAATATAAAAATTTGATCTGACTTATAAATTTATTTAAAGATTTATATTATATAAAAATTTTAAATTAAATTAAATTAAAACAAAACATATATTTTAAAAATTTTAAATAACTCGTATTTTTTAATTAAAATTATTAAATTATATTTAAAATTAATAAATTATATAAATATATAATAAATAAATAAACTAATTTATTAAATTAAATAAATATTTTAATGACTTAAGTTGACCTATAATCTATTTAATTAAATAAATTTTATGAAAATTTAAGTTTGATTTGTATAATAAATAAGTTAAGTTTAATAAAATTAAAAAAAATTAAATCATAAACCCCTAATAATTACGTTACCTATTTCAATCCCTTGCAGCCATAGATGATTTTGAAATTAAGGACTTCAATTCTGTGCCCAACTTTGCTTTTATGATCTATTAACTACTTAACTCGCACGTCGTGAGCATTATATCATTATATGTGATTCTACTTAGGACAGGTCAATCTCGAAGTGGAAATCCCAGCCATCAACAGTTGAACTGATACATGCCTTTCATATATTCACCATTCATCCGTGGCCAACACATATTCCATGGCCAATAATTATAAGACTAATTTTCTTTGTCATTATTGCACATCCCACTCATATAGGTGGCTACAATATTTTTTTATTCTAAACATTAAAAAGTAATACAATGAGTCCGACAAGAAATCTTTAACTAGATATGTACGTATTTAGTAAATTATGATATGAATACACTTTTTTCAAATATCATAAATGCACCCATATTAAATGTCGATTTGCCATATCTCCTCAATCATTTATCGTTAGAATAGACTAGCACCCAAAGTCTTGCTTCTAAGCCTAGCTTTGAGACCATTCACCGTTAATCCGCCATCAGCACAGATGAACTGTCCTGTTATGAAAGAAGCTGCGGGTGAGCAGAGGAATGCCACCAATGAAGACACCTCGTCTGGCTCTCCGATCCGTCCAAGAGGGGTTCGTGAAATAAAACCCTCAAGAACTTTTTCATCTTTTAGGTGCTGCAAAGGAAATAACCAACACAACACGCCCTCACCAAATTCTGAGAAAAACAGATTCTCATAAAAAGGAACAATACCCTAAAAATAGAAAATTACCCATTCTGCAAGAGGAGTTCTGATTGGCCCTGGTGCAGCGCAATTAGTCCTTATATTGTCTTTTGCCCACTCACATGGCAAATTTTTCGTCAGTTGGTTAATTGCTCTTGCATATCATTAACATTTATATATATATATATATATAATTTTTAAATTACCAGTTACCAATCCGCCACACCTTTCTCTTCCCCACGAAATAAAATGACGAGATAATCACCTTTCGTCGCACTATATATGGATCCTCCATTTATTGATACCACACCAGCAATTGAGGATATGAAAACGATGCTTCCAGCCCCTGAAGCTTTAAGGAGAGGATGTGCAAGCTGGCTCATGTGGAAAGCAGATTCAAGATTCGTACTGAGCAGAAATGAAAAATCTTCCTCTGTAAAGTCCAGGGTTTGTTTCTTTATGTATGTTCCCAGATTGTTTATACCTAATACCATATATATCCGTAAGCTATATGACAAATAATGAAAACATCAATGAAAAAAGAATAATATTCCTAGAAAATGGATGCTAAATTAATCCTCAATCTTAACTTCTTACATTTCTGGTTATAACCCAGTATTTATGAAGAAAAAGGTGGAAAAAGTAACTTCATTTGCATGCCTTTTAAAGTAAGTACTCACAAGGATGTTGAGTTTGCCGTTAAACTCAGAGGAGACTCTAGCTATCAGCTCCTCTCTCTGTCCACGAGACGCCATGTCACAGACTGAACCAGAAACTCGGTATCCCTTTGTGGCCCATTGGGGTAAGGACTCATCGAGTTGAGCTTCGTTCCTAGAACAAGTGTGTACGATTGCCCCTAGCTGTGCCATCTCCTCCACGATAGCATACCTAGTAAGAGTTCATTCATATCAGAGCAACAGAGAAAAACCAATCTTATGCAATCAGAGAAGAAGTCCAATCAGGAAGCATTCATCTTCTACCAATATCATCCGCAGACCAACTAGCAGACTTGCACACAAAACCTCTGCACACTTGACCTTTTCAGAACATCATAACCAAGCTGGGTTTGATTGACATTCACTCCCCAGTACCAAGCAAACAATCAAACTCCAGCTTGGGGGGGGGGGGGGGTGTTAGCCAAGCTGAATTGCTTTAGTTACTTAATTAGCTACTATTAGTTACTGTGTTAGTATTAACTTCAGTTACCTTCTGTTAGTTTGTTACTTGTACGCGGCATACACTTGACTTCTTCTCTGTAGTATATATGTATCTTCTACTTCAGTGACTGAATAAGATTTCACTTTCTCAGATCAAACCATTTCTTGATATGTCACTACCAACATGCTTGGTTTGTACATCAATTCTAGACAGCCAGAGTGCATTTCGACTCTCCACAAAGCACAATCTCGATAATATTTCGAAAGAAAAAAGAAATTCCAAACAAATTCGCTTTTAAAACATTAAGATAAACATTTTCAGATATAATCTGAAAACATCTTTTTAAATTTTCTTTCAAAATCAAAAATAATTTTATGCTAACAAGAAAACCAATTAATCTACAACAAGACGTCAAGAACAAAAGCAGGTAGAAGAGAGCAACTTACCCGATTCCTTTGGATCCACCAGTGACCAGAGTTGCCATCCCCTGCAAAGACCACCTACTGTTTCTGCTTCCAATGTTTCCCTCTGCCATTTCTCCTTCATTTCTCTGCTATTAAGAATTAAGCAATAGGATGGCCGATACTTCCACGGTTCCTCCTTTCATGGGGTTATATATATAAGGGACGACTAGCGTTTATTATAGATCTCTTTTATCTATCTCCCTTAATTTATGAAAAAAAAATGTAATTTATCAAATAAAAAATATAAAGTATAAAATAATACATAAAATAATAATTATAGATATAATTTATCCCATTGATATGCACTAAGAAAAATATTTATTTTAGATATATAAAATTATTTATATACTTTTATTTAATAATTTAAATTTTTAATATAATTAATTTATAAAATTATTTATACATTTTTATCTAATAATTTAAATTTTTAAAATAATTAATTTTTGACATAATATCATAACCATAATAAACTTGTGTATTGTCTGCACATAATTTTATTTACACCATTAATTAATTACATCACTTTATTTGAAAAAAAAAAGATAGTTGTATACTCAATTTGACTCCGTCACGGCATCTAAAGAAACCACACAAATGAATGTGGCACATTACATAGTGCTATTTTTGTCACCAATACAATTAGTGAAATATGTTACGTATAGACAATGATGTTTACTACAATATCACATAGTCTTGTCATGTTTTTTAATTTATTTAAAAAAATAAAAGAGAAACAACCATTTAAATTAAATACACGTAATTCGTATATATTTCATGTAACGTAATTTCGTGACAAATGTCATTTTCCGCGTAACATCAATATCTAACACAAACTCAGTTTGATATGTTGCCTCCGCCACAAATTAATGTCTACCTTATCACCCATTTGTCCTTCTCTCTGCAATTAATGATTGATTAATAAGATGGACAGTATTTCTACGTTCTATCTTCTCAAATGGTTATCCCTTGTCAAATTTTAATTTGATCTAACAGCAGAGAATTCCAAGACTTTTTTTTTTCTTTGAAGAAAATTCTGTCACTGATCAGCTCAATTTGTTAAGTGTTAAAAGCATAAAACCACAATTGTATAGTAGACTACAAAAGATTTGTCTCTCATCGTTCAATGTTCAAATAATTAGTTAGATTAATGGATGCGTTGAAGATTTTTGAGGGATAATGGATTCTCTTCTCCAAGCAGGTTAAAGTGGAAATGGACCCCAAACAGAGCACAGTATGCTACTATTGAAACGAGAGTAGAAAGAATTAATTGTTGGTACTACTTAGCTCTTGTCCTGTTCGTTGTATTCAACTGGAAGTTATCCCCTTCCGGGTTTGGGTCTGTAGATATGTAACTGCATTACAGCGATGTCGATTGAACTAATCATGGGAGTCAGTCAAAAGATACTCTTCTTCCAATAAGCAGATAATATTTATCACCTTCTGAAAAAGTGAAAAAAATATTTTTTAATATAATTTTTTTAATGAAAATATTTTTTATTTTTATTAAAAATTATATTTCATATTTTTTTTTACGAACCTTATTTACATAAACATCTTTGATTATGTGATTTATCTTTTAAGCAATGTAATTTTTAACTATTATATTCTAATTTTTTAAATTAAAACTTGACCTTAATGGTCATACTATTTTAAAAAAGTAAAAGAAAATAAAATCAGCAACATGTTGTTAAGTCTTTAGTTACATAACTAAACGTGTTTTGACTATATCACGACTCGTTTTTTGTGTCTATATGATCATGATATACTTGAAAAACTCATTGTCCACAAATGTCATTCTATTTCATCAAATTTTATAGTTAGAAAAAATATTTTTGGATATCATTTTTAGTTATGTTGTTATAAAAAAATATTTTTATTCTCTTTTATTTAAATAAATTTAAAAATATTTCTATTATTTAAAAATACTTTTTAAATATTATATCTAAATATAAAATTATTATTATTTTTTAAAATTCTACTAAAAAATATACATAAAAAATTACTATTTTCATAAACTTATCTAAATGAACTCAAAATTATAATAATATCCAATTTATTTATCACCATTCATGCATGGCCAACTACATATTATTAGCAAATTTTATTTGTTATTATTGCACTTGGGTTGACTCTGACTGGAATGTTCGCTTATCCCAATCATATGGGTGGCTACAATCCTTCTTCATTCTAAACATGAAAAACCGATACAACTTGTCCATCAGACTAGCACCCAAAGTCTTGCTTCTAAGCTTAGCTTAGAGACCATTCACCGTTAATCCGCCATCAGCACAGATGGTCTGTCCTGTTATGAAAGATGCTGCAGGTGAGCAGAGGAATGCCACCAAGGAAGACACTTCTTCTGGCTCTCCAATTCGCCCAAGAGGGGTTCGTGAAAGAAAACCCTCAAGAAGTTTTTCATCTTTTAGGTGCTGCAAAGGAAATATACACAACACGCCCTCACCAAATTCTGAGAAAAACAAATTCTCATAAAAAGGAACAACACACTATGGATAGAAAATTACCGATTCCGCAAGAGGGGTTCTGATTGGCCCTGGTGCAACGCAATTAGTCCTTATATTGTCTGTTGCCCACTCACACGCCAAATTTTTTGTCAGTTGGTTAATTGCTCCTGCATATCATTAACACATATATTATTATTTTGAGATTACCAGTTACCACACGTCCACTCCTTTCTCTTCCCACGAAATAAAATGATGAGAATGAGACAATCACCTTTCGTCGCACCATATATGGATCCTATATTTATTGATACCACACCAGCATTTGAGGATATGAAAACGATGCTTCCAGCCCCTGAAGCTTTAAGGAGAGGATGTGCAAGCTGGCTCATGTGGAAAGCAGATTCAAGATTCGTATTGAGCAGAAATGAGAAATCTTCCTCTGTAAAGTCCAGGGTCTGTTTCCTTATATTTGTTCCCACATTGTTTACCTAGTAATACCATATATATACGTAAGCTCTATGACAAATAATGAGAACATCAACGAAAACAGAATAATATTCCCAGAAAATGGATGCTAAATTAATCCTCAATCTTATCTTCTTACACTTCTGGCTATAACCCAGTATTTGTGAAGAAAAGATGGAAAAAGTAACTTCATTTGCATGCCCTTCAAAGAAAGTACTCACAAGGATGTTGAGTTTGCCGTTAAACTCAGAGGAGACTCTAGCTATCAGCTCCTCTCTCTCTGCACGAGACGCCATGTTACAGACTGAACCAGTAACTCGGTATCCCTTCGTGGCCCATTGATGTAAGGATTCATTGAGTTGAGCTTCGTTCCTAGAGCAAGTGTGTACAGTTGCCCCTAGCTGTGCCATCTCCTCCACGATAGCATACCTAGTAAGGGTTCATTCATATCAGTGGAACAGAGAAAAACCAGTCTTATGCAGAGGCACACTCGTTGGTACAAACATCACTACCGACATGTTTGGTTTGTACATCAACGCTAGACAGCCAGAATGCATTTCGACTCTCCACAAAACACAATCTCGATAATTTTTCAAAGAGAAAAAAAACTTAATACTATCCGAACAAATTCATTTTTAAAATATTAAGATAAACATCTTCAGATATAATCTGTAAGCATCTTTTTAAATTTTCTTTCAAAATCGAAAATAATTTTATGTAAACAAGAAAACCAATGAATCTGCAACAAGAAGTCAAGAACAAAAGAAGGTAGAAGAGTGCAAGAAAGCAACTTACCCGATTCCTTTGGATCCCCCAGTGACCAGAGCTGTCATCCCCTGTAGAGACCATCTGCTGCTTCTGCTTCCACTGATTGCCTCTGCCATTTCTCCTTAATTTCTCTGCTACTAAGAATTGAGCCTTTCAACGGGTTATTTATATATAAAAGGATCGATATGCGTGTAAATCAAAATTAATCTTATACATCGAATAATTTTTTATTAAATAATTCTTTTACAAAATTTAATGTTAGATTTAAAGTTTTTATCAGGTAAATTATATATATAAAATTTTATATTAATATAAAATTATTTTATAATCTAATAATATTTTTAAAGATTAATATAATATATATTTTTTAAATATAAAAAAATATAAATTATTTGATTATATTTTAATTAATATTTAATTTTTTTAAAATTAAATAAGAATGATCAGCATAATATATAGATTTAATTTAACAGTTTAATTGATAAAAATTATAATATATAAAAAATTAATAAATAATATAAATAATTAATATAAATGACAAAAGTCAATTATATATATATAATGACTCTATACACAGGAGAAAATTCTGGGTTGATGTGGTAGGCGGTGGCTTCCCAACCTACTGGTTTTCATGATATTAAAAACTAATAAATATACAAATTATTAATTTATATATATGTATATTTATTACTATGATAAAGGAGTTCAATTTTTACTTTTTTTTAATAATTATTAATAATTAATTAAATATAAATAGAATAAAAGATAAAATTATAAATATAAATATTTTTTTAATTATATTTTAAAATTATAATTATTTTTAAATATAGAGAGTTATCTTTTATTATTTATAACTATCAATAATTAATAGTATATAAATAAAAAATGAGATAAAATTGTAAATATAAATAATAACATTTTAAAATTATAATAATTTTTAAAAGTTATCTTTATTTTTACATACAGTTTTATAATTGACATCAAATATATTTAATTTTTTTAAAAGATATATAACTAATTTTAATTAGAATAAAATTATAATTAATTAATTTATAAAATAATTATATAAACAAAAAATTAAATATGCAGATTGAAAGGCACAACAATACTTATCAAAATATTAGTTTGTAGTAAAAAAAATCCAGTATGACTAAAATAAATAATAATATAAAATTAAATATAAATTTTTAAGAGTTTAATTTGATATATTTTTAATATAAAATGTTTTTATTATTATTTAATGATATATTAACAAATCACAAAAAAAAATTTGACTATATATAATAGTTAGAATTTAATTTTAATTAACTGTATAAAATTTATTAAATTGTCATCTAATTACATATTATTATATTTTTAATTTTATAAGTATTTATTAATTTAGTTAAATAATTTTAATAATATAACATGAATGATAATATAAAAAAATATTTTATATTAATAATATATTAAAATTAAATTAAATTTTTAAATGATTAAAATATTATTTATTTAGCATTAACTATATCATTAACAGTTTACAGAAATTAAGAAAACTTATTTATCGAGTAATTGATCTATAGCCTTCTAAAATCCGACGTGAGAGATGACGATTATTTTTTCTTCTTACTCTGAAATACTTTTCCCGAGGAGTTTTTCCTTAGCCATCCGGCTATCCCACGGAACTTTATCCAATTGACAAACTCAATTTGGTTCCGTCACGGCATCTAAGACAAACCACAAAAATGGATGTGCGTACATTATATAATTGGCTTAATTGCAGTTTTGAACTTTTTATTTTAATAAATTGAACAATTTAATTTATTTATTCTAAAAAATGAATTATTTAATTATTATATTTTAAAAAAATCAGCATTTTTTTTGGTAAAGAAAAAATTCTAATGAAAGTTAATAAGGTTAATAAGAATAAAGTTAATCAAATTAATCTTAATAAAAATAAAGTTAATAAAAAATTAATTTTATTACTAAAGTTAATTTAAGTATTTAGAAAGTTATGTGTATTTAAAAATTTTTAAAATTATAATTAAATTGAATTAAATTAAATTAAATTAAAAATTAATTTTTATATTTAGAACTCATTATAAAAATCATGATTTTAATTTAGAAATTAATTTTTTATTTAGAATACACTGAAAAATATTTAAATTAATTTTATTTTAAAAAATTTATATTTTTACTATTATAATAATATGATTATTATATTTCTATTGAGAGTAAAATAATAAATTTATACAGAATCTACTAAATTTATCTCATCGTTCAATGTTCAAAATAATTAGTTAGATATATGGATGTATTGAAGATTTTAGAATTTAGAAGGATTACATGGATTCTCTTCTCCAAGCAGGTTAAAGTGGAAATGGACCCCAAACAGAGCATAAGAGTATGCTATTGAAATGAGAGTAGGATTACTAGCTGTTGTTCTCAAGCATGAACTATATTTTAGTGCATATTTGAAAACAAATTATTTTTTTTAGCTGTTGTTCTCAAGAATGAACTATATTTTAGTGCATATTTTGAAAACAAATTATTTTTTAAAAAAATAATTTTGGGGGTTAAAATCTCTTTTCCTCTGTTGCTAACAGCTTAATACTAATCCTCCATATATCTCGAAAGATTTGTTGAAGAATGAAGAGTCATCACCCCAATGTGGTCCCGTTACGGCATCGAATCAGAGTTGAGTGCTGTTTTTACACTCTTACGACAGTTAATATTTTATATTTAACTTATTAGTAACTTGATTACCAAACAAAAAACTTGTTAGTAACTTGTCATTTTGTGTTAATAATATTTTATTTGTATTGATAATTATTTTTCTACTATTATTTAAAAGTTAAGCTATAAAAATATTTAAAAGAATTCAACTGAAAAATACGAAGTTAGTAATAAATACAAAAAGTGTAATAATAAATGTATTAATAAGGATATACAAGTTGTAATTTCCATATAAATCATGTGTTAATAGCCTTACAATCGACTTCACCTTTTACACCTAAAAAAAAAAAAATCAAGATAGTTCATGATTGATTAAAAATCTTTTTAGTCACACAATCTTATAGATATAAACAATTGTAACATTATATAGCTACAAAAGTAGTGAAAATAATTATTTCACATGATTTTTTTAAATTTTTACGCATGATCTATATGCTCAATGAGATTAATTATGTAAATATTATTAAAGTGTCTTAAATTAAGTGACAACAAATTTTTTTAAAAAATAATTAATTTTGGATTCAAATTCCAACCAGGTTTGTACTTTTTTTTTTCGGCACAAGCAAGCAACCAGGTTTTTGTACTTTAATTACATTCTTTCTTTTCACACTAAGTTTTAAATCTCATTTTATAATATATATATATATATATTATACACCAATTACTACGCATTAAAATAACATACAAATATCAACGTTCTAAAAGTTGTGATTTTCATAATATTGCTAAAAAGTAAAGACAACCAAATGTCTACGTAAAATTTCACAACTAAAATATTAGTCATTCAAGTAGTTTCTGCATAGTAGATAAAAACGGCTCATAAAGGAGCAACGCCCATCTTAGCCAATTCAATTTAAAATTTTCTTCTCGGGAAACAAGGGGGCAAAGCCCAAACACAATTTCTATTCGTTTAAGATTGGCACATGATTGACAGTGTCAACTTACGTTTACTCCCAGAGTGATACTATTATTTATGCAATACCGCGTCAACATTAAATCATCTTAATTATTAATATTATTTTTTTTTCTTTACAATATGTATTCTCTCTTGTTTAAAATAAGTGTTCTTTTGATAAAAGATACAAAAATTTAAAAAGGCAAGATAAATTTTAATTATGAAAATTTTTAATTAAACTATCCTTACTCAATTTATAATAATTAATTATTACACATCACTATTTCATACTATTTTATTAATTTAGTACTTACTTCATTAATTATTCTACACTACTATGACAAAAATAAAGATGAAAAATAAACAATTAAATAATATTTACTACACAAAATGATAATTTTCTAGAATCGAAATGAAATAAAAATAGAATGAAATAGAATAAAATGATCATTCCTAACCCATAATTTGATAGTTTTTGAAATAAAATATCTTTCTAATCCATTTTACTGTTTAGTATATAGAATCACAATGAAATCAAAGTTGATATAAATAACATAAATACCTCTTATAAAAAAATCTTTTTTATCTAAAAAAGAAATCTTTTAAACATTAATAATAATGTTTAATTTTATTTTTTAAAAAATTTGATTAGAATAAATGTTATCGTCTTTTAAAAAAATAATGTTATAACATCAAATAAATACTTTATATTTATTTTTATATATAAATAAGTTTTTAAAACAAATACATACGATTTACATCAAAACTAAAAATTATGAGCTGGACATTTATGATTCTTCCTTATTTAACATTTATGATAGTAAAAATCAGTTATTAATAGATAATGATTAAACAATTCCGAAGAAAAGAACAAAAGGGAGAGGTCTACTATAGTTGTACCAGCGCCTTGGGTTTTCCTATCTTCCTTCCTGAAAGTAAATATTGTTTGTGTCCAACCACTCTAAGCTTCGCAATAACATCTTGATGGTCTCGTGGAATAATTCTCATTGAACAAATTAATTGGAAGCATGAATAATAGCAATGAACTGCAGACAAGTGGGGACTATGCGAATGGAAAAGGGGCATGACAAGGGAGAATGCACCTCACTCCCTTCTAATCAAGAAATCCATAGTACAAGTGCAGGTGTAAAAACCGTCACACAGGCAACTTGCTATTATGTGAAAATTGTCAAATATGACTTATATATTTGCTTGCTATTCCAAACAATGATAATCTTGCAGTCACTTTGGGATAGTGCAAGTGGAAAGAGCGAAGGGGTAGGTTACGTAAAGTAAAGATAAATGACACGAACACACCAAACTTGTCTTTCTTGTGGAATAGCAATGAAGTTTCTTTTGATATCCAGAAACCAGTATTCTCAAATGACGGTAATCTAATCCTTTAACATCTTTCTCAGTAAGATTTTCCAATACTGTTTCAGAAAATAATATGTTTTATCGACTGTTTTACCCTTTGCATTTTCGGAGACGGATATAAAGTATCATTAGTTTGAAGCAAATAGATACTTTGAACAACTTGACATCCCCTATTTCTGTAATTTTTTCACTCTTCTCAATGTTTGGACCTACCTCACCTGAAAAACGTTTGACTCGTTTAGCATCACAACTCACTTTCTCAGAAATCTTTCTGACTTGACAACTTGAATTACATGCACATGCACGTGCTTATTTGAAACATCAGAGATAACTGCATAAACTGAGTCAATCAATCAAGGAATTCAATTTCTACTTGCAAGAGATTGAGACTTACTAGTATGTTGAGTTTCCCAATTGAACTTTGAGGAGACTGTCTCCAAGAGCATGGTTCTTTGGGCTCGAGCAGTCACATCACAAAGCGAACCCGTAACATGGTAACCCTTTCCAGTCACCCATTCTTCTAAACATGCATTAAGATGGACCTCATTTCGGGAGCAGGTATGTACTCGTGCTCCTAGTGCTGCCGGTTCCTCTACAATAGCACGTCTAACCACGGTGGCAAAAGGCAACAAATGTTTTCGATTAAAATGCATTTCAAAATAAGAGCACTTTCTAAAATATTGTAAGACAAAGAGGGAGGGACAGAAGCATAGAGATACCCAATTCCTTTCGTTTCACCAGTCACAAGAGCGGCCATTCCTTGGAGAGACCATCTACAGTCTCCATATTTGTTCCCCATTTCTGTCATTGATGTCTCTATATCCTCTGCTTATTGTTATCTTTCGTTTCAGTTGTTGCAGGTTGATCTCAATGCATGGGATGTTAATTATGTTATATAAAGATATCACTCCGTTGCCGGTTCAACATTCAGCCAAACACTCTATTTCATTTGTGAGTACCGACAGACAAATCGGACAGTATTGACAGATAAGGTACCTTTTAAGTAAAATATTGGTGGTGTAATATTTACTTGTCCACCACATGTTTGATCAAGTCGTTATGATGTAGAAACCTTTTGGAATCTTCCTATTCGATTCAGAAATCTAAGTGTTTGACAAAAAAGTATCAGCGAATCAAGTGACAACCTGCGACAACCATTACAAAACACATTAAGGTTTGAATTAGCATATGCATAAAGCCAGGGATTACGAGGAGCTAAGCACGACTAGGTCAAAAGCTGATTTGCTAGTCCAACGATAGCAAGCTTCCAAAAAAGCCGGCAATCTTTGGGAGAAAGAGACTTATTATATTCAAGGGACAAGTATAATTTGGTTTACCTTAACCCAAATGCACGTATCTTATTTTCCTTCATTATTACATTTTTATAAAGAATAATCACATTTTATAATAAAATTATCTCATTAAAACTGAAATAATGTAACCATTAGGATTGAGTTAGTAGTAATGGATTTAAATAAGTTTATAGATGATCCTAAGTTCAAATTCGTATGCCACTATTATTTAAAAAAAAATCCAACCAAATTGTACTAATAACAACTTTCTTAAATAAATTATTATAACATTATCGGTCAAGATACTAGTAACATACTTGATATCTTAAAAGAAAAAGATGATGTCACTTAAAGAATTACCTTAAAGGATTATTTTATTTTTGACTGAAAGGAGACTACTTAATTAGTTTTTGGACAACAGGAATCTCTTTAAAAGAGATATAAATACCAAGCAAGATTACTAATTGAAGGGGATTTAACCTCTTACACATAAGAAATGCAAAATTTTATTTGAATCTCTTCCACCAATGAAGCCAGCTCCCAATTTTCTTTCTAGTTTGAATAGCTGAGAAATTCATTATCCAACAGCCGAGAAATAATATGGACGTGTATTAGGTGGATGCATTTAAAGTATTGATAAAATTATTTGTACGTCCTGCCCAATTAAGCCGTGCGAATTGTTAAATAGTAATAATTCAATCACACTGGTTTCCTAAATTTGTTTCGATAGTCATTTCTATTTTTTACTCAATATTCATCCAAGTTAATCATACAAATACAATAAAAATATTTCACATAGGCTGCTATATTAGTAATATTTTTCGGCCAAAATATATGTGATACACGTTTGTTCAAAATTAAAGCTTCTAAATTTACCAAAAAACAAATTAACATGGTTTGGAAAATCAGACCAGACTGGCCGATCAGACCGGTTTAACCGTGAGCCGGATAATGGACCGATTCGATCAAGCATCTAGAACCGTGTCATCTCTAAATCATTGTTGGACCACTAAACTGGGCATGAACTGGCCACGGTTTAATTGATTCCCGATTCATCTTTAAAGAAAATTCTTCCACCAAAATTGCTTAGGTTCGAACTTGCACCCGCATGATGAGTACCCCAAGAAATTGCCACTAAACCAAGCAATCTTCTTAGTAATATTTTGCCCTTTCTTTTTTATATACAAAGAAGATGAGTCTTAGCATAAATTGAAAATTACTTTAGGCAATATTCAAACCTAACTCCCTTTTTTTATGAAACAATACTTTGGCACTTAACCATTAATAACTTTTGATTAGTAAATTCATTATATATTTTATATATGTAAATACATTCAATTGTGTTATCATTTCCCAAATAAATATATATGTACAAAGGAGCAAATGATTTTCAAGTTTTAATAAACTTATATACACTAATATTTTATTAAATTAAAAAAGAAAAATATTTTAACATATTAAATATAAATAAGTAAATTTAGTGTAAAATATATTTATCAAGAAACAATAATTTTAATATTTCATAAATTTTCATAGTATAGAGAGAATGAAAATAAAATAAATGTTCAAGATGAATCAAGTATTAAAGACGATACAATTAACAATGTGTGATATATATATATATATATATATATATATATAATGTATGTTTGTGTATAATTTTTAACTAGTATCTATTAAATTTTAATATATATAAATATAAATACATATTTAATTATACACTGATTCGATCATGATTAAATCGAGGTTGAATTATTAAACTATGAATCAGTTCATTCATCGATTTAATGACCGATTTAGTTTTCAAAACCGTACAAATTAATGCTTCTAAAAAAAAGCTGAGAACAAAAGCAGATTTCAAGGAATAAAGAGATATTTCATTTAGAAAACCTCTTTATTTTCTTGGAAGAGCAAAAATTATACAAACCTCTTCCCCCTTCAATGGGAGCTTCTTCATTGTTTTTTGGTTGGGCTAAACTGTAAACCTTACTAAATCAGCATTACATCATCTAATCAAAATTGCAGACTTGAGACAATTTTGTGTAGCCTTCTAAATCACATTTCCTCTCTCAAATTAGGTCTTTGAGCACGTTTCTACAGTTTAATGAACCTTTCCTTCATTATAGATAGATTGTAGAACAATTAGAGGTATTAAAAAAACAAGTTACTTTATGATTTCTTACTCGATGGAAAAAAAAAAAAGTAAAAATAAGCTAACACTTCAGCAAGATCCTAGTTTCTCCCATTGGCCAAAACAATAAATTTCAAGTAAAACCACTAAAATTTGATCACAGATCCATCATGCAATTGAACGGAAATTAAAACACAACCATAACAGACCCTTTTTCCCAAGAGGTTGTAAACAGGAACGTCTATAACATTACCCTTTTTTTCAAGAGGCTGAAAGATTTTATTAACACCTGGCAGAAAGCAGGGACCAAAGCACGTAAAGGGGGTGCACCCAAAACTCACTCTGCTCAATAAAAAAGCAAGAAAAAAAAAAGCCAGTATGCAGAGCGGCTATAAACAACCTACATTTTTTCTTGCCAAAGGTTGTCTACGATCGTACTAAATAACAAACCCATTACCATTTCAAGACATATTAAGAACAAATCAAAATCAATCATTTAAATTTTAAAAGTTCCAGCTATGATTCAAACGCATTATTGGAAATTTTCCATTGGCTTGCGAAGGAGAGGCCTGGCAATAGGAGGATGGGACAATACAATGAAGCACAGCCCATATGTCGCGATTTTTACTGGAAAATAAATGGTGATAGCAGGAACTAGTAGTCCATAGATCTAGATATGACACAGAGGGATGCCAAAACCTTGGATGGGCCTACCAGGGTTTGCCCTAGACCTTTGCCTTCATTATGCCTATGGCTCCCTGGGAATGGCAGGTGGAGAGGAAAATTAGTAAGAAGTATGATATAGGCTGCAACAGTGCAACTCCTAGATGTGTGTTGGGTAGAAACCATTCAGGGACATCCCTCCATCAACACATATAATCTGGCCAGTGATGTATGACGACGCTGGTAAGCAAAGAAAGGCAACAAGAGAAGAGACTTCTGCTGGATCTCCTAGGCGCCTAAGAGGAGTTCGAGAGTATACCTCTTCCAGATAGTCTTTGTTGCTGAGCACCTAAAAGAAGGGGGAAAAAAGTCAGATCAAGTTTTATATATCTGATCACTGCATTAGACTTCATTGTTTCGGAGCATCATGTTAAGTTACTGCCATGATATCATTCTAAATGCAATGAAACAAACCCAGCTGCAATATTCTTATGCCGGTAATGGAAGACTATCATTAGCATTTTTCACAAAGCTAATCTCTGGCACCATTTCAGGTCAGGGTAATCATACAAAAATTAATATTTAGGCAGTAATCAAGAAAGAAAATGTCCAAGATGCATAATTCTTGATTTGATTTCTATGCCAAGAACATGCATTTGTGGGTGAGAGAGTAGTATGTCCAATGACAAGAGATGGTTTTATACTCCAGATCACAATTCTGAATAATTGTACAGATTTGAGAATGAATCCTGGATGGTCCAATTATATAATTAGAAAAGCATCTAACTCACAGAATCTTCTCCTCAGATACTTGGAAGTCAATAATAATCTATAATGTCTCTCTGTTTCTATTATATAGCAGAAATTTGTTTGGTCTAAAGTAGCATTATTCGACCTGCTGAATGGTTCAACTAATGAATGAAGAACAGCAGCCAGGGATTGGGTGTTTCTCTTGTGCGATTTTGTAATTCAGTCACATAGACAGAGAACATATTTAAATACAGCCTTATCAATGAGATCTTGAGGATATGCTTGCTGAAGAGTTACTGTTGCAGAGTTCCAGAGGACTGGATTCAAGATAAATTGCTTGGTTATCAATTCACCAGTCAATAGCTTTGCTGCTATCAACCTAAGATGGCTTTGGCAGGAAGAACATTGAAGGAGAGATATTGATTACATAATACCAAGTTGTCAGATCAAGCTGTTCTGTTGTGATAGGAACTTTGTAGGAATTAGAAGACTTCTATAAACATTTGGAAGTGCTATCTGTCATTGTAGTTTGTCTTGTTTCAAGCCTGAAATAAGTTTTTCATTCATCCAACCCCCCTTAAAAGAAGTGAAGAAAAAGTGTTGGCATTAGTTGCTTTAATCAGTGTCCTAGGTAGCTCATTCTAACTACTGGTTACAGGATAAAGAGGAAGAGAAATACTTGCTCCACCATTGAAGTTTTGATGTACCAAGGTGCAACAGCATTACTCCTTATGTTGTCTTTTGCCCACTCACAAGCTAGATTTTTTGTAAGTTGATTAATTGCCCCTGTAAACCAGAAAACAAACAAATCTTCAAAATCTGATAAACTCTTCAGTCTTCAACATCACCATATTTGTTAAGAAAGCTGAAATACAGCACTGGATAGTTGAATTACCTTTTGTTGCTCCTTGAACAGACATTGACTTCAGTGGGACAAAACCAGACACAGACGAGATAAAGACAACACTTCCCATTCCTGATGCTTTCAGAAGTGGATATGCAAGTTGGCATATATGAAAGGTCGATCCTAAATTGGTATCGATGAGATTGGAAAACTCTGCTGTTGTGAAGTCTGTCATTGGTTTCCGAATGTTTGTCCCTACATTGTTTATCTACACATCAAAATAATAGGGTTTAAGAGACAAATAAGCCCAAAAAAAAAAAAAACAAAGTGAAATGCATTAGTGCAAAACTCAGATACTTTTGTAGACTCCAAGTGGAGTTCTCATGTAGATGCTAGCCAATAACAACAATGCATATCTTTGAATAGAAAAAAATTGCACTGTTATGATACGATGCTTCTTTTAAGTTTTAAACAATGTGAGATCTTCTATAAGATGACATGGAAATGCAAAACTCATCACAATGCATTTCAAAACCATCCACCGTCAGAAGCTTCTAACTCGAAGCAACAAGAGTGATTGAGGAAAGGGCAAGAAAACATAAACTCAATGATTTAATCTTGAATAGCCCTTAATTGGTTCCACATATTTAAGAAAAAGAAAGAAAAAAAAAGGGTTTAATATTTCAAAGTGAATATCTACACAATCTTGAACGAGTGACGCCCCATTTTTCTGCACTCTAGAGGTCACACTACGATAATTGTAAATTTTTTTTTTGAAAGAAAAAAAAAAAGCATGTTTTGACCTGTAATAGCAGAAAATAAAATGTACGCAATAGTTATGAACACCAAACACGGGATACGCAGAGAAAGAGAGAGGAGGACCTTACAAGGATGTTGAGTTTCCCCTGGAAGACAGAGGAAACGGCCTCAATCAGCGCCTCCCTCTGCTCTCGAACCGCCACATCACAGATCGACCCAGTAACCTCAAAACCCGAATCATTCCAGTCCTTCAGGCACTTACAGAGTTCATCTTCATTCCTGGCACAGGTATGCACCTTAGCCCCAAACCCCATCAATTCTTCCACAATGGCGTGCCTTTCCACACACCAAATCAAAAGTTAACACCAGGAGCTCAAAAGGGTCAGAAATAGAAAGAAGCATGCACATTAAAGTTCAAATCTAGGTACCCGATTCCGCGAGTCCCACCGGTGACGAGGGCAGTCATTCCGCGAAGAGACCACCGATCCCATCTTGGGCTACTATTCGTGTGCGAGTGCAACATGGGTTGGCTCCTAATAGGTCTTATGCGAGTGGACTGTGATATTCTAAGCTTGAAAAAGGTGGTTATAGGATAATCAGTGCGGCTTGACAGTAAAGGAAGAGTAGCATTTGGGAGAGGGGAACAGGGACAGCGAGAAGCCTGAGGCATTATGTTCGAGTTTCTGTCAAAACATGAGACGAGGTTTTTTTCTTTTTCAAGACTTTGAGTTTGAGTTTGGGGTAATTTTCGGAATTTTTTTTATCCCAATCAATTAGTTAAACAAATGATTTATTAATTTATTTTATGATTAAAATAATTTATAATTTAAATTTTATTTAATTTTTTTTAAAAAAATAATTTTTTTAAATTAATTTATTCTCAATTGACAAAAAAAAGAAATAAAGTAATTTTAAATAGGAGTACAAATAAGATATATTTTATGTTCACTTTATCATTTTTTATATTAATAATTAAAATAATTTTATTTTTTTTTATTGTTAAATTAGGAGATATATAAATAAGGAAAGAAATTATAATTGGTTAAATAAATCAAGTGACAAAGTATAATAGATTTGTTTTTTATATAACGATGACACAAAGTTTGAATTTATGGCATTTTATAAAATATCCAAATTATTTATTATTAGTATAATTAATTATAAGTTCAAATAAAAATCAAATATGTGATTAAAGTCACATCCAAACTTAACATACTTGTTTATTTGCATTGACTGCCCCAAAGAACATTGGTCGCTAATTTGAGTGGGCAAGTTGGACTGGTGGAACAACGTTCATCTATGTTTTGAAAAAAAAAACTCAAGTTGACCCATTTAATATTATATTTATCCTTAAGCATTTGGCTATTTTATCGTTCACATTTCATATTTTTTATTATGAAAATAATTAACCCAAGTATTGGTTTTTCTCTTGGTCTTCCAGATTGTCTGTCATTATGATGTAAATTCTCCTTACCTTCTGAGAGAGGAAAGATCTACTCGTGATTCGGTATTTGTTCCCTGTAAGTTAATGGAGTTGTAACATATTAACATTTTATTTTTTCAATTTTTAGAAGTTCCTTTGGCATTTGCCATCAACAGAGGAAGTGGCAAGTTATATCCGAGACAGATGCATGAAGCTCTGAGGGAGTGTCACAAACAAATCTACTGGGACGATCTCTCTGTACTATGAGATGAGTAATGATGCTCTCAAGAATCATAAATCTCACTTGACTCCCCTGGGCATGCTCAGGTCACAGACTCACAGCTTAATTCATGTCACTGATGGGGCTAGTGGTTGTGGGTTGTGTTTGCAGGTGTCTGCGCACAGACAGAAACAGTGCTCCGTCAGGCCCTGGGAGTAAGGATCAGGCCTATTCTGATGAGCTCCGGTTTGATGAAGAGGAGGCTCACCAGACATTTGAAACAGGGTTATTGAGACTGCTAATATATGACGATCGCTAGCTACATATAAAGATCCCTTTCTTGGTGATGTTCAAGTCTAACAAACTAGAAGGAAGTCGATGCCCACCCCATATCTGAGCCATGAAGTTTTCTGTCACTTGAATCCGTTCAATGCTAGGTCACACAAGATTTTCATAAATTGAAGGTCTTAAACTGTAGGCCTAGTCAGATCCTATGGTTGTTTGGATTCAAGAGGAGCAGGGAGAACACAATATTATTGCTGGTGCAGGGGAGCTTCACCTTGAGACCCGTTTAAAGGACTTGCAGGAAGAATTCATGGGTGGAACTGAGACTGTTAGCTTGTATTCTGTAACATCAACGCCTGTGATGTTCCGTGAGACCGTACTGTATGAAATTTGTTTCTGGGCGTTCCAGTGAGCATCAAAAGAAGGCGCAGTGGCTGAAGAAAACATGAGGGGGATCTGCTTTGAAATCTGTGATGCTGTGCTTCACGCTGATGCTGTCCACAGAGGAGGTGGTCTGACCATTCAAGCATACCTCTGTCATTGAATCCTTCGAGTTCTCAAGCACACTAAGAGCTCTAACACCAGAGGTGGCTTTTCCACACAGTGTCTGTTTGATCACTGGAATATGATGTCATCTGATCCATTTTGGACCCTGGATCACAAAAGCTGGACAAATATTTGTGGCAGGTATCTGCAAGAGGAAGGACCGAAGGAACAGCTAACTTCGCTTTCAGATTTGGCAGACAAGCTTTTATTGTCATTCCAAGTAGCAGTTGTCCGGGTATTGTGTTCCACTGGATATGTTACTCCCTTTCGGGAGCATGTAGGCTATAGTTAGTTAGTTGCCCACTCCTTGTTAATCAGATGCTAAACAAAGTTACCACTTTAATCTGATGAAAATCATAGAACTGTTGGAGTTCTGACACCATGTGCAGATGCAAAATAATTAAACTTCCTTATTTAGCCATATACATGCATTGCACAGTATATATACCAAACCCTTTGTGGCTTATGCATATGTAGTGTATTAAATGACATACATCTAAGTCCAAGTGCCACTTTCTTCTTTTGTATTGCAGCTTGCACTGATCGTGTATGTCTCCTCAATATGTCCAACTGGCTTCAGGCTTTAGTGGTTTCCACGTGGAAGACAATGAGGGCCACCTTTGTTGTGTCAGGTTGGTACAACCAAGGTACTTTCATCCACCAGCTGCAAACCCTCTGCTTCTTTCCATTTTGCATATACATTGCCACAAGCTAACGCCAACTACCAAGTCAGCGTCAGATTCATCGTTGAGGACGGCTGAACACGGAAACATAGTTGCTTTGTTTGACGGAAGAAGCAAACACCAATATAAATTAAGGATTTCTATAATGACTTCCGCAAAGTTTCGATATACATTAAGATTATTTTAATCTCGGATTTCATTTTAGATTCATTTAGAGGATATAATAATTTGAAGACATTGGTAGGCATTAATCATATGAAACTATCTGAATTCTGAACTATATAATATAGAACTCATCAAGGTTAATCCTCTCCTTATTTTGTTTGTATAGCTTTAATTAAGTGGTTCACGAATATACTAGCATGCATCGCAGTGAACTTGGTTTTAAATATTTGGGAATGATAAGATAATCAAAATTTGTTACTATTTTATAAAGTATATATATCTTCGGTGCCAATAAATTAAATGTCATGTTAACGATTTCGAGATTCTCAAGATGACCTTTTCATCTTGAGTGGAACCAATCTGACCTAATACAAACGAATATTATTTTAGCTTTCCCCCCACAGCTCAGGATTTGTCTCAAATGTGTCGTGGACCTTTAACTTGATTTTTAGTCTTAACTTTATTCAATATTAATGCTTCGGAAATCAGCACAGATCTAGAGTGTCATTAGTTTATATTATAAGCCATATATATGTCGCATGCAGATAAGATCGTTTCATTTTAGAAATTAATATTTACACGAAGTTTTTTCTTTTTTTTGTTATTATGGTAAAGAATTTTTTTTAGCTTCGCCTAATGGTTTTCTTCTCAAATTTATAATCGTTCGTTTGGCAAACTATCTATACGTCAATCGCAGCGCATTTGAGTCAATTTTCTATCATGATGCGGTGAAATAATGTGTTTCGGTAAGATTTTCATAATCAATTAAAACTGATTTTATGAAAGTGACTCAAAACTAATTCGGTGAAAAAAAAATTATTTTTGAGATGAAAATAATTGTTATCTAAAAAAATTAAAGAATCCTTGTAATCAACTTCAACAAATGAGACACATTTAAAAAAAATTCCTCACAATTACTTTTTAAAAAGTGATTATACTTTATAATATCTAAATAAATATAAAATTTTAAAATCAATTATTTTAATATCAACTTTTTTACAATCTAACACAAAACAAGCACTAAAACATGTTTTTCCACTCCAACTTTAATGACCTCAAACATTCATCAATCCAGACAAATTTGAAGCAGAAAAGCGAGCTCTTAATTAGGGAATATCCGCTAGTATAATAGTATTTACACGAAATTGTATTTAAATACATATATAGTAAAGAAACCCCGTTTGATAGAAACATTATGCGACCTTAGAAGCAAGCGTAGGTGAAAAGCTACCCCGCCAGAATGCAAACAGAAACAGACAAGTTGGTCCCAATACCATGGCCAAGGGATAGCCTATTTTGTCGTTTGATACAACTCAAGCTGCATAACGTCCTCGAAGTTACATGCCATTCGCCTAGAAGGTGAATATGAGAGCAAGCAGGCCCTCGTATTATATGTACCCCACTCCCACATATAAAACCATACTATAGTTGACCACCTCTCTTGCACTCTTTTTTATCTATCTTCATCATTTTACATAGCTTGAAACTAATGAAATGGAGTCTGAAGATCATCAGCCTGCACCAGAAAAGCCCACCGATGGTGATGAGCAAAGTGCATACCAGGCCATCACCAGGTCCTACGAGTGCAACTTCTGCAAGAGGGGCTTCTCTAATGCACAGGCACTGGGAGGCCACATGAACATCCACAGGAAAGACAAAGCCAAGCTCAAGCAATCTCATTCAAACCAGACTCAACCATCTCTGGACGTTCATCACAACGTCCCTCCACTTTGGCCTGTGGAAGGCAAGCCTGGTGAAGAGCGAAGCAATCTAAACTTGCCTTGGCATGTCTCCCAACAAGACCATGCCTCCTCCAGAGATGAAACCCACGTTATTGTTCGCACCAGGCAGCTCCCACTCTTTGCCGAATCACCAACCACAATTAGCAGTGAAGCGCATAACCCAGAAGGTCAAGTTCGAAGGGAAATTACTGCAGAACGGGCTTTGCCATCTGGCCAAGGTTCGTCGTCCGAGTTAGACCTTGAACTAAGACTAGGGCCTGAACCACAGGATCCATCGGCGGCAACGGGTACCAGAAAATTCTTGAGTTCAATGCACAATACATAATGATTTTTAGATGTCCAAAACCTTTTTTCTATTGCTGAAAAAAAATTCATCTTCTGTTTGATTTTTTTCCTCTCATAATTTTAATTTTACATTAACCATGACGATTGTTTTGTATTGTATATGTTAGTTGTAAAATTTTCAGGATATATGAGTTTCATGTTGGATCTGATGGAAGTTTACTACTTTTGGATCTGTTTTTTGTTGGGTACAATAATTTATATTCGAGCCTTGAAACAGAATTTCTTGCACCACATTCCAAGTAGGGCACTCAATCTATGAATCTCACATATTCTTGTTCGTCAGATCACAGAAGCAACAAAATTAATATGCCGCTATGCATGCGCTTGCCTGTTGTATATAGATTAGTCTTAATTTCAGATTGCATATAAATGATGAATGAAAAACTAGTGGGAATATATAAAAGATATATATTTTGTTTCCATTGCACACAAGATTTTCTTCTCGATTAGAACCAAGAGAACTTGCCTTGCCATCTACAGCTATTCAGGACCATTGACAAGAACAAGGTAATTTATTTCCCCGTATCTTATTCGATCGGGATTTGTATTTTAAAATGATAAATGCATTATATATTAAGGCACGCATGCTTGATCATTACTTACACATCAGTTAATCATATGCACGGTTGCCAATTTTATTCAAGACGTTATTCCAAGTCCAAGTTTTCCTTTTTTCTTTTTTCTCTGTTAAAATCTATTCATATCTGCTTAATATGTACTAGTTGATTGATAACAAGATAACAAAAACTCTACAATGCCATTTAGTGAAAATTCTTAACGACTAGATAGATAGATAAATAGATAGATGGATCGATAGATGAATTGACGGATGGATAGATGAATAAATATATGGAATGGATGGATAGATAGAGAGAGTGGGGGGGAGAGAGAGAGAGAAATGCATGAAGGATCTTCTTTTGAAGAAATCATAGCAATCAAAGCACTTTCCATTAATTTCTTTCTATAGTTTTCAACTTTTCATCGCTTTATGCATTATATTCGCGATTGATTTCTCAAGTTTAATTTGCTGGATCATTGTAAGGATATACCCCGATTGCCCTCCAGTAATGAGTTATTTAGTCCTTTAATTTATAGAACGGCCATTCTTCACTATTCATGCAATTCACCCTGTAATTTATACGGACTCTAGCTAGTATCATGGAATTACTGTGATGACCTTCCGGGCTTCACATTGGAAATGCAATTGAGAGATCATTAGCTTTCCTGTAGTTCTGTGAAATCTAAACAATGAACTTTAAGCAAAAATTAATTTGAAGTATATTCCATCAAAACAATACAAGCCTCTAAGTAAAAATTAAACTATACAAAACAAGCTATGCATGATACATCTTACCTAGCTGACCAAATTAATGAAACATTAATTTTTGGATAGGCAGAGTATGCATGGTGCCTGGTGGTGGAGTAAGCCAACATCTTACTTTGACAAGGTCCAAGTAAAGTTGAAGTTAAATTAAACTATAACGCTTGCTGAAGAAGTTAAATAAAAAGAGTTATACTTGATTAATAATTATAACTTTTGTCCTAATAATAAGCGCTCGATTTAATAGTTCTGAATTTTACATACATCATAGATCCTCTATAGCTCATGTCACAATAACAGTGCCTATCATGAATGAAAAATCCTTCCTTACCACGCAAAGTATTCACCAATCCTCCAGCCCAGCACCTACACGAATATCTAATCATTGCACTGTCATTACTTATTAAAACAAGAACAGGAAGTACAGCCACCTAAATTTTACATCTTCAATCACTAACTTTAGCTAAAATCTGATATTTTGCTCTAGCAAGTATGCCATTGCACCGACAATTTCTCTCTCACAATATGATAGGGAAACCACACAACAAAATAAAAATGGAAGGCTTTTACGAGTCAGGCATCCAATTAATTCCCAATCCCAGGCATTAATTGCTTGTAGATGAAAGTTTTCTGCAAGCAAGCGTTTTGTTAAACGGACCGTACGTGATTTTCCACAGCCCTGTAAGTAATAGAACATACACAATCCATTCCCATAAAAGCCGCACACTTACATTCGAAGCGGCTAAGCAGTTACAGGCATTTACTATTATCACTTCCAACATCCTCTTGATAAGGAAGGTCATGGTTGTACACTTATGTGATGTTTGGTACATGGAATAGTCATTTTATAGAATCATAATAAAATAAAAATGAAATGAAATATAATGATCATTTCAAATCCATAATTTGGTATATTTTAAAATGGAATGTCTTTCTAAACTATTTCATTACTTAGTTTATGAATCAATGTGAAATGAAATCAAGTTGATATACTCAATTTATGTAAAAAGTTTAAATGTCCTTTTTGTGAAATTTTAAATACCGCTTATCTCATGTGCTCTGCATTTTATAAAGAATTGACTCAAATGGTAAGATCGAACTTTATATTCTAAAAGGTCTTAAATTCAAATTCTACTAAAGTTTCTTATTAGTTAGTTATCTGTAAGTACTATTATAAATCTTTGTTAAGGCACGTGACATGTCTTGACCTTAGAATGAGGTAACTTTCCCTCTTCCTAAACTTTTGAATTACCAAAATAATAACTTTATTTGTTAGAGAGTCATCTCATTATATAGGTTAAATTTAAGAAAATCAAAAAATAAATGTAATTTTGTAAAATTAATAAAGATAAGTTAGGGGGAAAAAAAATCATGCCCATTCTATTAATTATAAAATCTCAATCCTACCTCTTCAAAAAAGAATAGATTTTACGCTCAATTCTTAATTCTGTGAAATAGATTTCATGGATTTCATATTATTTTTTGTTAACAAACATAGGAATCCTCTATTCCTTGCTTATTCCATTTCATTTTATGACCATTCATATATACCAAACATCACATTAATTTAAATATCTACCAGATTTTCATAACCGGGCTGAAGGCAGTTCCAACCCACGAAGTTCAAGAAACAACTAATAAGTTTGGTATCTGCATTACTCCTAGCCACCAAGATAATGCTTTCTCCATATTTTTCCAACTAAGCTACCTTCAGGATGACAATGATATATACCATCATTACAATTGCCAAGTCTCTTGACTTGCTCCAATTTGGAGATTTTTTATTTTCTAGAAGTTACGCGCCTTAAAAAGGTAATAGGTATAATTCTTGTAATTAAATGCTCAATAGTTCCGTGCATGCAGAAGTATTTTGAGCCTGCCTATTCAAGATTTGTAAAATTTTGAGTGCACCCCATGTCCCCATCGATCAGCAACCGGATAAAACTATCGTGTCCTTGTTGTGTGTGTGAGCGCCTATATAGTATATATTTATACACGCCCAAAAGACATTTCAACCAAGGAAGACAATTTGCCATTGATGTGTAATTATGCATTCAAAATATACCAAAAAGTCATTGACAGCTAACGCTGATTGATAGCCGCATCAAATTCCATCGAAGATCATTGCAAATACTGATACAAAAAAGTGCACGCAAATTTCCTTTTTTTGGTAAAAATAAGTACGCGCAATAATTTGATGCCATCAACATTGATGTTTGACCAAATGTAAAAGCACATCCTTCAGTCATAGTTTTGCCTACTCAGCCTGTCTATTTTCACGAAAAATAACTTGATAAGGAAAAATGTTTTTAGCAGAAAATAGCCTCCTCAAAAATATGTTTAAATAAAGAAATTTTCCGAGAAAAAAATTTCAGGTGAAAACAAAGTTGTCAAACATGGATGAGATAATGTCTGATATGTAGGACAAGGAAACAAAACTGTCAAACATGAGATAATGGTAGCTTAAAGCGTGGTTTGTGGTCACCGAAAGTTGCAAGGTTTTTAGTATTTGGATCTCTGGAGTTCTATAAACCAACTTTAAGAAATTATGTACCTGCTGAAGAAAGGTACGCCCATGGCCAGAGGTTTTAGACAACAGGAGTTGAGAAGATACGGGAAAATCTGCTGTTTTTTTCTTTTTTTAATTTTATTTTTCCCTGCTAACCTTATTACGGGGTTCTGAACCGGTTCAACTATAGAAATATCTTTGCTTCAAAACATATTCAAAACATAGCTTTACAAAGGCTTACACATACAACCAAATTATCTACGTCAACAGAGACTCAAAACAACGGAGTTTTAAGCTATGCAAGGCGTGATCCACTAGTCATCGTCAACATAGATAGTCTCTTGCTTGAACAGGCCACCAAATACCTTCTTGACCTCCGTTGGTTTCTCTGCCTGCTTTGGTTTACTAGCGGCGCTTCTTGGAGTCGTTTGTTTAACCGCTGCTTTGTTAGGCAGGAGACTCCGAGCCTTGGCCTGTCCCCTCACAGTGGCAAGCTGCACCTTTGGTTTTTCATCCACATCTGGCTTTTGGATTGAGGTAGCAATCTGTGAGCTGAACTTTTGCCAGGAAATCCCTGCACCAAAATCTTTCGCCTTGTTCAAGAGGCTTTCCACGGAAGCCCCAGCAGCCTCTGCCTTCTCCTGGGCTTCTTGAGCCAGGCTAGCAGCCCGGGCTTCTTCCTGCGAAAGCTTTTTCACCTCTTCTTCCAGCTTCCTTGCTGCTTCAGCAGCTTCACGGGCTTTTTCAGCAGCCACTCTCGCCTCTTCCTCTGCTTTAGCTTTCTCGAGCACTTCAGCATAGGCTTTCCTTCTGCCATCCTCAGGAATAGTGCTGTAAAAAAACATATAAATGAGATAGAAACACATATATACCACTCCTCCTCAACGGGAAGCAACGCCATATTCATTCACCTGCCATAGACAGAAACCAGAAACAAAAGCTATATTTAGCTTATTCACCTGAAAAGTTCATCTACACGCCTGAGGGGGGCTTTTGGATCCGTGTACACTTTCACGACCTATTGGAGAAAAAACAAAAAAGAAGAGAAAAAAAAAGGAATCAGAAGTAACTTAGTCAACAGAAAGCTTCAATCTCTTAGATTTTCTAATACATATGGCCTTGTAAGCATGCTAATCATCTCAATTAGAAATCAACAAACGCTAGCATGCATTAGCTAGCTAATACAAAACTGATACCTTGTTTTCTGCCACCTGTGTGTTGGAGAAGACATCAGCCACTAACGATGCTATCTTGGACTTTGCTACCTAATAACCATCATATTCAAAAAACTTATTACCTAGAGATGGAAATAAGAATGTAAAGGGGAGAAGAAAAGACAGAATCAACTAGATATTATCGCATACATTACATTACTTTATAGTCGTTCGCACCGGCGCTTCCTTCACCTAAGACGACCACATTATAGGAACTCTCCGGCGAGAAATCATCGGTTAAACTTGTCTTGATGAAGGTATAGCTGACGTCTGTCTCGATCACTCTCTGCAACAGCTCCTGCACGGTCAGCGCCTGAGACCGGGAGAAGAGATTGTTGAAGAACGACGAGATGCCATCCAGTACATTGTAGGTGGACGCGCCGGCGGCGTTCTCGTCGTAGATGATGGCCACGTGGCCGACGCCAGCCAGCTGGGCAGCTTGGACTACTCGCAGGGCGTCTGATGTGGAGACCTCCGTGGTTGGACCATTCTCCGCGGGACCAATGGTGACCACGACTTTGCTGGCATTGCCTATCGCCTTGGCTATTGAGTCTGCATCATCAAAGCTCGACAGCACAGCGTTGAGGCGCTTTGACTCTTCCTTTGATATGATCTGCGGTGGCGATTCCAATGAAAATTTCTTGATAATTCAATCTAATGGCCATTGCGAAGTTTTGTTTGCTATGTCTATGAATTATAGATTATGCATATCATAAATAAACCCACCTCACAGTAAACTCAATTCCTCAACAACATTGCCAGAGAGCTCCTTTTTTTTTTGTGTGATTTTAATGGTTATTTGTGTAGTGATCAATTTGATCATATTCTTATTTTAAAAAGTTTAAGTAAGAAAGAAAAGGTTTGATTTTAGGAAGAGCAGCTAGAGAGCAATTCAAGCAGGTGCTGAGTGAGTTCTGTAGTTTGTAACTGGAGACATGACCCTTGGGACATTCACAATAGAAGAAATGGCCAATTTAAATGCGACAGTTATGCACTTTTATTACTTGCTTGATCAGATCATACGAATTGCTAATGTATAGATGAGAGTTGCATCTCCTGGGAGAGAGCTATAACATTATCACTACTAGGGCAATTAGGCCTGCATGTGGTTCAAATATACCAAACCTAGTTCAGGTTGGTTTGGATTAAGAGGCTGACCTTGTATTGAGCAGCAAGACGAGCCAGTTCTTGTGCAGAACCAAGTTCCGGGACACCAGCCCTTACACTGAAACCTTCTCTCAGCAGCGTTTGTGCAATGCGAATACCAGCCTGCCCTGTTGCGCCAGCAACAAACACTGTTGCAGGGTCCTTACGCCTGGGGTTCCCAAATGACAAGCCTGGCGAAGAAGGGTTGCTCACAACTGGGATCAACGATGACACATCAGGTATCTTTCCAAAGTTGAAACGAAAGGGGTTGGAATTGGATGAGCGATCTGGTTGGCCTCCTTCTTCAGGGGAAGAAGAATCATCTCTGGGTTTGCCCAGCCCAAGTGATGGGAATGGTCCAGACTTCTTAGCAAAGACTCTGAGCCTTGGGTTCCTGAGGGTCAACCTTGAATGAGGCGTGGTGGGTAAGAGAGATGAATTGGAAGTAAGAGTGGACAGAGCCATGGATGGGATGGATAGAGTCAAGATTTGCAGGGTGACCCTCGAGTAGATCTTTTGGTTTGTGGATTTTTATCTCAGGAGCACACAACATGGCTTTGGCTTTGAACGTTTAATTTAATTTTGTTTGGTCTACAGTGAGAATTATCTGGATAGAAGAGGCAAGCAAAAGCTAGCGAATTGCATGGAGCCACGTCGTCATGGTTTATCCGGTGCAGAAATATCGAACACCAAGCGTTCAAATAGCACAGAAGACACCCCCTTTCACATACGTATCGAGAATTGCATCGCCTTTGGATTTGCTATATTTCATCCATTGATGCAGAATGCTTGTTTAAGGATTTGTATGCTCTTACGCAGCCATTTGCATGATACGGTCATAGAGATAAATACAAAAATTTTTATAAGTTCTGATTACAAGATAATGTATAGGTTTTTGTGTCTATTTTTCTTTTCACATAATATAGTCATATATAAAATTCAGAAGAGAAGATTCAAATTTAAGTTCAACAAGTAATAATTATAAAGAAATATGTTTGTTAGTGAGATTGAACTAAACCGGAAAGACAAGTTACTTGGGCTTCGGTTAAGTAATTAGATAAATGAGTTTAAGGAGAAGTTATAACTTAAATTTTTATTATATACCATAAAAGAAGAGAAAGAGAAAAGTAGGAAAAAAAGAGAAAAGTTACGGAATTATAGATAAACTTTTAATGTTATTTTTAAATAATATTAATTATTTTTGTTTTATTTATAATCTTATAATATTGGAAAATATTAATAAAAAATTTTAAATATCTTATACACAATTTGTGAAAATGAAAACAAAAAAAGCATCTCTATTTTTTATTATTAATAGATATAATAAAGAAAACTGAAGAATAACAATCAACTTAATTTGAAAGGACAACCTGCACGACTTTTAGGTTAGATTATATTATTACTCATATAAGGTAAGGGTTTTTTTCTTCACAGATTTTTAGCTCCGGAAAGAACGTAAAATTGTAATGAGCATAGGCATCAGAATCCACTCCGTTTACTCAAATCAAGTGCAGTATAGACAAAAATAACTCAAATATTAAGCACGCACATGACAACACATCATCTGTGCAAGCCATACAGCTGTATCAACCTCAAGATGGATCACAGAAATATAGCACCATGGAGAATTCCAGAAAACACAGTCCAGGACAGGAACAACTGTCAAGATTCCAACATTACAGAGAGCTTTGACAAATATACAGTGAGAAAGGACTACCTACATACATACAACAGATTACTTATTTACAGCCGAAGTTCTTCTAGAACAACGTGTAAAAATGGTATAAAAGAATGAACAACTTCACCTGAATTGAAGTTCAAAATGTAGGTCTGCACATGGTCTGCTCACCAGGTCATCTAGAGTTGACATAAATTTTATCTATCAATTGACCAGAAAGCTAATTTAGTATCAACCTCATTAATAATATTAACAAGACCTTCAGGATTAATCTGGTCTAAATAAAAACACTAGTCAACACTTCCAACCACATCAAAGCTACTAGGAAACATAAAAAGAAAACAAAGGAGAAACTACAAGAAACCTAGATAAGCAGCTCAAAACAATAGCAGACACAAAAAACGCCACCTTAGAAACATGAAATTCCCAATTAAGGGACGACAAAAATTACCAGTAAATATAGGGCAATGTCTGCATAAAGTTGCACTCGACAGATTTGCTCAGAAATCGTCATTTATCCATTTCCGCTGCCAGCAGTAAAGATAGACTACATCAAACATTTACCAATAAATAAAACCATAGACAATTGTAAAGCCAAGTTCCTAGAGAAGCTAAAAAGATATTTCTCAACAAGGTTTTAAATGATAAAACAACTTAGAACTCAAGTGTCGATTTAGTGATTCATGCCCCTTTTTGCTTTAAGGGATTCAAGGGCCTTATTCCGTAACTCAATCTCAAGCTTCTTTTGCTCAAACGGTGTCTCTTCATTATCACTTCGATGAGAATCCATTCTTTCAGTTTCCTCGTCATCTGAAATATAATCATCAGTTTTACTCTTCATTTTTAGCTTCTCTGCACGCCGTTCTTCCCTTCTGCGTCGTCTCTCTTCACGTCTTTGACGCTTCTCCTCCTTCCGCAGCTTCTTCTCCTCCTTTTTCCTCCTCTTTGCCTCTTTCTTGTCCTCTAACTCAGAATCATAACTATAATCCTCATCTGAAGACACCAATTTTCTCTCAGATCTTTTATGCTTTCTCCTATCCTTTCCTTCCCTTATATGCTTAGCACTTTCCTCAGAACCAGAATCATATGAAGCACTCTGATTGACACGATCAACTTTCCCTACTAAATCTTCCGATTTGAGGCGCTGATCCCTGTCTTTGGCATGGTTTGAATGGGGGTGATCCTTGTCATCAGATTTTTTAATATCTACAGCATATGATTCACGAGCCCTCTCACTCGAAAAAGTTTCTTTATTCATTGGTGACTTCCGTTGAGCAGGAGATTCATCCACTTTTCCAGAAGATATATCACTGCCAAAGGAGTTTTGCATTATCAGAAAAAATGTATGCAATGTACAGGCATACAAGTTAGTTAGAACAACAGCAGTATGCCAACCAAATTACCTTTTAAACTCCCGGCCTTTCTTACTATCATAATGACCATGATATTCAGAAGCCAGATGACCCACCACCTTTTCTGGAGAGAACTCATCCTCATGATGAAACTTTTCAGGTGAATCTTTTTGCTTACTAACAGGGGACAAATATTTTGATTTCTTTTGTGCTGACTTTGATTTAGGATCCCTGCTCTCTCTACCAAAGAGACAGAAAATAATGGGAAAAAGTAAGCAGAAAAATATCATAGTAACTTACATTCCACAAATAAATAAAACCAATTAAATAAAAGTTATACAATTAATATCCAAACCTAGAATAATATGTTTCTTCTGCTTCTTCACTTGTCTCTAGGCTGTCGTGACTAGGTTTCTGGGTTCTTGGTTTCTGTGGAGGGCTCAAGCTTCTTTCATTGGTCAATTTCTCTCTTCTTTGCCTCTGAGGGCTCTCATGTGGACTAAACATTTCAAAAACCAAAAAGTATAAACATGCCAATTCTACACAATGATGAGTAGATAAGAGCATCGCATGAGAAGTCAAGAAAAATTACCTTCTATCTTCACTGCTGGTCCTACTCCTTGCTTGTGGAGATACTGACCGAATTGAAGACTTCTCGGGAGTGGATATTGAATCTTGTGATTTATGGTGCAAAGAATTGTGACCTTTATCCCTTGGTACAGACCTCAAAGGACTAGAGGGTTGATTAGCCTCAGATGACAATCTTTCTTGCGTTCTGCAACATAGGTATTCCCACAAATTTTATAAATTTCCTTGCAAGAACAAACCTAGTTAAAAACTATCATTGTGCAAAATTTTGCAGATCCATGCAGGGGTTGGAGTAGAACCATTACAATATTTCTGATTTTAAACTCTAAGCCTACATAAAAAATATATAAATGATTCTACATTCAATATATTTCTTTTAAACAGTTTTACTATCATCACATTAAAATCATGCACATCTGAGACAAGACAAACAAAATTATCCAAGCATTCCACCAAGTATCATTGGCTATACCTGACTCTCCCCCTAGAAGATTGCACAGGACTTCTTTGACATCTTGGAGAATTTCTCCTACCTGGGGATCGAGACACATGCTTTATTGGAGACTGAGAACTCCATTCATCTGGAGAAGGAGACCTCCGTTGGGAGGGACTTAGCGATCTTTTCTTCCCCAAAACATGTGATCTACGCCGCAAAGGAGATGGAGACCTGCGTCGTGGAGTTCTACTCACATACCTTTGTAGTATGGGAGAAGGGGATTGCATGGGAGAGCTTGATCTACGACGTGGGATTCGGCGCATAGGTGAAGGCGACCTACGCCGTAGGACAGGAGATCTTCGTCGCCAAGGTGAGGGTGACCTACGTCGTCTTATAGGCGAGGGTGATCTTCGCCGTCTTATAGGTGATGGTGATCTACGTCTTCTAACAGGAGACGGTGTTCTTCGTCTTCTAACAGGAGAGGGTGTTCTACGTCGACGTAAAGCAGGTGAACTACGGCGAAATGGAGAATGCATTCTACGTTGCACAGGAGAGGGTGATCTGTAATTTGAGCGGGATCTGGATCTTCGCCTTGAATAAGATGACCTCCTATGAGGAGATCGCCATGGCGAATGCCTCCGAGGAGAAATAGATCGTCTTCGTGGAGAACGGCGAATCCTTTCAAAAGAATAAGAGTGTCCTCGAGCTTCCGGAGACCTCGAGATACTCCTTGACCTGTGTCTACCACTAAATAACATAAACTCATTAATATAATATGAAAAATCCAAAATATGCACCATTACACTCATTAATGAGGACTACAAGGGGTGGGGAACAAAACAAAAATCCATTAGCTGGCCATGTTGCACATTTAATTTACCATCAGATTAGGCTAAAGAATGGCCAAAGCTACAAGGATGAATCAAGTCAAAAGAAACTGAGTTAGCATATATAAAAGCATACCCTGAATGACTTCGGGAATTTGAAAATGATTTACTTATTGACCTTGAAGGTGAGCCTCTGCCAAAGATAACAAATACCATATATTTACAGCCTTCCAATATAAAAGACAGGATATACATTAAAAGTGGTGGTTTGTAATGGTGTTACCGATGAGGTGAAGTGGAAACAGCAGGTGAATGAGGGGACCTAGAAACCCTGTAATAGAGTAAAAGCTAAAGATAAATGCTTATGTTATCATTTGAGAAACTTCGGAGGTGAATCCCAACACATCTAATAAAATATCCAAACTGTCATATATCAACAAATAACAATGAATGCAAATGACTTCATAATGCAGGACTTCCTTTACAATTTATGTGATTTTAGTAGAGATTATTCATAGAGAATAGAGATTTTATTTAATTATTTTAGGTAATTCTAAGGTCATTATGGTAAATTAAAGCCCTATTAGGATATTATATGGGTTAGGAAAGTTCTATGAGTTTGTTAACTTATTAGTCAAGTTTAATTATGCATATAAAAGGGCCTATTATGGGTAAGATCAAATACAACTTATATTTTCAGTTATGCATATTGTTTTTAGGATTCTATGTCGTCTGCTAGAATGATGCCTAGCCACTTCCATCAGCAGGCACGTTATAAGAACTTGATGGAATGCACAAATTCACCCACAGTATGAAGTTGAAAACCCATTTAGGTCCATACTTCAAAGTTTGAAGTGCGACCCATTGTGATACTTAAGAAGTAAACAAATATCATCATATATAGTGTGTGTTCAGTTTTTCTAAATTATTTTCATTTTTCCAAAACAGCTTTTTAGCCGAAAAAAAAAATTGACATGATGTTTGGCTAAATAGGAAAAAGTTGTTGCAAAAATTTTAATACTGTAAGTCTATAACAGCTTTTTTCCAATAAGGACAATTTTGAACATTTTATTTTTGCTGATAGATTATTTCAGACCTGTTGGGAGAAAATATATCCTTAGCCCTCCAAAATTATTCAAACCTAACAAATAGCCTTTTAAATCATTCCATACCCCTTTTGGCAATTTACGACATAAAAGCAATTTTTAAATACAATCCAAACAAAGCTTATTGTCCTAAAATCACTTCTGAATTAACATATCCAAGCTTAATGATTAAAAAGGAGGAATTGTCCCATTTAACCTGTTCCTTGCTCTAACACCATTCCTCTTGTCATTTTCTTTCCCATCCTGCATGTAGTCCCCCAAATCCCTTGGCTTCAACGTCGGGTCTGAAGCAGCATCATTATCCCTCGCATCAAATCCACCGTCCTACAGTAGTTTGAGGTAAAGGACATGAACCCAAATAATTGCAGAAGCTAGCTGAATGCCATGAAAACACAAACGGAAGTTAAAACCAAAATCTCAGCTCTATAAAATGCGACTCTAGCATGGATAAAGTAGCATTACCAATTTCTTCAACCTCTCTTGCATGATCTCTCTACCTTCCTTATCTTTTTTCCTCTGAATTTCACTTGTTATCCTTTCATTTTCAACCTGAACCACCCATGGGAAGCAACTTTGTCAGTAACCCCAAAAAACAAAACAATAAAATGAAGCATTGTGAGAGCCAAATAATGGCATAGCAGGACTCAAGAGCACCTTCTTCTTCCTGAGTTCTTCTTCTTTGGCATCCAAGAACAGCTGAGGAACACCACTGGCATTTTTCTGTGCACTGAGCAGAAGCATCCAAAGCTCTTTCATGAACTTTCCAGTGTTTTTTTCCATAAACCCAGTAATTTGTATTTGGACTTCCTTTCCATTCACTTGCTGCATCATAATAAATAACACATGGCCAAAACAGTAAAAAATCAAGCATAGCATCACAAAAAAATTGATAATAACGGAAGGAAGACAGCAAAAAGAGCATGCACATTGATGATAGTCCATTTTAATGACAAATAAGATTTCGCCATCACAACCTAAAAGCAAATAAACTTTAGGTAAAGAAATGTGATACAGATTTACACTATACAAAAACAAAAAAAGCAAAGAAGCAAAAAGGTCTTTCATTCAATTTAAAAGACATTTTAATCTCCGATATCACCAAATAGCCAAAAACAAATATCAAATAGAAAATTGAGGAATACAAAAAGAATGACAATAATATCAAGTTTCAACAAAGAAACTAATAATTTAGTAATCGATTACCTTTGCATCCAGAAGACCGTGTATGAAGTTAATAAGCACTTCATCTTCGAACCCAAGAAGCTCAGTCACCCTTCTCGTGATCCAAGGCTTTATTACCTCCATATTCACCTTCGTCATGTCCACCTACAAACCATTTTTCAAGCATAACTGAATTTAAAATAAAAAAGGGAGGCAGAATGAAAGGCACTAATACCAATTAAATTCATCGTTCCAGATAGCAAAAACATTTAGAAATGTTTGACCTAAAAAAATATAGATCGAACTTAGTCAAGGAAACGAACCAAATGGTCCAATTCCGGCGCGAACTTCTGCGATTTCAGCAGCTTCGCTTGCTTGTTCGAAAACCGAGTGTCTTGATCCGCAGATGTACCCTACATACAAAATTCCGCACTCATAGTTCATAAGGCTCCAATCCACAAGAAGTAAAGCAGCTGAGATTATAAGAATTGAAAGACATGCTAAAAGTTAACGGTTTTCAACAGCGAAGATCCAAGAACTGCACAGATTACTTAGCTCCAATCCAATATAACAGGCAACGAGAAAATTGCAAGTTCAAAGATGGCGCTAAACTTACTCGAAAGAAACCGCCCGACATCTTCTGATACCTGTCGTTTCCGAACGGAGAGTAGAGTGCGTGGCAGAGATTGTGAATGAGAATCTAGACGCGAAGAGAGTTGAATTCTGCAGCACTTTGGTTCAATCTATGGCATGCGCCGAGATGCCAAGATGGAAAACAAGAAATAGCTGTTGCAGGCGTTCTGAAACCAAGCTCCAGAGGTGGAGCGCAGACGAGTTACTTCCCCGCGGATCTGTGGTTGGGTTCTGAAGCTTCACGAAGCTAGCCCTAATTGAACAGTACATAATCATCCCTGGGTTGACTAAATTACAATTTTACCCATGAGTGTTTGGAAGTTTACTTAGTTTAGTACTTTATTCATATTTTATTCTTGTTTATCGAATATCTATAATTTGATGAGCCCGTTGGGGCTACATTCCGATACGTAATCGGTAATTCAAAAAATGACGCGTAGTTATAATAAGTTTTAAAAAAGTTATAAATTTTTTTAATCAAATTATAAATGTTTTAAATAAAATTATAATATTTTTAATTAAAATAACTTTAAAATTTTTAAGTAAATTTATCTTAAAATATTATAATTTTTTAAAAATATTTATTTTTTTCAAAAATTAAAATAATTTCATATAATATATTAATTTTTAGGTGAGACAATTAAGTGGCTATTGAGTTATTACGATAGAAGTTGGATGGATATAAGGAAACGCACTTGTGAAATAAATTTTCTAAAAACTCTGGTTTGACAGAATATATCATATAAAGAATTAAAAAAATCTAGTACTAAAAATTAAAGATAAATAATAATTTTATAGCATTCTAACTCTAAGTTTAAATACATTAAGCAGGTAGAAGATAACTAAAATAAAATTTATTAAGTGCTTATAAATTTCTAAATTCACTCTAGTCACCTAAAATCTCAAAATTTACCCTAATCATTCAATAATAAATCTAAGAAAAATGAAGACTATAATTATAAGCATAATTTGTTAATTTTATATGAGAACAACCAACTAAGTTAACATTTGTCAGTGGCCGACTTAATAAAAAAGAAAAATCGTCAGTGGCCGAGTATATTTAGCAAGTACCTATGTATATTCAATATGTACTCGTGCTGGATATGTACCAGCTTGGATACAACAATTATACAAAAGTAATAGTTCATCTTAGGTTATGGTTATACACGTTACACTCCCATATATTTATTTTGAGTATTAATTATCAATAAATGTTTAATAGCGGATAAATACAATTACAATTAAACGGTGGTTGGAGTGATGTAATAGCCATAATGGTGATGGTAGGGTAAAAGGAATGATAGTACCGTAGTTACTGAGATAATAGCAAAAGCGGTGATGACAGATACATAATGAGAGTATAGAAAAAATTGTGTTTGTATAGCATATATTGTATTTAGTATTATTTCACTTTCTAAGCTAGTTATAAAATTAGATTGAAGTACAAAAGTGACCCAAAAGTTTTGTAAAGACTGTTTATATTAGAATTAAATTCTCTGCAATTTTAATCTAGCCCTAACCAATACCTCATTAAAAAAACAAAAACTACTACGCAATCAAAATTGCTATATAAAAATTTATCCTCTCTTATACATAAACTAAATATTGTATAAAATTAAATATAATAAATTATTAAATTTAATTTACTTTTATTATGATTTAATTTTAATCTATTATGAAGGTAAAGTTTTTTTATATTATTTTATAATCACATTTTATATAATGTTTAATTTTTATATAATTATTATTTTAATCAAATATTTTTAACAATTTAACAACTTATAATTAGATAACAGTATAAAATTTTTTATAGTAATAATAGATTAAAATTAAACTTTTTTCCTATAACGAGCCTAACAATACCAAAACAAGTTTGAAAGAAACATATTTTTTCTTTTATAAAACATATAGCAATCATTTTTTTATATAAGCATGTATCTTTTTCTTTTTACGTGAACTAAGTGTATTCACATAATTTGATTAATTTAAACTGATTTATAAACTTAATTTATCTAAGTAAAAAATAATAATAATATAACTTTATGTATAAAATGTGATTTTTAAAAATTAAACTGTAATTCTCGTTGGTATGCTAATACCTCATGAATATAAACAACGTGTCTTCATGAACTATTTAAAAATAATAGATATTCATAAAAAATTTCACATAAGGAAGAGCTAAAATGAATTAATATTGTTAGTCATTAACTCATTATTTAATAAATAAGTAGCCTTTATCATTTTAATTTATCTAATAATCATCCTAAAATTTAGATAAATTATAACTAATATTTGTGAAATTTATTCTGTCGGTATGACACTATTCTTAACTTTTAGCAAGCGTCCTTACACTTCCAACACTTCAAAATTAATTTTATAGCTTGACCATCTTAAACCTTTGATGTCAAGTGATTTTCCAAAAAACACAAATGGACTCTGTAAGGGAAAATAAATGGAAGACAGGTTACTTCACACCTCATTGTTCCTTGTTATTCAGAGTCTAATTGGTTTCAAAAATTATTATTTTTTATCTTCATATTCATATTTATAATTTTTTTAAAAATATGTTTGATCAATATAATTTTTATTATAATTATAAAGTTATCATTGTTTTTTTAATAAATTTAATTTTGACATATTGTTAATGTAAATTTTTTTATATCATCATTTAATTTTATATTATTTTATATTTGATTTTTTTATTAATTATTAATTTAATTAAAATTTTAAACAATTTAATAATTTATAATTAGATGATAGTATATAATTTTTTATAATATATCAAAAATAAATTATTTTTTAACTTTTTTATTCCATAAACAATTAAAATAATTATTAGTTATTTTACTCATTTTTTTAATAAGATTTAGTCTCGTTTGAAAAAAAAAATTTCAATAAAATTCATTCAAACACATATTTAATTTTGATTAATAATGAAATGCGTATGAATTTTGAGAGAATTTATTTGAGTACTTTTTCTTTTGCTCTGGGTTTAGCTCAGGAAGGATGAAACGGCAAATCTGATCCGTCGAAAGCAGCCCCTGACTCACGGTTGATGAGATGCAAGCCGTATAATAATTCTATCCGGTTGGGGGGGGGGGTTGCAATTGCTTACATAATTATTCTGTGGTGTTTTCCAAAATATCTGTGTAATGGTCGTACAGTGAAGCAGCCCGGCGTATTTGGTCTGGCCATTTCCACAGGAAAGGACCAGAATCAGGATCAAGCAGATTTCGACACGTGGATCCATGCTTACAATCGGATGCAAACCTATTTATATTCCATCCTTTATTCTGTGTTTCTGGTCCGCTTCTTCTTACCCTCTTTTCTCTCTCTTTATCTTCTATCTCTCTCCGCCGTCTTCCTCTGCTCTCACTCCAAAGCCTCGCAAACCCTAGACTCTCTTCCCGATTTTCCATACTTCCCCTCGATCTCTTTTACTGAACTTTCTCTTCTCTTTTCCCTTCGAAACCTTTCCAATCGGTGTCGAACGAGGATAATTGGAGATACGCAGAGCTTCGGGAAAAACAAATCCATCATGGCGGCTTCCAGCACCAGCCAGGTCTATATTCAGGTGATCGAGGATGTCATGAACAAGGTTCGGGACGAGTTCATCGGCAACGGTGGTCCTGGCGAGGAAGTTCTCAGGGAGCTTCAAGCTGTAATTCCTCTTCTCCTCCCCTTGATTCCAATATATTTCATTTTATTTCATTTCCCCTTGTTATTTTGATATGCTGATAGTTTTTTTTTTCAAATATATGAATGAAATTTATACTTATTGCATTGATTTGATTTGCAAGAAATTTCATTTCTCACCTGGTTGATTTAGGGCTTGGATCTGATCGTTTATGGGCTTTCTGTTTAGTTTATCGGTTTCATGTTATTTTTGTAATCGTAGCTTCATCGTGTTGTGCTTAAAGCTTTTTTCATTGTTTTCTTTTTTCCGGGTATAATTTATTTAGATGTGGGAATCAAAGATGATCCACGCTGGTGTCGTCCTCGGTCCCATAGAAAGGTCCAGTGCAGCTAAGCCAACGCCTGGCGGTCCAATTACTCCAGTTCATGATCTTAACGTGCCTTATGAGGGGACTGAGGAGTATGAAACTCCCACAGCCGAAATACTTTTCCCCCCTGTGAGTTTTAACTCATAATTATAAATTTATAAGTTAGGTCTCCCTTTAATGTGTTTTTGTTTGTCAAAATTGTTGGATTGTTTATATGGGCTTTTGAATGTACAGACGCCATTGCAAACTCCAATGCAAACTCCTTTACCAGGAACTGTGGATAACTCAACGTATAACATTCCTACTGGACCTAGTGACTACCCCTCTTCTGGAAATGATTCTGTAGGAAATACTGAAACAAAAGGTGGAAGACCTGGTCCATACATGGTAAAGCTCATTTTGTTGTTTGACCCTATGACAACTGATTGCTGGTTTATGTTAAATCACTGGTTAATATTTTATTTTGTTTATAATATATCAAATTATCTGTCTGCCACAGTTTTTGTTTCTCAAATTCCATTATCAATTCATGCAGTCGATTGTGTGCTCCTTTGGGCGGGTGTTTGCACCACCCAAACGGGCTTTCAAGGCTCAAATGGGCCTTTGCCTATTTTTTGTTTTGTTTATTTTGGTGTTTGCTTTATTTCTCAAACATGATTCTCACATCAAAAGTCTGTTTGATTTGAAGTGACTATTTCTTTGCTTTTGCGTTGAACGTAATTTTTTTTTCCAAATATAAATCATTTCACGGAAGCCTACTTTTGACTAAAAATCAAGTTATTTGCAAGATATAATCCACACACGTGTCTGTGGCTATTCTATAGTGTCTAAACTCTTCTGCTTAAATTGTGCGGATGGAAATATGTTTTAAGTGTGTGCATTTATCACCTCCATACAATCTTGTTCCAGCAACCTCCTTCTCCTTGGATGAACCAGAGGCCTTCACTTGACGTCAATGTTGGTGAGTCCTATTTAAATTTAGAACAGTGTTTAATAAAATGGCATTGCAGTAATGGCAGTGTGTATTGCTGTAGCTTATGTGGAAGGGCGGGATGAGGCAGACAGAGGAACTTCTAATCAACCTCTGACACAGGTAAGCAAGTCGGTGAGGTCTTTTAGAAGAATGTCTGTTGTCAAATTTGAAGAGACCTCATTGTAGAGTTTCTTTCCTGAAGTCAGAATATTATTCTTTTCTTGTTGTAACACATTATATCATTGTTTTTGTTTAGAATGTCTACTCTGATCTTAAAAGAGATAACATAGTATAACCATCACATTTAGATATTATTGATGTTTGGGAAACATGCAGGACTTCTTCACAATGTCCTCAGGAAAGCGAAAACGTGATGATTTAGCTTCACAATATAATACTGGTGGATATATTCCTCAGCAAGATGGAGCTGGAGATGCTGCATCTGGAGATTTTGAAATTGTGGTATGGTCATTCTTCATAGTGCCAGTATCAAATGGGTATATTATAGATTTATATCAGCTTGGTGCTTGCATATCATTTGTGAGTAGTTTTGTAATAATGTTAATAGTCAAATAAATATTTTTTGTCTTCATTTTACCACTGTTGTTTTTGTTGTAAATGAGCTTGTGATGTGTGACTGAATGGGAACTAGATTAAGATTCTGGCTTCATAACATTTAGTTTAACTTGTTGGATACCTTTTTACCTTCCCTTCCAGTAATACCATGTTTACTTCTCTGGAGAAAAAAAAATGCTTGTCTGCTCCCAGTGTATTAAAAGGTTATTGCTATCACTTGCATAGCAATATTTCTGCATGGGATGTTTGCTGACAAGTTTGAATCACACTGTCACATATTTAGGCTTGACTATAAGGTTCTCACATTATCTAAGTGTTGTCAAAACCCATAAGACACTTAGTATTGGATTATTGTATGCAAAAACATACTGCCATACCATGGGAAGATGGATTGCTGCTCTTCCTGTTGCATTCTAGCTTCTTCGTTTCACTTTTTGTTGCTGGGGGTAAGTGAATTTATTAAGGGGAAGTTGTTGAAAATTATCGTTATCATGAATCTTCTTACCGGAAATAAGTAGCTAAAAAATGTATGTGAAAGATATGCATTAAGATTGAATTCATGATAGGATTAGTCTTTAGTCGTTGCTTCATGGCTTGTTGGTTGAAGTTGTTTAAAGTTGTCTATTGTTCATTGGGTAAAGGAAAGACCAGCTTTGAATTTCTCTTTGGGGCTACAGATTAAAGCAGTTAAAGTATTTTGTGGTCTTTCTAAAGTGGTGAAATAGGAATTTCACATGTTGTCAGCTGGTCTGATGGCATTTTTGTCAAAAAAGTAATGGCATGAGTGCTATTTTTTTGTGTTTTGTCTGTATGCATGTGCTCCAGTTTACATATCCTCTCCCATAGGTAACCATTATCTATTTTAAATAAAACAAGCTTGACATGATAGACATTGCTTAATACATGTGTGCAAATATCTTCTTGTTTTTAATTGACACTATATAAAGTTGATGTATTTCTGTATACCTTGATACATTGGTGATAAAGAAACATGGAACTTGGCCTTCTGAATTTTTTTGACTTTCAGTAAATGTTGTATTCACGTGTCGTCCCCAGTGCTTGTGCCCTTTTAACACTGTTATTGTTGCTCCTTACTACTCCCTCTGTTGATGGTATAAAGTGACTTTGTGGTAGAAATAATTTCATTTATATATATATATATATATCTGCTAAGACTCATGGAGTATGTGCTTCAATAATGAATATATTGCTTTCAGCAATTTATTTAATGAGGGGGAGAGTGGTGGATTTGACCAAACCTTCAATGTCTTTGCAGAACCTTACAACTAAATTTTGAAATTTTTATTCTGGAAAACTTGGTATATGCCTATGCTTTCGATTTCATGGATTAGGTGGTATCTTCAATCACTGAACACAAAGGTATTAGCAGTATAATGGATGAGGAGGTTTGTACCTTGTATTTTTCTTAATACGGGGATTCTTAATCTTCAAGTTGAGAACATTATAAGCAGAAAATTTGAATTATCTTCTCCTCTTGCGGGCAGAAATATTAACATGTGTTACTCATATGCCTTTCCGAGTTAGCTTTTTACCCTAGTCTGTTCAACAGTCCACATTGTGGCCATTGTTTTATATGATGTTATCTTGCCATTATCCTTGCATTCTAGAAAGCGGTAGTCTGATCAGAGAGGCACTTTCCTTTCCTGTCCTTTTTTATTGGGCTGGGGTTGTGGTGGGGTTGGGACAAGATGGGGCATGGGGGGTGGCAGATGGTGAAAACAAGTCTTAGCATCTCTACCTACACTACATCAGGCAATTTTAAAAAATAGGCGTAGGTAATGCATAAATCTCTTAAGTTTGTTCAAACATAATGGTGTACAGTGGCAGTTTACCATGAATACAAGTGGATAACGGTTTATTTAACAACTACATCAAAACTATAAGGCTTATCCACTTCCCAAAGTAGTGCCCCAAAATGGAAGAAAAACTGTCACTCAATTTTTGGGGTCAGCTGTATGAATTTCTATTAATATGAGGTCAAGTTGTTCACATGAAATGTCCTTCGCGGTTGAAAATACCTATAGATTGATTCTCCAAAGTCCAAATCAATGCCATATGACATATCTTTCTTCTTGCTTTCAGTGTTTTTGCTTTATATTTTAAGCACTTCTGCTCAATGTTATTTTGGTCTTTTTCTTATCCACTTCGTGTTTCCTGCCGCTATCTCTTTCTTCTGCATCAGTGCATTGTTCTAGAGTGGTGTCAGTCTATTAAGTTGCTTATCTTTGCCACGTCTTCAGTTCAATCAATTGTGTTTATAACATATTAAATTATTTTCAATTACTCAATATGTTGAGAATTTGCTCATTTCTTTTAAGTTATTCTTGTAGCTTGCATCACTCTGACTTGTAATAGAAACTTGTCTGAGTACTGAAGACAGCTTAATGATACTAATAGCTTCTCTTCCCTGTAGGACAACTGAGAAGATTCATGAGATGAAGTGTTTTTCTAGGAATCTTGATATCTTATTTTCTTCTTTCCCTTGTAGTTTTCTAGTTTCTGAGGCATTTGATTGTTACACCAGTCATTCAGCTCTTGTGTCAGTAATGTTAAGGGTTTTGATGTCCACGTTATTTTACTGATATTCTAGGTTGAGTCAACTTGACAATCTGTGAACAACATTCTAGCATTCACCAACTTTAGAAGTCTGAGAAAAATTTGTTTAGTCAATTCTGTTTCTCCAATCCAACAGCTTGAGTTTTTTCAAAATTTCTTTACTGTTTTGCCTTTTTCATTTTGACCTAATTAGGCAACCCAACTTCATTTGCATCACTTACTATTTGAGGTAGTTTAACATTTTCATTTGTTCTCTTAAATTATCTGATAGACGACTAGAGGCGAGTTAATGTAGGAGACACTGAAAGTGCATTTAATTTGTGCGTTCTTTTCTTCTTATCTTCATATGTCCAAGCTAATTGGAGATTGACCTACAGGTTGAGGCTTTTGTTATTATGTTGTCTATAATCACTTATTGCTGCAAAGGATTGTGTTGTTTCAATTTTAAAACTTACCTTATTTAAGGTTGAAATGTTGACATAGGCATTTTAAGAAAGAAAGTTGAAGTCTAAACTAACAAATGACACCAGGGTGTCCATCCGTTCTCTTGTCAATGAAATCATGTACATGGTGGTAAGCATAATATATTTTTAAGGGAAGAGGTAGCAGATTTGATCCTGGGGCATCATCCCAAACCCTTGGCTGTGTAAATTGTAATCATTCAGTTCTAGTGGTTAAAAGATAATAATTATCCGCAGTTGGGTTCCGAATCTTTTAATGAACTTAGTACTTTGTTCCAGGAACTTGGTTTCTTTTGTTCTATATTTGGTTTAAGCTTGAATGCTTGATTAACTTTTGTTATGAGCACATTATCTGTCTTAATTTTTTGGCACCATTGCTTTTTTAGTCAACTGTTGTGAGAATAGCTTTTATTTGACAACATATCAGATTGTACTTCTCAACAATCTGTTATGTGAAAGTAGTAAGCACTATCTTGCTGATCTGCATAATGTAAATTTTCTCAAACGGCTATATTAAACAGTATAGATCACAAGCTTTTTTCTCAGCCCATTCTTGTGCATTGTCTTTTAAATTCCTATAATAAACATTTGCATACTTGTATTTCTGTCTGCTTGTTAATTTGTTGACTTTCTTGTTTGATGGAAAGCTTTATTCAGTTACTGAACTGTTGAACATAAATCTTTCAGATGTATGGAGGGGGCATCTCCATTGATGCAGGTCACACTTCTAAAGAAAAAATGCCAGCACATTTGGAGAGGCCAGCTTCTAGGATACCTCAACTTGATGGACCAATTCCTTATGAAGATGATGTGCTTTCTACTCCAAATGTGAGTAGTGATTTTTTTTCTCCTTCCTGCACACATACGAGCTTGTAATCAAATACTTTGCTATTTGTTCTTCCCCCTACTTACAGATATGCATTTGTACATTGTTTGCTGTTTCCTGTTTTCCCTCTATATTTGATTTTTTTTTTTGGGGAAAAGTGTATTCAATTTCTCCTTCAACTTTGCGTCTTTGGTAAATAAACACCTCAACTTTCAATTTTGGCAATTAGTAACCCTAATTTTAAAGAATGTTTCAGGAGCCACTTTTATGTACTTTTTGTTAGTCAATTTATATTCAAAATACTCTTATTCTGAAAATTTTCAACTACCAATTCTTCCATTGCTTGCTTATTTCCAAATATTGATACTTAGGACCCAAATTTTAAAAAAATTAGTCATTTCGTTGAGTACAAATTACCTATTGACTATTGAGATTGTTTTCTTCTTAAATGAGGTTAGTTGGCAAAATTAAAAGTTAAGGGGTCTATTTGCCAAAGCCCGAAAGTTGAAGAGGGGGTTATGTGCATTTTTCCGTAACTTTATTAGACTATCTTGCACCTTGTTGATGCTCAAGTTATATTTGTGCATTTACTCATTGTCTTGTTTATAGGACTAATCCTGTATTTGATGTGAACTTATTCGAACTTTGAGTTATTTCTGTTGCATTTGTTGTTAAATAAAAAGGAAAAGGACCCTCAGATGTTTATTTTCAGTAGATCATTTTGGTAAGTAGTAAGTAGTGAGTAAAATAATAGATTTATGTACTCACATTTGCATGGGTCCCTGTTTAATTCAGTGTAAATATGAGCTTTGTTTTCCCTGGTTAATCATTGTATAAAAAAGGACTATAATGGTAATTCTGAGAAAATATGCAGCATTTTAAGTGATTTATTTCATTCAAATAAGTATTTGAATTAAGTGGTTTCTTTTTCAAGTCAATATGCATATTGTAACATCTTATATGATTTGGAACCTGAACCAGTTGCATATTTAACAACGGCATATGTTTGATATATTAAGAGTTTGCCCTACTTTTGTTAGCTGAAAACTCCAATTGATTGGATGTTATGATATTTAGCCCCAAAATAAAAAGATTGGTTGGTTTAATTCCAAGTTCAATCATTATGTGCTCGCTAATCTTTTTAGAGTTTTAATTGCAATAGTGCTTCATTTGATAGTTTTCTCACCAAGTCTTGTATTCCATCATTGTACTGTTCTTATTTTACCTTGCCGCAGATATACAATTATGGAGGAGTGTTCAGTGAAGACTATAACATTGCAAATACACCAGCTCCTGGTAAATTGAGAACATGGATATGTTACTTATATTTTAAAGATGTATGTGGCCCATCATATATGTATTTATCACAAATATTTCTGATGCTTTTTTTTCCCTTATTTATTAGAAGTACCAGCAAGCACCCCTGCTCTTGTTGCTCAAAATGAGGTTGATGATGATGATGACGATGATGAGCCTCCATTAAATGAAAATGATGATGATGATTTGGATGATTTGGATCAAGGAGAGGATCAAAATACACAACATCTTGTTTTGGCCCAGTTTGACAAGGTAGCAACCTCACTCCTTCACTTTCTGTGAATTAGATGTTGAGTGCTGTAGTGATATGATATAGTCACAGTTAATGGTTAATGGTTGGAGAATTATTTTTCGAGACTTAATAGTTCTCTTACTACAAATATAGGTGACACGCACCAAGAGCAGGTGGAAGTGCACACTAAAGGATGGCATCATGCACATAAATAATAAGGACATTCTCTTCAATAAGGTTTGTTTGTCTTGAAGGAGAACTATAATGATATGTTCTTATCCTTTCAGTTCAGCTTATCAAAGTGTTGTAATAAATGATACTATGCTCTTCTGCAGGCAACAGGAGAATTTGACTTCTGATTTTGTTGGGAATTGGTCTGCCGTTTAGTGGCAGTGCTTTGGTGAAGCATAATTAAGAGGTGTCACTGAGTGTTTCGTAATCTTTCTTTGGTTATAATTATTAAGTGAAAGCTTAAGGAAGAGAAAAATCCTTAATACTTTCGAGACTGTTATGTTGATGTTGGCCTGTTGTACATAAAGGATGAGCAAATTTTGGCCTTTACATGGATAGGTATTCTGAGGCATTTCCTGGAGTTTGCCATTTGTCAAGTGGGATATGTAGTTCTCTTAGCTCTGTATACTTGGACATTTTGGTTAATTTAAGAATTGCATTGTATTATAATGATAGATTTATTTAGGCCTACTTTAAACTGTCGTGGCTCTCTTGTTTAGCTGTTTTCTTAGTTCCAACAGTAATATTGATCTTTGAAACTTAAACCAAAAAAAGAAAGATAAAAGGTTGATATATGAAAATCACGAGGATACGCTCTCTACAACGGCAGGTAGGCAGCGGTTGTCATGCGTGTGCTTTTTAGGATTAATGGCTTTGTTTTAGTAATTAGCTGATTGTGGTTTTTTTGTACCACCGAGGAGGATGTTATGTACTTGTGTGTGTTTCCTATGTTGGAATAAGCAAGTTTGGCTTTGTGAAAATGCATTCCATTTTGATGCATGTTAACCCACCCAATTTTATAAAGAATAAGTGCAATATTTTAGATCAAGTTATTATTCTTGTTAACTGAATAACAAATCACTGAACCATAGAATACCTTTTAACTTGAACTGATTTGATACTATTTTTGAAGCTTGACACTAAGAGAGGAACTAGAGGATTTCATCTACCGGCCAAAGAGAAAAAAAAAATTGCAGGCCAAGTTAAAAACTTTTTATTTAAAAAAGAAACATGTAAAATTGTAATTGGAGGGGGAGGCGGGGTAATATGGTACTTTTTGTTTTTTTGTTCACTTACAGTGTAAAAGCTTTATACTAAAAGTGAATCCAGTCCAATTTAAACTCCATAAACTTATCTCTAGTCTGATATTCAAGATAATAATAATGGTCACATATAGCAATTAGGCTCTCTTTCTGGTAAAGGAAAATCGACAGATAGGCAGCAGATTCAGATTGCTATACGTGTAGTTTTGGTTTTCCTTAAAATCAACGAAAATACCATTTCTTTCCAACGTTCAACACCATTTGCATTTGGAGGCAAAATGGAGATGTTTGTAATATTTGAATAGAAGGGAATGCATTTGTAATTGAACCTTAATTATGTCAAACAACATATCTGCAATTAATTCACTAAAGACACAGGGTGGGGAAAGAGCAGAAGCTCCCTCACTCCAGTCCTGTGGAAACACCCCCACTACAAAAAATGGAAAATAGTCTAACATGCTAACTACAGTACCATATTGTGGAGACATAATAGGAGTAGAAAGAAAATCTTGGGTAAATTTCACTGGACATGGTTCACAATAACGCATTGCTTTCGTAAGAAACTACACAAAGATGAAGGCTCTGGAAATGGAGCCATAGCTGGATGTTCCCACCCGGTGCTTGGCGTGGAGGATGAACTCCTACCCTCACTGATAATGCTGCCATTGCCACTATTCTCTGACGTTCGAGCTTGCATAGTAGTCTCTGCATACAATGTCTGTGGGGATAGGATGAGTGGGGACAACAATGGAATTGCCTTTGAAGCCTCAGCAGAGGGAGCAAAAGGGTTAGTGGAGCGGCCATTGAGGACCTTATCAATCTCAAGAGACGACGGGGCATGCTTCTGCAGCCTTGTGGGGCATCCTCCAGCTGTGGCTTTTGTTCCCCTGTTTATCAAGTTGACTTTGTGCTCCATTGATAACATTGCTTTTTTTGCTTGAATGAAAGAAATTTCTGGGACTTTAATTTAATCAATTTGCAGCTGCAGAGAGCTCTAAGCTCTAAGTTCTAACTATTCCCTCTTAATTAGCTTGTGTAGGGTACAGACAAGACAACAATTCCAATCAATCTCATATAGGTATATCCAAATGCACTTCCAAGGAATTGATGGTGGAGAACAAGACAAGACAGAGGAGGTGGTAAGCTTGCCTTTCCATGAGAAGCGGAAAAGAGAGTTTGAATCCTGTTTGGTTCATAGCTTTTGTAGGGGGACTCGTTCCAATGCCCTTTATTTGGCCATTCAAGTATCAAAGCTCTTTTTTCTTGAAAAAATATTATTGTTAGTATCAAAGCGTGTCATGCTAGCCTGGTCTCGCTCTGCCAACAGCCATGGTTTTATTCTAGTCCTGGACGATCTTTGTATGGAAACGTCTAAAACCAGGTTGTTAAATTCAGACACTGCCAGTCTGCCACCCACCTATAAAATCAATTTTGCACAATTATCGCTGCAAGTGTTTATTCATGCATATCTGATATTTGTAGGTGGTAAGAGATTGAATTTACTCTCACAGGATATAGAATCTACCTTATGACGATATGACACCATTATTCATCTTTAGTCATGCCAAATGGCAACAAACCTTTTACTTTAGCATATATAGATACTCGCCGACCATCAGAAAAATTGAATATCATTTTCCAATGTCTCGAAAAATAAATAATAATATTTTAAAAAAATAGATAGATATTGGATTTTACACCTTGAATAAGAAAATAAGCATTAAGGAATAAGAATCAATGCCAAGGATTATACGCCACATCTTTTGCTTGGGAAAGAATGGCTGTACGCCACATCTTTTTTTCACTTAACTCACTTTTATCATTTGGTTTATTTAGCAATGATTGCCAATTTTCACTCTTGATCGAATGTATACATTAAAGTGAAGGGAAATGCTAAATCTCACGAAATGGGATTCGTAAAATTTTTACGAACGACGAAAATGACTGTCATGTTTAACTGATTTGTTTTTCTTTTTTTTTAAATTTATATATATAATAATTTTGTTAAATGATTTACATCTTGTTTTGCTTTTCCTAGATGATTTCACGAAGACTGATTCGTGATAAATAGTACTGCTCTAAAGTGAAAGATCATTAGCTATTTAAGAGATTTTTTTAAAAATTTAATAGCACTCAATTACTTAAATTTAAAAACTAAAAATTGAATTTAAAGTTAAATTTGAAAAAAAAAATGCAAAACAGATGATTGACTTTTTATCTAGCCACTGAAATGCATGATCCTATAATAAATGTTTTTAAACATGAATACAGCTGTACTATCCTTGGTAATTACATAGCGCAATTGACCAATTGTTCGTGTTTGGTTTCTTCGTCAATTTAGAATACAAATGCTGAAGTAAAAAAAAAATTGACAAGTATCTTGGATAATTGAAGAAAGTCAAGAAACGGATAACAAAACCAAAACAGCGCTATTTGATGATTCCACTTTCCACACACACTTTACACTACGTTGTCTCTTGTTCTCGCTGCCTCACATGGCTTGCTCTGCGTCAACTGCTGTCTTCAATTTCAGGCTCTCTCTGTTGAACCCACTGCAGCATCAACGGACAAAGAGGTCCACAGCTCTGGTCTCCTCCTCTCGCTTCAATCCGCGCCTGGTTTCATCCATTAACGATCATTTCGCGCCAAAATGCGTCAAATATCCACTTCTTCCCTCTTTCTCTGGTCCTAAGCGCAGATTCCACGTGAGGACCCAGAAGCAGAGAAGCTCGTCAAAGTTTCATGCTTTTTAATCTGATTTGGCCTCTTCATCTTCTGGGCAGGTTGGAGCACAGAAGGAGTATTCTACTGGAGGGGAATCTGAGTCGCTTGTTTCCGACGCAACTTATCAGGAGGAATTTTCTTGGTCGTCTGTAATTTTTCCGTACGTTTCTATCACTCTTGTTTCATTCTAAGGCAGTGAATAGGAGAGGAGTGTTGGAGGGCAGGGGGAAGATTTTGTCAATGTGTCAAAGAATGGACCTGCTCTTGCTGCATTGACATTGAAGTAACTACTTAAATGGAATCAAAACTCGGACAAATTAAGTAGCAAGCTTGACAAGGGATGCGAAAGAGAATAGCAGACTCAAGTAGGCTAGACCACTGACGGAATTTCAATTAAGCTTAGGGTTGATTCCATAATATATGAAAAAGCGTTTAGGGTTTTGTTTGTTAGACTTTGGAGCGGAATTTACTTTTTTTTTTTTTAATTTCTGCAGTTGAGATCCATGTAGGGGATTCAATAGCCTGAAACCGAGAAGGTGCTAAGTGTGTAAAAGTCGTATATGCATGGAATGGCCACTAGTCAGGGCTTTAACAGCACTCATAACAAACAGCTGATTAAATACACACACATTGCTATTTTGTAACTAAAACTTTGCTTCTAGAGCAAGGCAGGAGCTACTAATATATAGCGAATTATGCCTTAATGATTGTGCTAAAGTTACCTTCTTTCATAGTAAGAAAAAAATCTATCCAGTTTAATGATCCAACATTGCAAATTTTGATAGGTGTGAGCTCCTGATCTACTTGTGTCAATTAATTAGTACGTTGTTTCAAAATTTAGGTTTTTGTTCCCTGCTTTGGGTGGCTTGTTATTTGGTTATGATATTGGTGCCACCTCTGGTGCTACGATTTCACTGCAGGTAAATTTGTTGATTAATGTATTTCAATCGCATTTGGTTGTATTCTTAGTGCAGTAACATAAATAATTTATATTTCATGTTGTTGATTTGAATTCACAGTCACCTGAGCTTAGCGGTATAACTTGGTTCAAACTTTCTGCCATTCAGCTTGGACTTGTGGTATGATTTCAGCATCATAGTTGGAAAACTTCTTTCAAAGTTATGGAAAAGTTATTGTCACTATACTAAGTGCAGTCTCTAACATCAAACATTAGGTAAGCGGATCCCTATATGGGGCTCTTCTTGGCTCACTTCTTGTATACGCCATTGCTGATTTCCTTGGTAAGTTCTTTGCTTACTTACATTATCCAGAAATTGAAGCTACTTTCTATTTTTTCTTGTTCAATCTATTAAATTTGCTAAAACACAAGGGAGGAAGCGACAACTCATTGCTGCTGCTCTGTTGTATGTGCTTGGTAGTGCAATCACTGCCTATGCACCAGGACTTGGCGTCCTCTTAGTAGGAAGGCTGCTTTATGGACTTGGTATAGGTTTGGTGGGCTACTTTGACCTGTAAGCATTTTTTGTAATGTAGATGATACCTGCATCATCTTACAAGTGGATTAAATCACAGGCCATGCATGGGGCTCCTTTATATATTGCCGAAACTTGTCCATCACAAATCCGTGGGACTCTAGTATCATTAAAAGAACTCTTCATTGTCCTAGGGATTCTGGTATTACATTATTGTCTTTTCTGTATCTTTAATTAACTAATGAATATACTGAGTTGGGGACTAAACTATCATGCAGCTGGGTTATTTTGTGGGAAGCTTTCAGATTAATACAGTTGGGGGATGGCGTTTCATGTATGGATTAAGTGGTCCACTTGCTATATTAATGGGTCTAGGAATGTGGAGTCTCCCCCCCTCTCCACGGTGGTTGCTTCTTAGAGCAGTTCAAGGGAAAGGTTCATTTCAAGATTTGAAGGAAAGGGCAATTTTTTCCCTGAGCAAATTAAGGGGCCGAGCACCTGGTGACAAAGTATCTGAGAGGCAAATAGAAGATACCATTGTCTCATTGAAGTCTTCCTATGCAGAACAGGAATCAGAGGGGAGTTTTTTGGAGGTGTTTCAGGGTTCTAGTCTCAAAGCCTTCACAATTGCTGGGGGGCTAGTCCTATTTCAACAGGTAGTTCCACTTCAGTAGAATGAGCCAGTTCTTAGTTATTATAATTGTGGCTGCTTACTTCCAATTTAGTCATTTTATATTGAAGGGAGTATGGAGAATTCTTTCTGTTGTTTATCTGATTAGACACCTTATTACAATAGATAACAGGCCAACCAAGTGTTCTGTATTATGCAGGCCCAATTCTTCAGGTACTTGATCATTAAATTCATTTCCTTGCTTGTGTGAAATGGAATTTGTTCTTTACCATCTTGCTCACTTTAGGTTATATTCTGTTGTTCCTATCTAGAGTGCTGGATTTTCTGCTGCATCTGATGCTACTAAAGTTTCAGTTGTTATTGGCTTATTCAAGGTATACCTATATAGTTATTTCCTTCCTAGAAAGAGTTATTACATTTTGATGCTGATGATAACTTTTTTTTCTGATTGATGAACCTGTAGTTACTAATGACCTGGATTGCCGTCCTCAAAGTTGATGAGTTAGGGAGAAGACCTCTGCTGATAGGAGGTGTCAGCGGCATTGTAGGAATTCTATCACAACATTTTAATCTAACAGATTCTTTCAGTACTTGTCAAGTGCTATGGTTATTTAGTTTCTTTGATTTCTGTAGGCCCTTTCTTTAGTTCTCCTTTCTGCTTATTATAAATTTCTCGGAGGGTTCCCAGTTGTTGCTGTTGCGGCTTTACTTCTTTATGTTGGTTGCTACCAGGTATATGTCTTATGGCCATTGGCCCTGCTGTTTGCTTTTCTTTTTTTTTGTCACGTTCAACCTGGATGAACACCTCTTCTGTAGTACTTAATTATTGTTAGCCATACAAGTTGCATACAAGAATATATGTTGACATGAAGTCCAACTCAGAGACCTCTCTGCTTATAGAAAAGGAACTCTGCAACTTAAATAAAGAAGTCTTCTGATTACCAATGTCCTTGAGGTCAATGCAATGATTACAGTATTGATGTATATTTTTTTCTATTTGCATTTGCATTGCAGATATCATTTGGGCCAATAAGTTGGCTTATCGTGTCAGAAATCTTCCCACTTCGCACAAGAGGACGGGGGATCAGTCTGGCTGTTCTAACCAACTTTGCTTCAAATGCTGTTGTAACTTTTGCATTCTCACCATTAAAGGTTTTACATTCTTGATTTTCTTATTTATTTTTTGTTCTAGGTAACTTTATCATTATAACTTTGTCTGACTGCTCTTGGAGTTGATAATCTACCTTGACTTCTGTTAATTCTACAGGAGTTTCTAGGAGCAGAGAACCTTTTTCTCCTTTTTGGGGCTATTGCTTTACTGTCACTTCTGTTCGTTATATTTTCTGTCCCCGAGACAAAAGGCTTGAACCTAGAAGATATAGAATCCAAAATCTTGAAGTAACAGCTTAAACTAGCACCCAATGATCTGAACGCAAATACTTTGGTGAGTCTGTCACCTTGTGTATTTCTACAGTGTCGGTTTGATGGTCATGTTCATACGGTATGACGGCAAGATTTTTAGTCTGTAATAAAGATGCTTAAATCACATAAGGGTGATGACTCATGGTTTTAGTATTGATGATCTCCAAGAGGGTTGCCATGCTAATGAAGGACTTAGAGCAGGGCACCAATCTTTTCTAGACTTATTTATTACCAACAGTGCTACCTCTGTAATTTCTTCGGGTTAGGGACCATAACCACAAAAGTAGCATTCCATTAGTATGGCATCCCTCTTGGTGTTTTGCTAGTGTTTTTTTCAGTGAGTAACGTGAGCAGCCATTTGTCAATATAAATTTTTTCTCAAAATGCAGAACTCAAAATTGAAGATAACCTGGCTTCTGGGGAGTTGATACGTGGACTGATAACAAATTCTTCAATATTTCGTAATCTTGAGATCAACTGGTATTTCCTCTATTTTGGACAAGCAATGATCCAAAATCCTGATTGAAAATCGAAGTCAGGTTTGACCAATTATTTGAAGATTATATTGAAAGATAATCATAACTCTGGCAACCTGTTCGGGCTGATGCATAGCATTAAATTCATGCTAAAAAGTGATATTAATAATAGAAGTTAACCCATGACAGTAATTTGGGGGTTAAGTGCAGCTACTTTTGAGTTAAATATGGGGCTCCTTCCTCTCTTAACAACCAAATAAGGACATGTCAATGGTGGTGGTATTGGGTATAAGCTTTATACCAGTCACCATCTGGTGTAGTCCGTGTAGTTTAGGAGAATATGAACCAGTATTTGGATCTTGGCCAGTGTTGCAGTCTGTATGGTTTGTAGTCTGTCTACCCAGCTTTATTTTCTGTTCCGTATAAGGCTTGCCATTAAAGCTTAAAGTAGCTATAGTTTCGCTCAAAGTTTTCCTCAATCCTCTCCTTGAGATTGGGGCTTGGCTATCTATTGCTCGACATGCAAAATTGGCAATGTGCTATTAAGCAAAGATATTTTTGTTTTGTTAACCCAAAAAAAATATGTTTAATTGTTTTGGACAGCTCTAAACCTGTCTAAGAAGGTGGCAAATAGGATATTATTATTTAGGTTAAGAAGGTGGAGAGAAGTTAACCCATTGTATTGGAATAAAGTAGGATATTATTATTCTTCTTGTTTCTAAATAATTTATCTAGCAAATGAAATTAAAAACGTAGACTGTGAACGATCAAAGTTAGCCTTTACACTTTATCTGGCACCTTCCCCAAAGCGGACTTAGTCGATTGTCCTCACTAAATTCACAAGCTAAAGCAACTAATCAAGTTTTGCAATTGAGTTGGTGTGAGTTGTACAACAAATCCTCGTTACCTACTTATTAATGGTTAAGTATGGGAAAAGAGGGTAAGTGCGTTATTTATGCTCATAAATAAAGAATATGCCATGGCCCAGTAAAAAAAAAAAAACTATAGAATATGTAGTACAATGAATCCTTTACGTCGTTAGAATGAGGTGCCACAAAGTTTATTCCATACAAATTAAATTTTACAAAAATAATGGAAATTATATTTTCCATTCTAATTATTGGATGCATACACTAAAGCAGGAAAAAAAAATTGAATACATATACAAAAGTGTAGAATACACATCTTATGGGGACTTTTAATTTGCCTGAAGAGTTCTGCCATGGTTTTTTTCCTGACCCACTGCAAATGTAGAAAGATCACATGAGATATTGGTTTATGGAGCGAAAACAAAACTTGTATGAAGAAAACGACTACAGGAACAGGGGATAATGAACTGGTACTTTACCTTCTTGAGCGTTGGTAGATACTGGGATTTGAGATGAAGCCTGAGTAGCATTGGCAGATACTGGGATTTGAGATGAAGCCTGAGTAGCGCTGGCAGATACTGGGATTTGAGATGAAGCCCGAGTAGCAGGAGTTGTGTCTGCATATTTTGATGGTTCCTCATTTCGGAGCAAAGAATTTACAGCCTCTCTCACCTTTTCCATCACGCCTGCATCACCAGGAGTTCTCCTAGGACTCATTGCTTCGGATATCACCTGAGACAGAGCTTTCTCATCTTCCCCTGGCTCAAGTTTATTCATCAAATACTCTTTCACTGAAACACCCTTATCCCATATTTGCTCCACGGGGCTGGCATTCTTCCGGCTCAGTGGAGCAGATGAGGATGATGAAGTTTGTGGCGTCGCTGGAGCTGATGAAGAAGTTCGTGGGGCGCTTGAAGAAGTTTGGGACGGCGTCTTGGCAGGAGGAGTTAGTGGAGCAGCGGGGGACAAAGAAGTTCTACGAGGTGCAGAGAATGACGGTGAAATGTGATGCTCTGCGGGTTTGGAAACAGTGAGGCCTTGAATTTTGGAGGATACAGAACGATCTGCGGGTTTGGAAACAGCGAGGCCTTGAATTTTGGAGGATATAGAACGAGCTGCATCTGATCCTTCAGCATAAGCTGGTGTCAGTTTCTCGGCGATGGTTGAGGTCATTGTCTTGTTTGGACCAGGAAGAGTAATTGTGGCAGCTTGAGTTGTTCTCTTGGAAATGGCACGACTTGGTGGGTTTTCTTGATCTTGTTCCACTCCTTGTTTGTCAGTGCTTGACAAAAGACGCTTCTCAGTGATTACAGGAATTGCTCTTGGATGCTGCCTTGCATTTTCTTTGTATCCCTGAGGTGCCAACTCCGATTCGTACACTGAAATATTATTATTTTGTTGACTCAACAACTATATATATGAGAAAGGAAAGAAAGAAAGAAAATACAAATCTTTGGGCAAATTAATAAACTAAGGTCTTCAAGAATATGTATTACTAGGAGCTCCAAGGTATTCAGCATCATCTTCTCCTTCTCCGTCATCTTCTAAACCAACACCGCATGAGGGACTAGTAACGTTCCCGTCCTCGTGTCTTTTCTTGCTGAGGCTGTGGCGTAATTTCTTGGCCTTTTCCTTCACTTTGGTGAGAACTGATTTCTTCTGATTGTTGCCATGGTCTTCTTCCGGGTCATGGTGCTTCAACCTCTGGAAGAAAGGGGATAAAGGGGAAGAGGAGGATGGGGAGTTGGTTGGTGAGGCCTTAGAGGATTCTCCTGTACATCAAAACCAGGAACTTGAATCAGAATATGATTTTTCTACGGCTTTGACATTCAAAACATAAATCAAACAAAGTCAGCACCTTTCCTTAATTACTTAATACACAGTCATATATGCACGGTTGAACATTGATTGTTTCATGGCAGTGGCACACCCTTTTTCGTAGTAACTAGCATAACATAATTACGCTTTGTCTAAAGCCATGATAACAAGTTTATGTTGGCAAAGGGTTACCTCGGAGGAGTTGTTCAACTGTAGGGGAGGCAGGAGTTTTTGATGTATCAACATGTCTGTGCGGGCGTTCGAGTTGAGCCATTTCTCTGACTGATTCCCTGTATCGCAATTTGCCTCAACCTTTGAATAACTCTGCTTTTATATTTGTTCTTTTTTCATGGATAATAATAATAGGCAGAAATTTGACACGAAATGAACCGTGCTCAAGCGATGGCTTCCGGGGTTCTTGCATTGCACAATGATCAAGAGCCCAACACACACTTTGAGATCTACTTGTGGGCTGCTTTTTTACACGTGTAGATTAACAATTTTGGTTGCTACTAAACCTCCCAAATAAGTACTCCTCTGAATTAGTAATTTGACCAGGCCAGATGAGAAAATTTGTTGAAACGCCTCAACTCTAGGGTGAAATTGATAAACTAAGAAACTCAACGGTAAAATATAACAATTAAATATTTTAAATCATGCTAGAGAAAAAAAAACTCAAATGACATATACAAATATAAGTATCATTGACGTAAAACAAATAAAGATTGGTGTGGATTACAATATGCTACAGCATAACATAATACAGAGCACATATTTTGAAAGAAAAAACTAAATAGTTGTCTGGCTACTATAACAAGTTAGGCAGAATGAGTATATGACTCTTTTTATTCAGATTATTCTTTTCCGACATAGGTAGTGAGATGGTATGTATGCTTTCAGAAACTGATAGGAACTTGGATTTCTTGAAGGAAAGATGGAGATTAACTCCTTACAACAGAGGTAGTTCCTCAAAATCAAAACTAGATCAGAAATGAAAATAGAATGAGGGAAAATGGTAGACACTGCAGACTTTGAGGGTCTCCAAACCTCGCGGCCAAAGGCCCCAATTCCGTACTCAATTCATGCCTATCTCCTCTCTCTTCTCTCTTCTCCTCTTATTCCCTTCCCACTCTCCCATTTTGCCCTCTGCCCCACTTGCCACTTCAGCAGGTTGTTATAAGGCAAATCCAGCTTTCCTACCTGCCCACACATGTCCGCCCATCCCCTGCTCTGTCTCCTCTCCATTCTGCTATGCAGGTAGCAGGTACTGCAGTAGGTGCAGCAGGTACCGGCCCATTGCTCCTCCACATGTCCCCCATTCCCTGCTGCCATTCCCTTTTCCCCACGGTATACCTTCGTCATGGGACTGTGCCTACCAGAAACTAAATCACAATGTATTAACCTAACAATTTTGATGATAACAGATAACATATGAATATATAATTTATAAATGGTAATTTTGATAAAGGAAGATAAGCCTCAAAGAAAAGGAATATCTAAAATCCGAGCCATCAAAACTACTTTATTGTTATTAAGGCTTTCATACTGGTTTTTTACATTGGATGCAGGTAGCTTGTCAAGACCTTTTCAAAACTTCCTGAACCTGTCGCTTGGTGGACGTCCGAACATTTTGGTTAGCACTTGTAAGTCGCAAGTTGAAACCATGAATTGATAGGTTCTAACATTGTTAGCTACTTTTTTAATGGGACCGACCTCCCCCTTGAAGAGATGTTGCTCCATGCACGTAGACTATCCAAATAAAATGTTGAGCAATTCTTTGTGAGTTCGTGTATATTTGTACAAATCTCTTTTTTACATGAGAATGGTGGATCTGCTTGACTTCAAAGGCTGTCTGCATATATTCACTTGAACTGCATCAATTTGCACTTCGTGGTGCTTCCAGAAGATCTATCCAAAATTCCAGATCATATACCTGAATTTCCCATTATGCGTTTTTTGGCAAATATAGCCTTATGACTGCAGGATCAAATATAGCCTTATGCGTTTACAATTCTGATCAAGTCATTCCTCTTAAATGTCAAATCCAACTATAACCAGGTTTTTTGGCAAGTCCTTTATCATACATGAGCTTCCTAACTCCTGCTGCATCAACCCAACAATCCCCCTTAAACAATACGTTTGATAGAAGTATATAAGTTGCAGGATCATTAGGGTGCAGCTTCAAAAGTTTTTCAGCAGAACGAAGAGCAATTTCTTTATTTCCATGAACTTGACAAGCACTTAGCAGAGTTTTGTAGGTAGATGGTCCTGGTTCTATTGGCATGTGATCAATAAAGGATTCTGCTTCTTGAAGATATCCGAACCGACCAAGAAGATCAACAATTGTAGCATAATGTTCCATTTTGGGAGGGGCAAGTGTCTTATCCTTTACCATCAATTCAAAATACTGCAGTCCTTTGTGTAGCATACCAACATGGCTACAAGCAGTGAGAACTGCCAGGAAGGTGGTATTATTGGGTTTGATTTCAGTTCTTCTCATTTTCTCAAACAATTCAACCACCTCCCTACCATGACCATGATGAGCACATCCTGATAACAGTGAATTCCAGGAAATCACATCATGTCTATTCATTGATGAAAATACTTTTTTTGAATCATAGATACAGCCACATCTTGCATACATCGAAACTAGCCCATTTTGCACATTCATATTTGAAGCATGCCCAGATTTGAAAATTAGAGCATGGATCTGCTTCCCCTCATTAAGAGCTGAAATAATCCCTACGGCTCTTAAAATGCTTGTAAATGTAAAATAGTCTGTTTCAATACCTGCCTGCCTCATTAAAGAGAAGTGGATCAATGCTTCCTCTCCATCTTCTAAATTGGAAAGACCAGCAATGACTGCATTCCATGAGATTTGATCCCACTTCCTCACGCCAGCGCAGACCATCCAAAAGTCCTCCCGGCTACCATTACATTCTGAATAAACGGTTATGAGGGTGACCACTAGATATTCATTGGCGTCTAAACCTTCCCTGATAATACGGCAATGAATTTGCTTGCAATTGTCCAAATGATCATGCTTAGAAAATGAACTCAGCAAACTATTGTAAGTCACATGATTAGGATTAACACCCAAACGCAGCATTTCTCTAACCAAAACCAGTGCCTGATCTGATTGATTGTTCTGCGCATAGTTAGTAACCATGGAAGTCCAAGTTATAACATTTTTATCCACCATATGATCAAAAATTCGCCTTGCATCCTCAAGGTTCCAGCACTTGGAATACATGTCAATTAAATTTGTACCCAGGACAACATTATGGCCGAACCCTGCTTTCAAACTTAGACCATGCACCTGAATTCCCAGCTCAGAGGCTTCCATTTGGGAGCAAGCTATCAGGACAGCGGATATACTGAATGGCATAGGAGCTATCCCCAATCGAAGTATATCCAGAAACAAATTTATAGAGACCATTGGGCAATTCACTTGCAAATAACCCCAAATCAAGGAATTCCAAACAACTACATTCCTATGCGTCATTTCATCGAACAACTTCTGGGCCTCCGACATAATGCCACATTTACCATACATACTAATGAGAGCACTGCATATATGAACGTTAGAACAAAATCCCAACTTGATGACGGCAGTATGTAGTTGAATACCCAGATTAAGAGAAGCCGATTTAGCGCAAATGGATACAAACTGATTGAGAAGGTAAGGAGAGGATGGCCAGTCATTTCGCAATTGAGGCAAGAGGTCCAAACCCGTGGGGTCTAACAGGTTTCGTTTGTAACCAAAGATTTGACAGTAACAAGATATGAAGTCGTCCTCTTGCTCGCCGTCATGCTGCAAATTGCGGGTCGCTATTGCGCGCGAGAGCACCACGTTGGCAGGTTTCGGGTGTTTCTGTTGGAGTTGGAGGCACCGCAGCAAGGCAGGGAACCTGAAACTCATTTTCCACCATCTTTCTTCTTCTTCTTCACGTTATCACTGTGATTCTGAACGGAGGTCCATAATAATATGATATCATAGCTCCCCATATACTGATTGCATAGCTTTGTTGTTTTTTTGGTTTACCTCAATACTTCACTTCTATGTTTTAATCTTCCCCTTTCTGTACGTTTTTAATCAACCGATCAACAATTGTTAAATGTTATGCGGCATCATTAACTCATAATATGTTTTGTGTGTTAGACAAGTTTTTTCATTTAAAACTGACATAACATTAAAAATTTTTTGACATGAATTACTCAAACCTCTTCTCAATACTAGGTTATAAGATTAATTTTTTAAAATTAAAAATATATGACTTTCAAGAATTAAAAATATAATTTTTATATTTTACGTGACATGTTTTAAAATATAAAAAAAATCAATAAATATTAAGAAGATATAGATAAATTTTGAAAATAAAAAAATTTATTAAAAACACAGATAAATAAAATAAAAATTAAATTAACTTACCCAGTATCTTTTGTTTGGACTTAAAACTACACCATCTCATTCAAAAAATCAAAAGAAATACATTAACCAAACAATTCAGAATTATCAAACAATTACTTTTCTCTTTTTACCTTTCATCTAAATTATTTTCCTTTTTTTCGTATCATTTTTCTTTGATAACAAATAATAAAAATATCAATAGACGTTGATTCACGTAATAATAATAATAATAAAAAGAAATTATATAAAAATTACGAATGCAAGAATAAATAAAATTTAACTCCGGCTGCCCAACAATGTTGACATGGGAGATATCGTCCAGTTGACACGTTGACATGCCCTACTAACTACTAAGCGACTCAATGGCCCGAGCAGGAGCAGATCACCCAGCTCAACGGCGCCTCCTGAGTCATGGTTTAGTCTCAGTTTCAGACTGAAACTGAGTAGATTGGATTGGATTGAATTCGTAAGCAGGACTTCTGTTGTTGCGAAAAATATACAAGAAAACCCATCAAAAACCGCATCTTTCCTTAATCCTTAATCCTTAATCCTCATCTATATCTTCACCCAGTCCCACCCTCACCATGTCCTCCTTCACTGCTTCCAACCACTTGAGCGCTACGCTCTCCACCCCTCGCCCTCCTCGCCGCACCCGACCCACGCCACCCCCTTCCCTCAAATGCCACCTCTCTTCTTCCCACGACCCCGATTCCTCTACCTCCACCCTCTTCACTACCCTCTCCAAGACCATCGTTGTCTCCTCCGCCGTCTCCATCCTATTGCACACCACCCCACTCCGTTTCCTCCTTCCCAATGGATCCGGAGATTTCGGCGTCGGCGGCGGCGGCGGTAATGCCTGTGGGGGTGGCGGAGGCGGAGGTGGAGGTGGCGGAGACTGGTTCGGCGGCAGCGGCGGCGAGGGGTTCTGGTCAAGACTTCTCACGCCGGCTTTGGCTATTGCCGACGAATCCCCGTCTCAGGAGTGGTCTTCTCATGGGTTACCCGCCAACATTGTGGTTCAGTTGAATAAGCTCAGTGGTTTTAAAAAGTATAAAATTTCAGAGATTCTATTCTTCGATCGGAGGAGATGGACCACAGTAGGCACCGAAGATTCCTTCTTTGAGATGGTGTCTCTGCGGCCTGGTGGTATATACACCAAGGCCCAGCTTCAGAAGGAGCTTGAAACTCTTGCCACCTGTGGAATGTTCGAGAAGGTTGATATGGAAGGGAAAACCAAACCCGATGGAACCATCGGGCTTACGATATCCTTCACGGAGAGTACTTGGCAGTCGGCGGACCGGTTCCGCTGCATCAATGTGGGTTTAATGCCGCAGTCGAAGCCCATTGAGATGGACCCTGATATGACCGATAAAGAGAAGCTCGAGTACTTTCGGAGCCAGGAGAAGGATTACAAGAGGAGAATTGAGAGGGCAAGGCCGTGCCTTTTGCCAATGACCGTGCATATGGAGATTCTGGAGATGCTGAAGAATCAAGGGAAGGTCAGCGCCAGGTTGCTGCAGAGGATAAGGGACCGAGTCCAGAAGTGGTACCATGATGAAGGCTACGCATGCGCCCAGGTGGTTAATTTCGGGAATCTCAACACCAAGGAGGTTGTCTGTGAGGTTGTAGAAGGGGATATCACCCAACTGGCCATTCAGTTCCAGGATAAGCTTGGGAATGTTGTTGAAGGTAACACTCAAATCCCAGTGGTACAAAGAGAACTTCCCAAACAGGTAATTGTAGTTATGTTATGTTGAAGATTTCTTTCTGTTTCTTTTTGCAGTCGATTTAGAGGGCTACAAGTGGTTCTTATTTACGTAAATGATGTGCTTGTCAACAAAGCATGATTAGAATCTGATTCATATGATTATTTTCTAGCCTCGAATTTCAGGGTGTTTAGTGATATTGCTTTATACTTAGTTTTGGGTCTTTGTAACTTAGTGGATATTTGTATTGGATTAACAGCTTCGCCCAGGGTATACTTTTAACATTGAAGCGGGGAAGCAAGCTTTAAGAAACATAAATTCCCTTGCTTTGTTTTCCAACATTGAGGTGAATCCACGGCCTGATGAGAAGAATGAGGGAGGCATAATTGTTGAAATTAAGTTAAAAGAGTTGGAGCAGAAAACAGCTGAAGTCAGTACTGAGTGGAGTATTGTCCCTGGACGAGGAGGACGTCCCACTTTGGTATTTTTGTCAAATCAGATATCCATTTTGTTCATCAAACCTGGAATTTTGTCTGCTCAATTGATCTGAATGCTTTATATTCAATGTTTGTATAGGCTTCGCTGCAGCCTGGAGGAACTGTCACTTTTGAACATCGGAATCTGCAAGGATTGAATAGATCTATTACTGGTTCAGTGACGACTAGCAACTTCTTCAATCCCCAGGTACTCTTATGCTAGTCCATTGAGTTTTCTTCATTTTATTCTAGGAATATTTTAGTTTCTCATCAATGTAGGAATTGGTATCATAAAATTCCCTTCATGTGTTGCCGTAGGATGATCTTGCATTTAAGCTTGAGTATGCACATCCATATTTGGATGGTGTATATAATCCACGCAACCGTACTCTCCGTGTAAGCTGCTTCAATAGCCGAAAGCTGAGTCCAGTATTCACTGGGGGGCCAGGGGTGGATGAAGTGCCGCCAATATGGGTTGATCGTACTGGCACAAAAGCCAATATCACAGAGGTAATTTCACTGGTTCTTTTACATAAGTCTTGACTTGGCAATTTGGGCTATTGACAGAATGTTTTTAATCTTAATTGTTATATCTTGTGTGCCAAGCAGAATTTCACACGTCAGAGTAAATTCACTTATGGACTTGTAATGGAAGAGATAACAACACGCGATGAAAGTAGTCATATCTGTGCATATGGTCAAAGAGTATTGCCTAGTGGAGGAATTAGTGCAGATGGACCTCCAACCACCCTCAGTGGTACTGGCATTGATCGGATGGCGTTTTTACAGGCAAATATTACACGTGATAACACAAAGTTTGTGAATGGAGCCATAGTTGGAGAAAGAAATGTGTTCCAGGTAGCTATCTCTCCTACACCCATTGCTTTTGACATTGTCTAAAAAGTTTTTTTTTAAAAAAATAAAAGAACCATTTTTGGAAAGTGCTCTCAGCATTTTGTTTTGCTAAGAATTTAAATCTAGACTTTAGTTGGGGAAGAAGAGGAAGGAATTTCTCAAGAAGAGAAAATGGTGCATCAAGCAGGGGATGCAGCCTAATTATTTTATGGAGGCGGCATGGCCTGCTTAAATGTTTGCAAAAATCCTTTACATTATATGTAGTTTATTGTTTAAATCAGAGTTGACCTCCACAATTTTCACTTGGCCCTTCCAAACAACACACTGACACATGTTCATGGAAACATAGAGCCCACTACAAGAGATAATAAAATTCTCAAAGTCAAAACACAGGGCACAACTCTCTTAAGAGGACAATCATAAGTTTTTATTCTTTATCAGTTTGTATGTTATATATAATTATTGATTTTTTTCTTTGATTGTTGACTAAGTTTAATATAATTTTGCTAGAGTGTCTACTATTGTTTTTCTTTGGCTTCCTCAAGAAAATTTGTCTAGCTCTGCTGCTGGCATCAAGATAGAAGGGGGCATTGAAAAACTTAAGCAACAAAGATAGAAGTAGTGGGGATGGAATAAGGATATTCCATTAATTTAAGAACATTTTTATTAGTGCAGCTAATCTTTTGATTTTAATTAAAATGCAATCCTTGTGATCCTTGATACCTCTGCTGGAGTAAGCAGGATCCATCTTCTGGATATGGAAGCTTTTTGTTTATTACTTATTTTGTGTACAGAGATGGAATCATTTTCGAGATCATGTTCTGTGGAATGATGTGCAAAAGCAAATGCTTTAGTTTCAAATTTCCAACCTACATTTTGATATAAAATTGAATTTTAGGAATGCCCTGCTCTTTTTTATTTTGTAGCTACGGATTATATTTGAAATCAGCATTTTCTCCAATTGTGAATATTAGAATGAATGTTGTGCCTAATTTTGTTGGTCTAGTTTAGGAACTGGTCAACTTGCTGTAACCTTAAGGACAAGAAACTGATGTTTTCTAAATTTCTGGTCAAGAAGTATGCTATGCCTATGTTTTATTCTGACACAGCTATCTCATATATGAACTGCAGGTAGATCAAGGTCTTGGCGTTGGCAGCAAGTTCCCATTCTTTAACCGTCACCAGCTGACTGTGACACGATTTGTCCAGTTGATGTCCGTGGAGGAAGGGGCTGGTAAACCACCACCACCAGTGCTTGTCCTCCATGGCCACTATGGTGGATGTGTAGGAGATCTTCCAAGTTATGATGCTTTTACTCTCGGGGGTCCCTATTCTGTAAGGGGTTACAACATGGGTGAGATTGGAGCAGCCAGAAACATCCTTGAGGTAGGAATGACTCGATGCAATTTATGATTCTCTATAAAGATGTTATTATAGTAGTTAGTTCTCCTAAATCTATATATAATCCAGTTATTGGGGAACAACTATCTGATTCTGATTTCTTGTTCTTTCTATAGCTTGCAGCTGAGTTACGGATACCTATCAAAGGTACACATGTGTATGCGTTTGCAGAACATGGGAATGATCTAGGAAGTTCAAAGGATGTCAAAGGGAATCCTACAGAAGTCTATAGGCGAATGGGTTATGGGTCGTCTTATGGTCTTGGTCTCAAGCTTGGTTTAGTAAGAGCAGAATATGCCGTTGATCATAACTCAGGAACTGGTGCAATATTTTTCCGTTTTGGAGAGAGATTTTGAGGTGCAAATTAGTCATAGTATATTGCCCAGTAGATTCTGTTCTCTTGGTTTGCGGAAGAATTCCTTCAGCCAACCGTTGATGATAGGGCAAGTGGTCTTAATAGATGCTTAAATCTACTTGTAGAATTTGGTTTAAGTGGACTCCATGCTGGTACTGGACTTGTGTTACCCTCAAAATAGTTATGGGGTTCTGTGAAAATACAAAGACGACAGATTATCTTGCAGTCTACTATCAAATGTATTTAATTATTTCTGCGGCTATTGATCAAATGCCCGATCTGTGAGAACGAATGGAAAATAATAATAATCTCTTTTATAATTTGATTTTTTTTTATCAATTCTATTGTTGAATTATTATGGATTAGAATTTTGATCTTTTGTATTACGTTTTAGGTGGGTTGGGATACATATTTTCATACTTTAAAAATTATGTTCTGCACAATATTTTAATATAGAATTTCTTAATAGGGTACGAATTGAGTTTTTTTATTAAATATAAACTTCTGTAATCAGGATTTATATTATGAAAGTCTTTAATTCATTTGGGAGTTTTTGTTGAAATAGCTTCAAATAAAATGTTTTTTATTTACGTAAATAATTTTTTGAGTTTATTTTTTTGTACAAGATTTACTGCTCAACTAAAATTTGTATCATAAAATTTGTATCATGCGCATCAAGCTCATACAATTTTATATTAACCTAAAATTGTTTTATACTTCATTAAAATGTCTTAAAAGTAAAGTATCAATAATTCAGTTACAGATTTATTCTTATATAAATTTTTAAAATTTGATGTGTAAAAAGTTATATAATTATTAGTTTTATTTCAACTAATGAATCAATCAAAATCATTATTTATAAGTAATTATAAAGTAGTGTGTCAAATCTTGTGTCAGTGTCAGTTAATCACAAAATGTACTTAGGATTCCTTTGAATAAGTTTTTTAAAAAAGTATTTTTTATATATTTTATTTTAATAAAAAAAATTTAAAAAAATAATTTTATATTTAGTTATAATATTTAAGAAATAATTTTTAATAATAAAAAAAATTTTAAATTTGTTTAGATAAAAAAGAATAAAAGTATTTTATTTATATTAAAATTATTAAAAAAGATATTCAAATACAAAATATGATGAGTTATGATATATAAAATATGATTAAATGAACTAACATAATATAAATAATGAGGTTTCTAAGCATGTCATAGTAATAACGTCATGAAAAATGAAACATAAGGTAATAAAAATATATTTAATTGTGTACATAAAGATTTAACAACATGTTACTAATGTTCTATTTTACTTTCTCTAAACGGTATAGTCGTTGATATTAGAATTCGATTTAAAATATTAAAACACAAATGACTTAAAATTGTATTGCTTAAAATGTAATTCACAAAACTACCTAGAGAAGTTTATGTGAATAGGATTTACAAAGAAGAAAAAAAAAAGATATGAAATGTAATTTTTAATAAAAATAAACAATATTTTTGCTATAAAATTATATTTAAAATTACTTTTCTTTTTTTTTATAAGTTAGAGATCATTGACTTTTAAAAAAAAATTAATTTTTTTTAACTTTTATTTTTTTTTAAATTATATCCAAACACACTTCAAAATATGTTGAAGCACTTATTTTAAAAAAAAAAGTATATCCAAATTGACTCTTATTACTAGGAATAAAAAGGATTTCTTAACCATCTTGTTAAAAACATATAAATATAAATTTTTTATATGTAAAGACTTATTATAATGGATTATAAATCTTCTAGTTGTATTTAAATTTGTTTGTGTCTTTATCTCTTTAACAAGATACTATCTTATTATTTCAAAAATAAGACAGAATCTTGATCCAAATAAAAATAAAAATAAAAATAGTAAAAGAATTATAAATGAGGGATGCATTTAAATTTATACAAATGTCTATATAATTTGTCAATTTTCATTCTATTTTCTAGCTTCCCATTTTTAGTCTTACAGAATACACCTTTAAACATGATACATGCTTCCATAGAATATGCCTTTGATCTCGTTTCTCTCCGTTTTTTCATTCTTACCAAATACATCCAGTCATCCATGAATCATCTAAATTGCACCAGATTGAAGTTTCAGTGTTCTGAGATAGTCATCTGCATTCCCAACACCAAGAAAATAGATAAATAAACAATAAAGAAATAAAGTCAGTAAGAAAAACATTAGAATGATATAAATTATGGGATTTCCAAGGTTATGGCATCATATTCAATAAGGCGAACAAATCAAAGTCCATATCTTGTGGTAAGATTGAGACTTTCATGGAAATGGCCTCCATAGACGTACAACTGGCAGTCTGGTACTTTAGCTACACAAGCGTGGGGGCAACTAAATTTGGCTTTTGCCATAAACCAGCTAGGAACCTAATCATTTTTCGTTATAAACCTAATTCCTTTTTTAACTGAGCAAGAGTGGCTTCTATTTCATCAAGGTTATCCTTAATGCTGCTGTTGCGCTTGCCAGCTTCATCATGAGTGCTGTTCCTGGGCGTCTCTGTCCCAGAAGTGTGAGATGGACTTCCTTCCTGAGGCGTTTTATAATTGTTCTTTGGATCAACTTCTGGGTCAACAATATTGAGTTCTTTCTCAAGGAACTCCACAAACTCTTCTCCTATTTCCTGGAAGGTAATATTTCATATATTATGAGTTTGCCGTGTTGGTCTTTGTTGCTAACTGGTTTTATGAGATAAATAAATAGGTTTGCCTACAAAATCAGAACTCAAAAACATTTAAATGGGTGAAGAGGGAAGTCTCACTGCCAATTCCTCCCACAGGCTCTTTGGCTTTCCTTGCGAAGCAGCGTTGGCTTCCCAGTTTCTGAATTCTTCTTGAAGATCTTTAAAGAAGTCCTCTGTAATAATAAAAAATCATATCTCAAGCACTACAAGATTGCAATTATAGAAGACAGTTGCAATATAATGGAGGTATTCCTTTCCCCCTATTGACAGATTAATATCAATGAGACACAATTGATGCCCGATAAAATTCATGATGAATGCAGATTAAACTTATGGCTGACATGATCGCATGATGTCTAACAGAGAGTACATATCTACCTATTGTTATTTGAAAATCCCTCAAAAAATTACCTGCAGCATAGACATATTAATCATAAGAAAATTAAAAAATAAAACCGAAAATTTAAAAAAAGATAGTACAGGAAGCATATAAAGAATTTGGAAATTAATTCTCAAACAAAAAGGGAACGAATTAAGAGTAAAACATACTTTTAGTCCTGAAAGATACATCATTTATCAATTTCGTCCTTTAGAAATTAATTTTATCGATTTAGTCCCTCAAGTTTTAAGTCACTCACAAATTTCATTCTTTTGCTCCTTTTAATTTTATCAACTTAGTCCCTCAAAAGAACTAAATTGTTGTGAATCTAAAATTTAAGGAACTAAATCGATAAAATTAATCTCTAAATGATGAAATTGATAAATGATGTATTTTTGAGGGACTAAAACTATATTTTACTCAAGAATTAATGTAAGAAGCATGTGTGAGGAAGGGGGAAAAAAAAAAAGAAAACGTAGATAATTGAGGTTATTGAATGTAAAATCAATAATATTTTGGTTAAAGTTAATCCAGTCCAGAATACCAGAACATAGTTAATCAATATTCAATATGCTCTGTGACAACTTTTGACTGCACAAAATGCACGAACATATGATCTTAAGGTATCTGAACGGTTCATTGACTAAAAATTTCTTCAGATAACTTTCAACAGTGCTGCATCTCTGGCAGATCTCTAGGGGCAAGTTCCAAGAGCACTTAAGCCACTTTGTTGCGTAAGCACACAAAAATAAAGAATGTATCCAAAAGTAAAGGTAAATTTGTAGATATTCAATTAAGATTGCAGAGGATTATAAATCTTTACCAAATCCATAAAAGTCTTCTTCTGCTTGTGGATTCCTACTTTGGCTTCTTTGAGATGAATAATATGAAAAATCAGAACCACGATTTCCAGAATCATATTTTCTACGGGAACTAGAATTTAGCAATGTATTGTATGCATGTTTTATCCTCATAAATTTCTCCTGCGCCTTATCCTGTGAAAAGAAATTTTGAAATACATAAATAAGCGCTACATCTTCCTATGGTTAATTATTAACACATTTACTTGCAAATATAGTAAAAGGCAATGTGAATCGACAGTGACATATAATCCAAAAATAGAGCAGGTACATCCTTGAACCATAAGCTTCCAACAGAGCTCATACAACATGCTCCTACTTCTTCCTTTGTCCTTGTTTGTCTAAAATTCCTATTTTTGACAGCTAGTTACTAACTCAGGTGTGTAAAGTTTACTTTCTTTTTCAATTTCTCTTTCTATTTCTGCTTCCCATGAATGTGTGAAAGGTTTAGGCCTGGGACTTCAAGTAAAATAACAATAAGGCAGTAAGCCAATCACTAATGCAAATACATAAGGATCATAACTAGTTCTGACACAAACCATGACAAACATTGTTATTTTCTGAGATGACATTTTCAGGTTATTACCCATGATAGACGTTTTTTTTTTAACTTTTCAGAAGTTACAATATACATAAAAGACAAAATTAATGTGCACTCCTATCTAGGAGGGTCAACAGTTAGGCCACACATGAAAGATTGCCGTAAATGCTCATCTATGAACTTTGATACAAATTACTCAGCTTCAGATACAGCCAACTCACTGGTATTGTAATTCATTTTTCCATTGGAGGACAATAGGGCCACATTGTAATCATCATTATATTTATAATGAAGAGTGCCAAACTATGGAAATCTTGATCAAACTCCAAATTTTCTTACCACATTTGAAATCTTTTAAAGTAAAAGGAAAGAGTACACTGATTTGCTGGAACTGTCACTGGATGAGATAACAGTTTTTTATGTAAATTTTCCACAAACCAGTCAAATATTCTTGGGACAATTTCGAATAAATTTCAATTTTTTATGATTGCCACTAGCATTAGAATCATCAACGCAAGTAGTCAGAGTAGAAGTGATTATTAGTAAATGTTTTTTACTTGTTATCAATGCGCTTGCTCTTAATCTCGAGGATTATTTCTCCAAAGTTAAATTAGTGGTTTTGAACATTCAAATGGTATGCTTACTAGCAGGTCGATGATTTTATTTGTCTGAAACATAGTCTACTTTGACGTCATTTTTTCTAATAAAGAAACTTTCTTCTCTTTTGGGTTTCAATTTTTGTTTTCCGAATTCGATTTTGTCTCGAGTCCCATAAATTGATGAAAACATGCCCCAAATCATAAACAATTCTCATCGTTCTTTAGACAGATGATGGGAAAAAGACTTGCTTTGGTACTGAACAGCTGATAAGATAACCAAATTAGAACAGAATAAATGCCCAACGACAATAATTACTAGATCTAGAGATGTCTGTTTAACCTTTATATGTTCAAAGTGAAACAGACAAGTTACGAGAAGAGAAGAATAGGCACTTAACATACCAATTACCTCTTTATTGATGTCGGGATGATACTTGAGAGCAAGTTTCCTATATGCCTTCTTGATTTCGTCCACAGTTGCAGACGGAGATACACCCAAGACTTCATATGGAGACTCCCCACAGCTTGCTTTCACAGGAGTGATACTACCTCCTCTTCCTTTCTTCTTATAGGATTCTGAACGGAACAAAAGGGGACTGAAACCATGTAGAGACCTAAATTTACAACTGGGTATTGAAGAAGTCGCTAGCTTTTGCAGGTATTCGAGGCTGGGTCGAAGAGATCTTAAGCAGAGGTGGTGAGTCTGACTACAACCAAGCAGGTTTTTTGCCGCTAGAGGCAGAGCTATTCCATGCATGTTCATCCACTTATCTGCAAATCTTTGTTCTCTCACCTCATCGCACCTTGTCTCGTGTCAATTGTCATTCGGGATTCTGGATCAAACCTTCTACATCACCCAAAGCCTTTGAGTGAATTTTGGAACTTCCTCTGGAATCTGGACCGGTCCTCACCCCAAAAAAAATAGAACGGAAAAATGTAATACCTAGAAAAAGAAATAAATTTAACTTCACTTAGCACGACAACTGATATATTCTTAAATATTCCGATTAGATTATTATCTAAATTTATATTTAATTTAACACTTTATATTTTCTGTATTACTAGTTATTACTTGACACACTTGGTATGGTCTGAATGTAATGCATTTTAATATATGAAAATTTTTAAGTCTACTCTGATTTAATTATACAATTTATTTTAAGATTTAAAAAGTTATAAGATGTTACCTGTCTAAAAACTGTTAAAAAATTTTGTAATTATTATTACTTGTCTAAATGAAAAATTAATATTTAAATGATTCATGTAATTGTCTAATTGAGTTATCCAAATATCTCTAAATTGTAAATTCTTTATTTAACTTTTTTTGTTTTACACAAAAAAAAACATCGTTATTTTATTGCAGTTGTAGGTAAGGGCCTTGACTACTTGGGCCTCAGGTGGCTATTTAAGTGGTTTGGATATTCTTTGTTACGTAATGGACCACTTTGAATTGAGCCCACTGCGTGGTTTTGTCATTTCATAGTATGATATGTCCGCGTCTTGCAGTTACGGTCATGCACGCTGTCATCAGAAGCACAGCGTTTGTTAGGAGCCCCCGGACAAAGCCCATCAGCTCTGGCTGCTTCCGAACAGAACCCGACGCCTATGCTGAACTTGTTGAGATATACGCTCGTGATCGAGCGTTGCATCTGGGCAAGAAGCTTCACGCACACCTAATCATCAATGGCTTCGCTCGTTTCAACGTTATCGCATCGAATCTCGTGGCCTTGTACGCGGGCTGTGGGAAACTGTCCCTTGCGCGAAAACTGTTCGACAAAATTCCCACAACAAATGTTCGCCGCTGGATCGCCCTTATTGGCACCTGCTCTCGGTGCGGCTTCTATGAGGAAGCTCTGGCTGTTTTCTCCGAGATGCAAACTACCCAAGGGCAGAAGCCCAATATTTTTGTGATTCCAAGCGTTCTCAAAGCTTGCGGGCACGTCGGTGATCGAGTGACCGGAGAGAAAATACACGGCGTAATTTTGAAGTGTTCATTCGAACTCGATGCTTTTGTAACAAGTGCATTGATTGTTATGTACTCAAAATGCGCTAGGGTTGAGGAAGCGCGGAAGGTGTTTGATGGGATGGCTGTGAAAGATTTGGTGGCTCTGAATGCTGTTGTCTCTGGCTATGCTCAACAAGGCCTTGCCAAAGACGCACTGGCTTTGGTGGAAAGAATGAAGTTGCTGGGTGTGAAGCCTAATTTGGTAACTTGGAACTCATTGATCGCTGGGTTTTCACAGAAAGGTGACCAGGCAATGGTCTCTGAGTTGTTCAGGTTGATGATTGCCGATGGTGTTGAGCCTGATGTCATATCCTGGACTTCAGTTATATCTGGTTTTGTGCAGAACTTTCGTAATGAGGAGGCGTTTGATACATTTAAACAAATGTTGCGTCATGGGTTCTGCCCAACTTCGGCTACCATCAGCACACTTCTGCCTGCATGTGCTACTGCAGCAAAAGTGAGGCGTGGGAAGGAGATTCACGGCTACTCTTTGGTAATTGGGTTCGAGGAAGATATATATGTAAGGAGTGCTCTGGTTGACATGTATGCAAAATGTGGATACATTTCCGAAGCGAGGACTCTGTTTTGCAATATGCCAGAGAAGAACACGGTTACATGGAACTCCATCATTTTTGGTTATGCGAATCATGGGTATTGCGAGGAAGCGATTGAGCTCTTCAATCGGATGGAGATGGAAAGGGGAGCCAAGCTGGATCATTTAACTTTCACTGCAGCTCTCACTGCATGCAGCCATGCTGGAGATATTGAGCTTGGGCAAAGACTGTTCAAGATTATGCAAGAGAAATACAGTATTGAACCACGACTGGAGCATTATGCGTGCATGGTAGATCTTCTTGGTCGAGCGGGAAAACTCGATGAAGCATATTGCATGATCAAGACAATGCCTATTGAACCTGATCTATTTGTCTGGGGTGCATTACTGGCTGCTTGTAGAAATCATGGGCATGTGGATCTTGCAGAAGTGGCTTCTAAGCATTTGCTGGAATTAGAGCCTGAGAGTGCGGGGAACCGTCTTCTATTGTCCAGTCTATATGCCGATGCTGGCAAATGGGGAAAAGTTGAGAGGATCAAGAAAATGATGAAGAGGGGAAAACTCAGAAAATTTCAAGGGTTGAGTTGGATAGATACTGTATAATATTATGGGTTTTGGGTAGGTAGATTATTTTTGCTGGAAGTTCCTTCGAAATTTGCTACACTTCTGTGGGAAGAAATGAGGATATTTACTGCCCATCAGGCAGTACTCTTTCAGCAGGAACCCAAGACATTGGATTTGGACCCAAAAAATATTTCATCATATATGCTTGCACCCCTTCTTAGGGATCCAAATCTTAATTATATATCCTCATTTTAGACAAACACTGGAAAGGTTGCTTAAGTAGCACATGGTCCTAGTTGTACCATTGCATATCACATACTTGCAAAGAGTGAAGCATCACGGAAAGAAGTTTTTATTTTTTAGCATACGACAAATAAGGTTCTTCGTTGTTCGCCAAAGCTTTACCATTTCCATTTTCCGGTGAAAAGGACTTGTGGTCCTTTTATTATATCTAAAGAATTTATCGGAGAACCTAAAACTTTCTCTGTACATATTTTGTCCAAGAAACCCAATCCACGAGCCATTCGCGCCTTTGGATCGATTCCACGGCCCCATTATTCTTTTATCAAGTAGAACGTTGGCATTAGGTGCTTTTCTCTTTTATCCATTCGAGTTTCCTTTAATTGACCTCCAACCAGCTCTCCTTCTCATGCTTTGCATCTTTTAGCTACTTTTAAGAAATTCAATTCGCAAAGCTATGAAGTGTTGTCCAAAACTTAAACTAGCTTATCCACAAAATGAAGGGGATTGAATGAGAGCGTATCATTTTCCATAGTAATAAGCTGCCCAAAAAGAAAAACAAAGAAAATGTAAATTTGCAAACTGCATAGATCAATCTTCCTCAAACTACTACTTGGTTTGATCAAATATATATGTGCCTCTACTCGTTAGAGTGCATAACATAGGATGATTGATGTGACGCCCAAGACCAGTGAGGATAAAGAAAAGACAGCAAGTCCAGTTAATCTCTTGCAGGAAAACTGAGACAGATTGGAGGGCTTACCATCTAATATCAATAAAGAGCAGCACTAGCAAAAATAAAAATTCGGGTATGCGTGGGTGGGCGTGATTCAACTTGATTATAACAATTTATGACACTAGAGGTCCCTTCAACCTCTATCTATACAAAACACAACTCCCTGTCGCACTCCCATCGTAACATTTCTAACATGAGAGCCTACGGCACTGAATTATGCCATAAGAAAATGGAACATCTCTTTCAAATGAAATAACAACGAAGAGCTTTAAGATATAGAAATGCATTTAATGCCAGAGCATGGTAGAAATGTTTGCTTACTGTTGTTCAGTCTCTCTTTTATTCAATTTTCCATTGGTGCTGAAAAAGAGAGTCAGCATATTCAGGAGTACACAATATAATAGCACTTATGAATCAGAGAACTAGTTAAGAATTTACTTTAGGATCAGCTGTCATGTAGGTAGACCAGAAGTAACATGCCAGAATTCTCCTACAATTAGGTGACAGGAATAAGAAGCGTGCCAAGAGGTCTGTAAATCTGTCGACGTGGTACATACTATTGATTCAGACTGTAATTTCGCTCCATAAAGTTTTCATATACTTCCTCAGAATCCATTTATGTGAAGTCCAGGGCCATCAGTAGAGCTACTTCCGATACTTTTTTTATGACCAATAGTTAAACGTTTTTGAATCTACAAAAGAAGCATCATATACAAAATGCATTACTTTCTTGCGGGATGGCATTAAAAATACAATCAACCAGCGGCAAGCACTGATAATGTTGAAGAATTTGGGGAATGATGACGTAAATTCGAAGGAAGATATACATACCTAGCCTCGTAAAAGAAAACAAAAGTATCACACAAAGGTCCAACGAAACATTTTCTACATTAGACAGCAAACACTACAATCATAAAATTTTTCAATCACAAATAAAGCCTAGAACTTATCTTGCATGAGAACATTAAAAAAATAATAATAACAGAATATGCACATCTACTTAATGGTATTTGCTTTTAAAATCTGAGGATGACAACATAAAGCTAGTGCATTATTTCACCTCATTTCAGAAAGATGAATTAGTTGAAGGTAGAAACAAAATGAAACAGTTAATGACTGCATCAAAGTGATCCACACCCACCAATCATTTGCTATAAGTTGATCTCATAATCATGCACAGCCTCCTCCTCATATTGTACTCAACGACTATATAAAGAAACATGCTTATTGCTCATCCTACTTCTGACATAATTAGCAAGCCATGTCAACAAAGAAATGGGAAACGAAGTATTCAATTTGGTCAGGTGCAAGATAAAATCATAATCAAGGATATTACTTCAGGCCATTAGAACCATTAACCTTTATTGTTGCTATTAAATCTGAATATTTGTTGTGGAACGATCTTTTATACGAGCCACCACCTCAATCAGAGAATTTTGTTCAACTTTATTTTGTATAGGATATATCTTGTATACATGAAAGACAAGTTGAATGCAATAGAATTGAATGTCGGCAATGGTAACTGAACTACTATTCCAAGTATAGCAAGGGAAGTGGTTTCATTCAGGCTCAGATACCACCACAATAATGCTGACCTTTACTCAGATGCAGAAGTGGACAGAATTCTGGAAGTTCATTTATCATTAGGAGCAATGTGAGGGTATGATACAGCCGGAGCATACTTATTGGCAGACCAATCCCTTGGCTGCAACATGTTATAAGGATGGGAATCGAAGCCATGATATCCCGATGTGGCAGCCGAATTACCCACCGGGATCCCCATGTGACCATGGCCGTGCGGCATCCCAAGGACCGGCATTGGCATCATCGGCGGCGGATATGGCACGGGAATCGGAACCGGGAGATGCCCATTTCCATGGGAATGGCCACTTCCGCCAGACTCGTGCAAGCTCTGAGGCACGGGCGTTGACGCGAATAGCTGGTCCGAGGATGAGGGACCCTCGTTGGAGAGCCCCTGCATTCTCCTCAAGTAAAGGCGATACTTTTGCAGGTGGCTGGCGACATTCTCTCGGGTCAACCCCTCCACGTTCATCAATTGCATGATTGTCTTGGGCACGGCGTTCTTGATTCCCAGGTGCGCCACCACATCTACAAATCGCTTGTGCAGCTGCGGAGTCCACACCAGGCGAGGCCGCTTCAGGGTCCGAGCGGACGGATCGTCCGCGGAATTCTCAGCCCGCAGAGCCGAATCAGCTTCCTCCGCGCAATCGATCTTCCGGAGTTTCCTGGAATCGGACCCCGACCCGTCCCGATCGGTCTCTTCGTCGCCCTCGAGCACCATCGGGTCCCGGCTCCGATCGTCGTTGAAGGACTTGAAATTGTTGGACGAGAAGGCCTGGGCGCTTCCGCCGCGAATGCTGGAGAGGGTGTTCCGGGAGGCCCGGTTGACGTCAAGGAGTGTCCGGTGGGGCTCCGTCGAGATGCTGAAGGCGGAGGCGAGCTCCGGCGGGATCAAGGGCTGAGAAAGCGGGGTGAGATCGTGGAGTGTGGGGAGACCTATCTCCCATTCGGCGACCCGCTCATCATCGTCGGGTTGGTAGTCGGTCATCTTCACCTCCTCCCCCATTTATGGCTGTTTCAGTTTCTTTCTGTGTCTCAGTGTGTATGACAGCAAGGCTTGTTTGTCTGTTTTTGAAGATTGAGATGATTTGGGTATTGGATTTGGATCCAAATGTCAAGAGAGGAATGAATGATTGATGGATGGAAGAAGCGACAGAGTTGAAACAATCTCAATCTGTTGTGTAGATATTTCGGAAGATTCGGCGGTAGGTGTTTGGGGAACGGGAAAGTGAAGATTGAAGAAAGCAAGGCAAAAGAAAAGAATGACAGAAAGAAACCGAGACACATTAATAAATAAAAAAAATAAATTTAGAGAAAATTGATAAAAAGAGTGAAAAAGTGCAATATCTGATTCCAGATGGTGCCAACGTGGACGACTTAGCCAGATATTTTTGATCCTCTAAATATCTATACATCTCCATTGTTTTTGTTACTATTTATTATTATGTTACTCGCTTAACATGTAGCACCCGTGTATGTGTCATGTCAAGTTTTTCTTTCCTCACCCCCCATCATCCATTGTTATCTATTAGACTATTACTATAATCTTAGTAATGAGAAGAATGCTACTTAATAAAAATTAATTTTACATAATAAGTTAAAAATTTATTAATCTTTCAATGAACGAGTGATTTTAATTATTTTCACTTATCAAAATAATTACTATTAAATTTAGTTAAATTCTAACAAAATTTTGATAAATATTTTTTTGCTTGGCAGGACTAGTTTGCAATAATATATTCAAATATATCACGCGATAAATAAATCATAATAAAGTTATTAGCTTATTTTACAATAAGATCTAAATGATTAAATATAATATTTTTAAAATACATAAAAATTTATTTTTAATGATAGGTTGATAATATAAATGTAGAGTAATAAATTCAACAACTTAGATTTTGTTATAAAGTATTATAAAATTAATCTGACATTATATATTTAATTTTTGTGTCATGTATTATAGCTTCATTGGATTAATGTATTACCTTTATAGTATATAAATTTTTATTTATTTTTACATAATAGAAAAATAATTTAATTTTAATTCATTTTAAATTTGTCATTATGAATTATGTTTGGCAATGTAAAGGTTTCCAAGGGAAGAAAGTGAGCTAAAAATGCACTTGCACTTTAAAGAGTCCAAGTGCACTTTTGCAAGATGTAAGATGTTCGTCTAAAAGTAAGTGGACGAATAAAATTGAGAAGTGTACTGGTAGACGGCTGGAGGGGTGAAGCAACAAACGATGGTGATGATTGCACTTGGAGAAAGAATAATTATATGTATTTCGAATTTATTTTTTAATAATAATTTTAATTATCAAATTAAAAAATTAAATGTATTTAAAATTTTTATGATATTAAATAATTTTATTTGTTTAAAAATTATTTTTATTAAATATTAAAAAATATAAATTTTAACTATATAATATTTTTTTATTATATAACAAAACTCTTTGAAAATTTTTTAAATAAGTATCATTTATTTTAAATAATTAATTTAATAATTAATATATATTATTAATTTTTTAAATAATAATATATATTTATAATAACATTACTCTTTATAAATAATATGTTCGATCGAATTTTATATACATTCATTATTTAATAGATAATCTTTATTTAAAAATTTCTCTCACCCGATAGTTTTCCATGACGAATCATGTGGTGGAGAATCCTAGGACGCCCATCCAATCAGAGATGAGGGATCGCCTACACCGCTTCTACTTTTTTTTTTTAAATGCATACAGATTTTTTTAATTATAAAAATTTTTTTATTAAGTTTGTAAACAGTTATTTTTAATTGTAAATTTTTTATTAAGTTTTAAATTTAATTATTTATTAAAATAAATTATTTCATTTAATTTTTATCAAAATTTTAATAGTAAATTAATAATTTTAAAACTATTTTTTATTTTTATTTTATCAAATTTTAATAAAACTAAAAAAAGACTTTCAGAAACATATTCAGTTTTTCTTTTGATAGGATTGGGACCTAGAGTTATGGAAATAAATTTTTTTTCTTTACTTTTATTAAAATTTATTAAAATAAAAATAAAGAAATAAAAAATAATTTTAAATTTACTACTTTAGGTTTGCCGTTAGATTTTTTTTTGTTATTATTTGTCATTAGAATTTTAACAGAAATTAAATAAGATGATTTATTTTAAAAAATCGTTAAGGTTAAGGATCTAATAAAAATATTTTATAATTGAATGTGATTATTTGTAAATTATTTAAAGTTGAACAAGTTTTGTATGTATTTTTTTTTATCAGATTTGATAAATATTTATTATTACTCTTCACAATAAATATCTAAAAATTTATATATTATCATAAAAAATTAATATATATTTAATAATTCATTAGAATACCAATAAACAGAATACAAACACGAGGTACTTCCTTTTTTCTTATTTTGAAAGTTGTTATCCTTTTTTTTATAGAATAATTATATTTTTACATAATATTTTTCTGGTATAATTTCAATATTTTTTATCATTATTATTTATTTTTATTTTTCTTCTCTCTTTTTATTTTCTTACACATTATCAAAGATCCATTTTTTTAATGTGTGTTATATGAGCTCATTTTTATGTGTAAAAAATATTTTCCCTTATCGTAAGGTAGATGCGAATTTGTTTAAGATTTGATCATTTTTTATATTTAGTCAGCTTATATTAATATTTGATTTATTTTCTTTTAATTTGATTAATACCTTAAGTATATATACAAAAATAAATTTAATGCTTTATTTTTTAAGTGGTTAAAATAATTTAATGTAAGATCATAAATACTATTTACATTCTTAAAATATACGTTAACAAAACTTATATTTTAATGTGCTAACGGAGTCTTTTTTTTTTGTGGAATGAATAGTTTACAATACTCGGAAAGAATAGTTTCTATTACTACTATTTGCTACGATAATTGCTTAATATGAAGCACAAGTGTATGTGACATGTCAAGTTTTGCCTTGGTCCTCGCCATCATCAATTCTCATTTGTAAGGTATTTGTTAATAAGTGTTTCGAATGTACTGATTAAAAAAACTAAAAAGTATTGAATAAAAAATATAATAATTAAATATTTTAGGAAATTAAAAATATCATATTTAATATTTTATTCTTTTAATAATTTTTTATTAAAATAAAGAATATCAAATGTTACATAAGAATTTATTTTTTGTGATAATATGATAATTTATTTATTTTAATATAAATGTAGAGTAATAAATTTAACGGCATATGTTTTATTATAAAGTATTATAAAATCAATTTGTTGACATATTTAATTTGTGTATCATCTATTATTATTATAAACAGAATTCGATTCTTTTGTCTAAAATTTTTAGTTTTTTAAAAAATATTTAATAACTAATTGAACATAAATAAAAAAGGAGATAAATTGTAAATATAAATATTTTATATATATATATATTTTAAAATTTTAATTACTTTTAAATATATAGAGTTTTTTTTACTTTTCAACAAATTATTTTTATTTAAATACTCTTTAGTACTCAAACTGTCTCTTCTCTTAAAATATTTTTAGTAAAATCAAATAGATAAAACTCGTTCTATTCAATCACTCCATTATATTATAACATAATTATGTAATATTCTTAAAATACATAAAATATATTTATTTTCACAGAAAATTAATTTTAATATATTTTATATTATTATTCAATTATGTGTTATTACAATAGAGTTATCAAATTTAACTAGGAAGTCAAATGAAAAGATTACATATTTGAGAGCAAAATAAACAATATTTAAAAACAATTACACATAAAATAAAAAAATTTAAGAAGATTTGGCCCGTAATGATAAAGTAACTCCCCTAATTATTAGATTGTTAAAAGAATCTATCCTCTTAAATAATTATTATCATAATTAATATCTTTTAATAAATGATAAAACATAAGTGTGTGATAATATAAAAAATTATTAGAATTAAATAATTTCTCTTTGTATAAAAATAAAGAAATTATCATGTATTATGAAAATAATACAGCAATTCTATTATAAAATAAAACATTGAGTTAAATTAAATTTATAATATCATATAATAAAAATTAAGAGTTTAGTTTTAATTTAATATTAATATAAAAATTTTGATTATTATTTAATCACTTTTTAACATATTATTTAAAAAATTATTTTTAACTTATTGTTATTATGATTAAAATTTTATGTTAATAAATAATTAAATAATAGTTTTAAAAAATTTATATTAAAAAAATAAAATTATATATAAAATTTGGAGTCAAAATCCTTTATTTTTAATGAGATAATAAGATAATATCATATTGACGAAAGAAAGACGAAGGCATTTGGTTTGGTGGTATGATTCTTGCCTTGGGTGCAAGAGGTCTTGTGTTCAATTCTCGGAATGTCCCTTAACTATACTAATTTAACCATAAAAGTTTTTTTCTTTAACTTAGGCGTTAGTGTAGTAGATTCTATGAAGATACTTTTAAGTTATACAAAAAAAAAGTTATGTTAGAAAAAGAAACGTATAAAAAATTTTAAATATTAAAAATAAATTTTATGACTTATTATTTGGATCTAATATAGTATATTTTGTATCTATTTTTTTAATAAAATAATTTAAATTTTAAAACTTAATATAGTTTTAGATTTTTTTATTGGTATTAAAAGAATTAAAGAGATATTAGTGCAGTGGATCATAAGAAAATACTCTTAATTTATATAAAAAAAATTATATTAGAGAGAAAAATATATAAAAAATTTTAAATGTAAAAAATAATTTTTAAACTTATTATAATGAGTCTAATATAATATATTTTATATTTATCTCTATAATAAGATAATTCAAATTTTAAAATTTATTATACTTTTAAGTTGTTTTTTGGCTGGTATTAAAAGAAAAACTAAATGTTAGCAATTTATTTGGAAACGTAAAGGTTCCAAAAAGGAAAGAAAAATAAAGGTGAGGTAAAATGCACCTGCACTTGAGATTTTAGAAGATGTAGGTCTAAAACTAAGTGGATGAAGATTGAGAAGACTCTTACACAGCTGGAGGGGTGAAGCGACAGATGACGGCGATTGCATTAGTTTTCTATTCCATGATGAATCATGCGACGGAGAATCCTAGGACGCCCATCCAATCATCTAATTTCTCACCCATTAGAGACGGCGAGCCTGCTTCCACTGCGAAAAATTATTATTAGGAAGTTATTTATTTAAGTTTTGCAATATCTTTTCAAAAAAAAATTAATAATTTTTTTACTATTTAATAAAATAAATATTTAATAAAAATAAAATATTTAATATTTTTAAAATATAAAAAATATTTAAAATTTACTTAAAAACAAAATTTAAAAATATAGAATTATTATTATTTAATACATGAATAGAAATAATTTAATTTATAAAATAAATTACTTTTTTTAAAATTCTTTAAAAAAATTTATTATAATTATTTTAATTTTAAAATAAATTAATTTAAATATATATTTAATGATAACTAGCTTTGTATATTGTTACTGTTTTTAAAAAAAATTTAATATAGGCCAACAATAATAATTTATAAAATTAATATAATTACTATTAAATAACACAAAATAAAAAAATATATATCTTACTCCTTCAACTACATTTAAAGTTGTCAACATTATTTATACTTTTTTCAGGGAGTTGCTAGGCTATTTTTTATTTTTTTATCATGCCTGTTAACTATTTACTAATATTACTTTTTATAAGAAATATTCAAAAAAAATTCAGTATAATTAATAATTAATAAATAATTAATAATTTTTTAAAATGCCAATAAAGACAATATAAGCACCGTGGTGCTTTTTATTTAAAACTTATTTTAAAAGTTGTTATCCATTTATAATAACTTAGATGTGAATTTCTTTGAGACTTTATTAATTGCGTAGTACCAATTAATTAACAAACGCCCTAAAAACGTTTTAAATAGAAAGGGCTAAAAAAAGACCAAAAACAAAATCTCTTAGTCAGTAAGTCCGACTAAGTGTTAGATTTTGATAGTTGGATTTTCTCATATTTTTATTAAGTTTTATTGAGAGTTTGTTGTCAATATATTTTATACGAGAGATAATTATGTTCTCAAATTATTATTTCTTGACAAGAATATTGATAGTTTGTATTAAAGAAACTATAATAGAATTAATCATTATTCTATAGCATAATAATTAATATAATATTCCCAGCATTTTAACACAAAATTAATTAAACAATAACATACTTTAACTAATTATAAAAATATAATTATTTTTTAATAATAATGTAGATAGACATTTTATATAAATTTTTAAAAATAAGACTATATACCAAAAAATTATAATAGATATAATAATTTTATTCTTTGACATTAATGATACTAATTAATTGTCTTCATGTTTAGTTAGCTTATATTATCATTTGATTCATTTTCTTTTATTATATTATATTATATTAACAGGTAAGCATATTATGTTAGTTAATACCAAAATAAATTAATAAATAAATATATTTATTTTATTTATTTAAATTATCAATACTCATTAAATCAGCTCTTATAATAAATACATTAACAATAATCTTTGATTAAAATATATTTAATATTTTAATGTGCTAATAGAATTGTTCTTTTCTAAAAGACAATGACTTATAAGTCAATCAATCATAATTCATATGACACGCAACTAAATTTTCAGACGGGGCGAATGCTAAGAGGTGCAAACTTCCATTACTCACCAATGAAGATACCGCGTGGGTTCAAATCTTGGAAGAAAAACTGGTTAGGTGGGCTCTAGCAGCAACAGGGTCCCAATGTCGATGGGAATAGAAAAAAAAAAAAAAAAAAACCTTCCATTTTATCACAAGCATTTACTGAATTTATATAGTTTCAATTCAATGAGTTAATTTTAAATTAAAATACTTACTCTCATAATTCAATGTAACCTTACTCAATTTTTTGCAAATGTGTGTTGAAGATTTCATTAAATTTTTATTAAAAAATAAAAGATAATGACTACATGATTAACAAATTATATCTTATTTGAATTTTTTAAAAAAATAAAATTTTAGAATTTGTAACAAAAATACCAGAAGATAGTAAAATAACTAAAGAAACAAACTTATCTTAACTATTTTCACGATTTTTTTTATAATAATTATCTATATTTTTCTTAGTCAATATTATGTTACTTAAGTTATTATATGTAATTAGGTTGTTGGTAAGAGAACTAACAAACTTTTATGGATTTATTAATTATTTTATTATTTATTTAAATTTTTTAAACTGTTTTCCATTTGACTGTGTTTCATTATATGTTATTTCGTTTGATTAGGTATGGATAAATTTCTTAAAAGAAAATTAATTTTTAATTTTGTTTTCACAATCTAATGAAAGTAATAGTCATTATCATGTAAAATTGTTCAAAGTAAAAATAAATTTGAGATAAATTAAGGGAATTTTTCTGTGAATATGTTCTTTTTCAGTCAATTATAAAACATAAGTTTTTGGTTTACAATGACTAAACTAAAATATTTTTTCTATCTATTAAAATGCCATTAATAAGTTAATGATGTGTTATTTTATGATATATTTCCTTTTATTACGTCTAAAAAATTTTATTGATAAATTGATCTTTATACTATTTTATGATATTATTTTTTGATTATATATGTCTAAAAAGATTATGTACAAGAAATTAATTATTAAATAAAATTTGAACTTAATTATATTTGACGAAAGAGCACCCATTGACCTGAGGTCCTGGCTCCACTGCTTTCATACCTCAAGATGCATTACAATGACCTCGTTATATTAAAAAAAACAATAATGGCCAATAAGTTAGCTTCAAGACAATTATTGTATAATATAATATACTACTCCAATTGTTAAGTTCTCATTTCTCAGCACATTATAAAAAAATCGGTTTTCAAAACCAAATTATTTTTTTTTTTGGGTAATCAAAACCCAATTACTTAAACAAAACAAGATAACGTTGTTTATTAGATGTTCTGAAAGATACAGCCACAAAAAATGAAAAAAAGTTATAGATATAGATTTCAAATCTTTTACTGGATAGGAATAGGATACGTATTGAAAAAACGAGTGAATCAATGAAGAGATTTTTTTTTTCCAAAACAAAAAAAAAACCTTGATCTTGTTTATGCACGAAAAGAAAGTGTACGGTGGAGTACAGTACGTGTGGGTGAAGACATAAATCTAACAATGCGTAACTGAAGATATATATCTAAAAATGGCTAACTACAAGATATAAATGACAAATCCAACAGTTCACGTGGACATTTTTCTCTGTTTGCGATTTGGTCAACTGATAAAATCAAATTGCATCAACTTAAAAGCATTGAGTTTCATTTTTGTTGGAAATTTCTCTTTATTACCACGGTAAGCAATCTCTAAGATTCATAATATAGCTGGATTTTTTTTGGGTACAATATTGCCTTTTTCACGTACCAAAAAGACAACTTCCTGTGTTTTGGGTCCTTATATACTGTGTATGGGTATCAAAACTTCAAACTTAAATTCAGCCCATGACCCGAATTCCATTTGTCGTGGGCATGGACATGGGGAACAAACTAACATCGACAGCTCCCAAATCAAAAATCCGAGAGAAGATCTTCCCCCACAGTCCCGTGTCTACATTCTGCGAAGCAGCCTGAGTTGTCCCTCGAGAAACTTGGGCCAGAGCAAATACAGTTGCAGGCTGCGGCTTGCACCAGATGAGCCATGGCCACCGCATTCGCATCCTCGTCTCCTCCCCCAATTGCAACCTTCTATCCTATTTTCCGCTCCAAGTCATGTTTCTCTCTTCGAAGTACAACCCATCCATCTCTGCCATCTGCAATCTCGTCCGCCATTTTCCCATCCAAAAAAATCATCATTTTTCACGAACCAACTAGTGTAATTTCTCGACCTGGTAACAGACTTGGGCGAATTCGTGCTGCTCCTGAAGATGTTCTACCTTCTGAAGCCCCCGCAGCTGATACTATCGAGCAAGTAGTCTCCACCACCGATGATGGGGTGTCCACCACCATATCAGTTCTTCTCTTTGTTGCCTTCATTGGGCTATTCATTCTCACTATTGGGGTATAACCGCATAGTTCCCTACTTTACTCTTCCTTTTTAGTTTTTTCCTTGTTCGAATGCGCCTGGTTAGTGGTTACTTTTCTGGGATTCAGCTTGTTGCTTAAATGGGACGGCCTGTTTGATTTGCAGGTTATTTACTTAGCAGTGACAGATTTCCTGCAGAAGAGAGAGAAAGAGAAATTTGAGAAAGAAGAAGCAGCTAATAAGAGCGGGAAGAAGAAGAAGAAGAAGAAGGTCAGAGCTAGGGCTGGGCCTAGAGGATTTGGGCAAAAGGTTGATGAGGACGAGGACGATGATTAGGATGCAAATAATTGCATGAAAGCCATTTCAGGGCCTCTGCAAATCTGCCGTTGAAATGGGATTTTACTTTAACCTTTTTCTTTTTGTTCGGTTAGCCAATTGCTTGTCTTGACAATCTGATTTCGAGTTTTGAAAATAAACATGGTGATCCTTTGTATACGGCGAAGCAGGTGAATTAGTGAACATCTACAGATTTACCTTATTAGGATTGATGAAATTCCATGCAACAACCTATCAAGATTTGCTATGCTATCGTTTTTGTCCATTAACCGTTGATTTTTTACTCTGATGAATGTTTCTCTTTAGAGAGTTTGGTATATGGATTTAAAATTATGGTGAAAAGCTCCTTTTTGACCTATTTATTAGTGATTATTGTTTAAATTTAAGCCTATTAAACTTGTTGCTAGTGACGGGGTATGCATCCTTGGTCTGGTTGACAGAGAGTGAGAGGGTGAAGGTGGGTTCTACTGTATGCATCCTTTATACAGTATACTCCATCAAGCCCTTGTAATCCAGGTTTCCTAGATTAGGGTCAATAGTAAGCAATACGAGGAATTGGTTTTGGTGGCCTATTAGATATAAAATGTGAACGACTAAGATTTGATTTTTGTAGATGGGTTGTTCAGGGGTTTGACGTTGAAAGACGGATTGTGGCTATTAATGATTGGAAGCTCACTGTAACTGGACCTAAGAAATTGGGGGGCTGATATTGGTAGTTACATCAGCTTGGATGTGTGTGGTGCAAACAAGCTCGGCAATGGTGTGAACATCTGATTCCAAGCTGGATGAATCCCTTTGAGTACTTCTGGACCAAGGTTGACCCCTTGTTCTCAAATTCATGAACCTCCATATCAAACAGCATGAAACTCCGCTGTAAGCCTAATATTTGCAATGCTTGATGTTGCACTTTTTGCCAAATGCCAAGCACACAAGTGGTGATAAACTTTTGAAACACATTCTTGATGTCGTTACACATAGAGAATGGAATCTGTTTTCTTTCCCTTCATTGCTTTCACCAGCTGCACCAACACCCAAACATACGTCTCTTCTCACTCATTTGATATGAAGGCACGTGCAAGCAGACACAACTATTTGTTTAGGGTGATTTTAGCTGGCTAAGATTACGAAGGGTTTGTTATACTTGTTCCTTTTGTAGTGTCAAAGGCCAAAGCATTAATAAAAACACTTATTTATGTGAAACACAATATGGGGTCATATTCAGCCTTGTCAATCAACTAGCTTAATGCTGCCATTGCATCACTCTCCAAGGTCTTTTCCCTTTTACCTTGTCAATGTGGCTGTAAACGTCTTTCTTTCGAAAGCCTGCATTCACATAGCCACCTGATAAACTAGCAACGTACCCCATAATTTGACTACCCCCAATTCCACATTAGCTTATGCCAACAATTAAGGCAGCGTCTGCATATTATGGTGCGTCGCGGTAGCAAACGTGTACCACTAGTTATAGAAAGGGATGAGCATGCTCCTCCACAAATCGAGACTCATGCCACTTTCTTAGTATCGTTATCCAAGTCGAAACAGATTGAAGCCCTGCAGCCAAGCCTTCTGATAGCCCTAGGTCAGTAGGTGCCCTTTGACGGTCTGGATTGTTATAGTATTTTTCTTATCTCTCCAATCTAGCTCCACTTCCTTATCACAGGAACACATTCTTAATAAGATTACCTCTAGAACTCCACTGCCTTAAATATTTGAATAAGATAATCAAGAGGAGTCATTTAAGAGACTAGCTTTGGGAATGGTATCAATATTTACATCAAAATAATGAATAAAAACGCATCTGTTTATTACCTGCACCAACGCAGTGACTGGTTCAAACGATTGTGGTACCAAGAGATGAAGAGAGGGATCACGTACGCTGCACAAGACTGAGATTTCAACTTGGTGCTTGCTGCCTCGAACAGATTTGAGGTTCATAAAAAAGTGGGTCACTTTGCTCATTGCAACCGACCTGCATGTTTTTAATTATTTTTTTCTCGAGTCATTTAGTGAAGATTGAGAGATTGTGTGATGGGAAGGAAGATCAAATGTTCGCCCTGTAGAGAATAGTTGTTGATGAAGTCTCCTTCAACGATGGTTGTGAAGGGCATCCAGATGGCAGAAAAGAAACCCCACATGCAGCATGTTAGGGATCCTTCGATTGGCGGTTTAAATTTAAATTTATGTCCGCACCCAACTATCAGGAGTAAATTTGATAAAGGGGTGATGATTCAATTTATTATAGACAGTTGAGTTGCGGTTTTTATTAAATTCTTGATTTGAGTAAAGAAATTCGTTGACAGATGAGATTATTCTGGTTGTTTTACATTTTCTATGCATTAATGCTAGTCAAAACCTGTAACAATGTGCTTTTGACATGACCTGGTAATATGTTTAGAGGAGCAAGATCTTATCAGTTTGATTTAAAGGGAGAAGAAAAAAGAACATTAAACACAATTTCATACCACTCATTCTTTTCCTGCGGTTGCTTATCCAAATTCTAGAAAACCTTTTTGTGGCAGCTCTTTTTTTTTTTCTCCTTTTATAACGTCAATGAATAAATAAGAACTAGTTTTTCATTATTTTGTTAAAACTTAAAAAAAGACACTCAGTACAGTATCGCTATCACCCCAAAAAAAAGAGGGAAAAGTAAACTCCAACAAAAAATGTACTCTTCAAAGAGAGAAAAAGTCAATTAACCACACATGAAAGAAAAACCCTGCCCTCACCTAAACATGAACAGCTCTCCACATGGCAACATTTTGTACGGTCGCGTCAACTTATAAACTACCTCACCATTATATAATCTTTACATCACCATTATATAATCTTTACACCCTTAAATAGGCTTATATAATCACTTTATCTCCTCTTCAGGGGCATCAGGTGTATTAAAACATCTGAACCTCATCTCGCTTAAACTCTGTATAAACTTAAAACTACAAAATGTACAGTTCTCCAGTACAACCGACAACTTTATTTCCTATCGGCTATTACCTATCTCGACTGATAGATAGGTAAACATAACCTCTGGATGCAGGAGAAAGAGGGAGAGAAGGAAGCTCACACTATCCTCAGTTAGCTGTACAAACATTATTTTTCTATGCCACCTAAGCAGGATGAGGAGACTGAGCAGCAATTCTCCTTTCTGCAAGAAATTAGATGATCGGTTGGCAAGCTACAAGTGTAATAACTTAGCATAACATAACAACAAACTTGCATATAGTGCATGTTTGGGAATAGCTTAATTTTAGGAAAAAAAATCTGTTTTTTTTTTAATTTTGACCACGAAATAAGCTAATCCAAACCCATATAATGGTACAATTAGCAGCGGCAGAATGCATTGGTGTTCATGCATGTATCCTATAGATGCATGCATTTAGATAAAAATGCACCTAAACCACACACATGGATGCAGAAATACATGAGAAGAGTGAGAATGCAGACAAGGAATAACATGGAAGGATTAAGTACCTCCAGCAGCAACAAGTTTCTCTACACGTGCGACAATATGCTTTCCATAGGTGTACTTTTTCAATGCATTCAAATGAACCTTAATCCGTGAAAGAATCAGCTCACGTTGTTGGTCATCACAAGTCTCCAGCACCTTTTGTACAACATAATTTGCAAATTGATCTTTCATCATCGCCTGTATATAAAAGGAACCTGAATTATCATTTTGCAAAACTTATGAAGAGGGAAAAGCCTCATTGAAAGAATGACAATCGTATAGTTTTGTCAAGACATGCTGTGAGAGTTAACTAGAACATCCACAGCATTGACGATCACAATTCTGTAGTGAAAGAATTATGGTAAAAAATTAACCTTCCTTCTCCTTGACCATTACAGTTAGGCAACAAAGTCCAAGACTGAAAATGTGAAATCACTTCATTCTGTTCAAACACTGAAAAGCCTTGGATGTATTGAGACCACTATTTTGAAAAAGAAAATCTAAAGGTCAAAATCTTTCAATTAGAGTAATATCTACCAAGCTTAAAGCCAAATTGGACGGATATTTCTAATGGCTTTGCAATGATCAGTTGTGCACCAAGATCATTGACACTCCAGCCTCCCTCAGATTCAAAACAAATACTACTTTGTGAGTATCAAAAGCATATTTGGACAAAATTGGCTTTTCATGGCTCTATTAACATCACATTTGCACAAAATTGGTGACCAGGAAAACAAAACAGCCCCATTCCACCATCATGGAATCACTTTTATCTGGGGGTAACAAATGGATTGATTTTGAATAGGATCATTAATGGATGATAAAAATAAATGAATAATTCATTTAGGATTCATTAAAAAATTGTTAAAATCATTCAATCCATCCATAACCTATTTTAATAGATGAATATCTAATCCATCCATTAATCTAATTTAATAGATGAATATCCAATCCATTCATTGTTAACTAGATGCATCTAGACTCTTTTATGTCCAAATACATTCTCTTATACAAACTATATAGATATCCATTGGATATCAAATAAATATTTTAATGATCCACTAACCATCCATTAACTAAAAATCCAATTTATCTAATCTATTAAATTTATTATTATAATTGGATGGATTGGATTAGATTTAGATATGGATGGATTGAATGGATCATGGATTAATGGATCCAATTGTTACCCTTATTTTTGTACGAAACACATCTCAACTTATGTGAAGGAAATATTTAACAAAAAAGTCAGACAAGCACTGTAAGTCCAGTTCATGCAATAGGATCAGAAATAGTAAGATCATTTGTGTCCAATTATGATGGTGCTGACCTTAAACACGGTTTTCAATGTCACCAGCTTCCAACACAGTGGATTTAAAAATGTAAATTAGCATTGCATTCTAGTTTGCCTCAACGAAAGAAGGGATTAAATATTCATTAAAAAGCAAAAAAAAAAAAGTTCAAAAAACCTGAAGAGGCTCATTTTCATCTGTGGAGCCAAGCATCTCATTTACTAGTAATTGGCGTTCAGAAGGACCTCCAAAGGTCAAACACTTCTCCACAACGTTGGAGGCAAACTTCTGTTGACTCATTTGAACTATCTTGCCTGCTAATTCCTTTATTATAGCAGAACGCTCATGAGGTTTCCCATGTTCCAGTACATGCTGTTATTAAGGGGAGAAGAAACCAAAACAAGATCAGCTCACAAATATAAACAACATACTGCATAGATATCAAAGGAAGTAATAACAAACAGTGTTATGTTTAGAAGGGACTAGAAGCCCATATCATGAGAGAACCAACCTTGGATTGCATGTTACAAGAATAAAGCAAATTGGACAGCATGTTATAAGATAAAGCAACAAATTTTCAAAGATAAAGAATCATAAGTAGCAATTATCACTGAAGAGTTACATGTATTCCCAAGACATTTGTGATAAATGAAGTAAAAAATATGTCAAAAAATTAAGTTTCTAGATATCACTGACGAGGAGAATGCTTTATGTAATGTTTTGAAGCCTACCAAAGGAAAAGACATTCATATTATCAAAAAAATGTCAATTAACAGATTTGCAGTAAAAAAAAAATAATATAAAGGAGAATAATTTCAGAACACATGATGACAGGAGAGTTGTTACAACTGCACTCAACCAAAAGTACAGAAAAACTACAACCATAATTGTTTCTCTCAAGAAAGCTTGATTGCAGCCAAGAATGCACATACAAAAATCCATGCTCAGAAAACCAAACAAAACATGAGAATTGTAAAAGCATACTTCCACTTTAATGGCAATAACTGCTGCAACAACAAGCCCAAACTGTAAGTAGTCAGAATAAATTAGAAACCTGAACAACATAATTGCCATACTGATCCTGAGCTAACATGCTATCTGCTCCTAAAATCTCATCCATAACTTTCTGCTGTGTTTTAGGGTCTTTGCAGTGCTCCAGTACTCTCTGCCATGTAGAAGGTATAATTATACAGCCAAGGATCTAAAGTGAATAATAGTAGTAACATGAGCAGGGAAGAAACTTACCTGTATCACCCGGCAACCATATGGATGCATTGAAAGTGTCACAACTTGATCAAAAAATGTTGAAACAATAAAGTGGATTGCATCTTCGGGGACGCATTCAATACACTTCTGAATGACATGGTTACCATTCTGATCACGTACACAACGCATGACATTACCATCAAGCTCTTGAACCATATTTATCTTCTGGTCCAGATCAACAACTTCTATGGCCTAAAGAGGGATGTATAATTAAAAAAAAAGGATGAGATATTCAGAACATTATGAATAGAGAGCCATACATAGAAATATCAATTACTGGCACCCAAAGTTGTCAATACCTTTTGAATGACCCTGCAACCATACATTTGAAGACTAAGTGTCAGAACATGGCCAAAAAGCTTGTTGGCTAATTCTCTTCTTTGGGAGGCAAGTCCATGTTCAAAAAACTGCCACATACCAACTATTGCTCAAACAAGATCCATGAAAGAGAATAAATTGAATATGCAAGGGGCAATATAGAAAGAGTAATAAACTAATAATTACCTTTTGAACCACGTAATTACCAAAGACATCAGTCATCAAAGCAAGAGCATGTGGCATGATTTCCTGATAAACCATGTTTTTTTTTCTTCCGTAGTTGCTGTTTCAAGTTTTTGTTGAATAAATCGGCTCCCATATTGATCCGCACTACCCATGAAAGAATATTAATTGAATTTAATTCTTCAGGATGGCAGCATAAAATGCAGCATCACAAGACTAATAGCAAAGAAGATACCTGAATTCGACAACATGACCAGCAATTTCAGAGAGCTCAAAACACTTGGTTTTATTGCTTTTAAACTCTTCCAAGAGAGAAGATGCAAAGCTTTCATCCAAGTTCCCCACATCTACATGCCAAGGTCCCATGACCCCAGCTAAATTCCTCATTCCAGAAGCAAAGCGCATATTCAGTTCATTGTGCCTAATAGGACTGCCAGATCCAACTGGAGAAGTGGAGACAACAGAGCTTGCCATTGGACTTCCCGGGTAAGACAAGCCAACACCATATGCAGGATTTCCGTAATAGCCATGATGATTGGAGCCGCCTGATTTACCACTCAGTGGAACATTGTACTGTGACTTCTGAGGTGAGATCAGAGCCCCAAGATAAGCTTTCTGAAGCTCAAGTAAATTCATGTATGAATTACCTAAGTAGTTCCTGTCCATCGAGGGGTCATTAAGAGCAGCAAGTTGTGCCGCAGCATACTCAGATGTCCTAAAGTACTGAAGATACATGGGATCAACAAAAGGAGCCTGCAGAGCACCGCCTGCAGTTTGATTTCCCATTCTACCAAGACTATGCACATCGGATGGAGCAGCAGCTCCAGAAGCCAAACCACCTCCAAGAATTCTTGAGTCCATTCCAGAGGCTGCCATTGCTGATGCTGGAGCAACATTTTCAAACAGGGGTGGCAGATTACCAGTGCCAAGTTGGTTAGTCATCAAGGATGTCACTGCTGGATTTCCAGCATACCCACTCAGGCCATAGTTAGTGAATGATGAATTTGTACCATCTAAAGGTTGGTATTGAGCTGGCAAACTACCTCCACCACTAAAATGAGAGGTAGGCGATCCTTTGAAATATAAGTTATTGGAAGGAACAGTAGACTTTTGTAGCTCGACTTGCCTATCCAAGGATAAATTGTTAAGGTCTGACCCACTTCCACTGCTCTTACCTGAATTTTGCAAGTGCCCTGATTCAGACTTCTTTAAATATGCATGTTGTTTGCCGTGATCCTGACCACCTTGCATACCAAAAAGATATCTCTGGTGATTATCAACATCTGACTCAAACTGTGATGGCAGATGGTTATCATCATCTAACACGTCATCTGTTGACAAGTTCATGCCCGACAATGCAGCCATGAGATCAGCAGACTCATTGATGCCAGATGAAATACCATTAAATGCGTCTGGACTGGCAATATCTCTCTTCTCAGCAGCAACAACTCTCCCGCCACCAATAGGCGTGAGGCAAGGACTGGGAGCCCTGGCAACAAGTTGTGGATCAGGAGTAGTGCTTCTTGACAAAGAAGATCCTAGTACAGCAGCATAAGAATAAGAAGCTGGCGGGCCAATATTTTGGGCTGCAGATGATACTTGAACATTTGATCCAGATCTTAAAGCATCAGTGGTGGTGGAGTCACGGCGTAAATGAGCCAGCTCTGCTTCAGCAGAACTTTTAATATCAATATTTTCATCAAATGCATTGCGGCTGGCTGGACGAGAAGGAACACCTGTGACAGAGGTGTTACGCCCCAAATCATCCTGCACAATTACTGGTTATAAATGATGGGTAGGAGATAAAGGGGGCAGAAATAAAGAAATACAAGAAACAGATCTAAGCAAATATATATTAAATTCACTTCAGATATGTCAACAGTTGATAGTAGCAAGTGAAATAAATATTGCTACAAGATATAACTCAGTAGGAAGTTTATTTTACCCACAAAAAAAAAGCTTATGCATTATAATGTAAACTTTCAAAATGCAAAAAAGAAACAAAGATTAATCTGAACATATCAGAGACTAGCAGACATGAATTCTGAAATACAGAGAAAACATAGGCCATAATACCATGATCAACATATGCCCTGCTTCAATACTGTGAGGTTTAAAAATGTGCCAAAACATAAAATTCTTTGGAACTGCTGGATGCAAACCCCACACAAAGCCAAGAAAAATCAACTCCAAAATTATCCAACTTGTATGTAGTTTGAAAGGTTTTAATGTGCCCAAAGTATTTTACAGTAAATGCAACACATTAACTAGATAGAGCAAGGCACTGAACAATCAGTACCAATATTTTCAGCCAATATGAAACTAAAAAGGCAGCTACTACTGGACAACCATAAAGGAATATCAGTAGAAGTAGATAGAACAAAAACAAAAAGATTCTGATGAATTCAGATAATAAGTTATGCAGCCATTTTCCAACACCATAAGCACTAGAAATAACATTGTAGAAGCTAAAAGCCAAAAAAGTACAGACCACAAAGGCATGTTGTCATTTGGCATTGCATACATCAAACTTATTTTGAACAAGATCACACATCTGAACACAAATCAATATTTAATTTAAAACAAAATCTCAAACTGAACAAACAGGATTCGCAACCTTACAACACGTGCATCAATAAACCATGTGTTCAATGTAAGAACCAGTCTGTCATGATGTGTCAAAGATCAAACTGAAAACAAACAATGGCACATCATACAATCCAGGGAAAATTATTTATTAAAAAAAAAAAAACAGATGCAGCACGGAGTCAAGGAATATCACAAGTTGAAAGAAGCAAGCCACCTGGAAAATTTCTGCAAGGCTCTTTTGTTTGCTCCCAAGTCCTATGCCTGGCAAACCAATCAGTCCATCACCACCCCAATCGGCCGAACCTCTTAATTTTTCATCATCCACCTCAATCTCTTGTTTCCTTGACTTAAAACCCGGTGGGGTCGAAAACAATGATCTACCACCATTATCATCAGTTCTGTTCACTTTCCTCCTATCTCCAATCCCACCCAGAACTGAAGCTCCACCTTTTAGTCTTTGTGCAAACCTCCAATCCTCCTTTGATATCAATGGAGGTGGAAGCCGGGGATTCAAATTCACATTCGAGTAATAGTATGAAAGATACGCCGGATCAGACCTAAGCTCTTCCTCAGACGCAAACACATTTCCATTTTTAGCCCTTGGAAACTCCGAAAAGGCAGCAGTAGCAGCACCGCCACCAAATAACCCTCCAACTGCACTTAAAGAACCCTCGACGGTTGGAGGCGCTGATCCACTCCTATACAAATTGAGTTCGCGTTCGCGATCGTCAGCCTCCTGTCGACGTTGCTCACGAAGTAACATCCCTATCTCTTTCTCCAATTCATCACCAAAAGACGCCTCGTTACTGCCAAGCATCGGTCTCCTTTCCAATTCAGACAACATTTTCAAAATCTCAAATTGATCATCAGACTTTCAACAGCCCGAAGTAATCATCCACCCAATATAGCTAAAACTGATCACTACCCGCCACCAGAAATCAAACCCTAAACCGCAAAACAACAGAAAAATTCAAACTTTTCCATCACAGCGTCTAAACCCCATATTTACAACTTCAGAAAATGCTCACTAGCAACTAGTGGGGAAAAAAAAACTATTGCCATGAAAACTGCACCGAAGTCATTTCTGGAGCTGAAACAAAACTACCCAAAGAAGAATCAATCAGAAAACGAGATTACGAGATTTAATTCGAGTTTCCGTGAGTTGGTTTCCATAATTATCAACAACAAATTCCTAAGGCGTGTTTTTCCATCTGATAATATCTACAAGCACAAAATTAACGTGAGAAAGTGTGTCAATATAAGAAAAATGGTAAGAAAGAAAAAAGACTGAGCTAAGGATTGGTGCAGTGAGACCAAAAAAGGGGAGGAATGAGAGAGAAGCGATGTTGGAGATCAATCTGGCGGCGATTGGTTCTTACGAGAACCCTTAGGGTTTTGTTCCATTTGGAGGAGGATTAAATACAGTGATAGCAAACGCAACCCCAATCATATTTGGTTTTTCTTATTAAAATTTCCCTAAGTTTTCCATTTTCTGAATCACGGAAATATCCACAATATTTTATTTATTTCCCAAAGATCAGGGGTAATTGACCAAGTGATAACCGACTCATGCCATTGCAGAGAGAGATGGTGTTACTGTTTACTTTCTTTTTTCCCTCGTGTTCCTAAACAAGGATCTGTCACCGAGACACGTCCTCTCATTGGAAAATAGGGCAACCTACAGTAAATTTCGCATCAGTTGCCACTCTCTCTTCTCTTACGTTGGTTTTAGTTTCACTTCCAGAACTCTTGGCTACATTTTTCACGTTATATTCTTGGGTTTCTTTTCTTTTTCATAACTCTCTTTTCTCCCATATTGTACTAATGTACTTGCCACATATTATACTGGGCATGCCAGATTCTTGGCCTCCTCTTTTATGTTATATATTACCAAAAATAATACTTCATTTTCTTCGTTTTGTTTTCTCTTTTGGCATTGATCTGCAATGGATCAATTCCTATTTTATTTTGAAAAAACGATTGTTCCTAAATTCAATGCTAGGTAGGCAATTTATTGACTTGCAAGGATCTAACTTATTTAACTGCAATTTGCTGACCTTTACTCACCTAGTTAAATAGTCATAAATGGGGTCACCCATAAAGGGAAAAAAAAAAAGCCATCACTTTAAAGCACAATAGCCCAGTCAAAAATAAAAGCAAGTATTTTTAAAGAATTTTGTTATTTTTGTTATTTTTTTAAATAATCTTTTTAATATTTAATAAATAAAATATTAAATAAAAACTAAAAATATTTAATATTTTAAAAACATAAAAATTATTTAAAACTTATTTTGTTTAATAATTAAAAAATTATTAAAAAATGTGTTAAGAAAATATAAAATTATTTATTTTAAAAAGTTTAAAAAATTGTGTCTCGATGCATGTAGCCATGTACGTTTAGATTCACATGAAATTTTGCAGACCTTTTTCTATTTTTGGCGTAAATATATAACTGGGAGTAACTGCAAGCTCTCGTTGTGGTCCTAATTAACTAATGTTTGAATCTTGATTCTTCTCGGTCCAGTGATTACTTGATCTTCTTGTACGCAGCAACAGTGCGGTAATCTGGATCAATTAATTAAGTACATTAGCATTCTAAACTGATTAATTATGCCATTAATTAGAATTATCTGCAAACGCGTGAGTTCAATTTATTAACTGAAAGACTTTAAGTGACAACGTAATAACGATAGATTTTAAATGTTGTAGTAAGTTAGAGTTTTAAATGTTTGCAAAAAGGATACACGTGAACAATATGCATTGTCAAACAAGCAGTGTCTAGCTTAAGTTCATCCATTTCTTTAATTAATATTTATTATAGTTTTGCCAACTTTTAAATCTAAATGGGAAAGCCCGCAATTTTTTTTTTTATTTGGCAGGATGTCCGTGAATAACACCCAATTAATAGGAGGGTGTTTAGTTTTTTTTTTTATTTTGATTTTTAGTTGATATATTTTTACTTATAATTAAAAAAAGATTACATTATTTTTTATTTTTTCTTATTTTTAAAATTTTGTAAAACAAAAGTAAAAACAAGTTTAAAAACAAAACACAAAACGAAAATAAGTGACACTTTTGTAATTATTGATAAAAACATAGTAATTGAAAATAAAAATAAAAAAACAAATCTAACAACCTCTAACATTTTCTTCTCATTTATACCAGTTCTTTTTACGTTATAATGAAGTTTTAAATTACTCTCATCAAATACTCTAATATCCATTTGGACCATGCGTAAAAATTAATTCATACTTTTAATAAGCACGATTTTCCCAGTTACGTTCGTTAATTTGACTTTCATATTTTTCAAAAAAATAAATACACTACAAGAAATTTGACTTATAGTGATAATAAAAAACTGTCAGTAAAAGTTAAAAAATCGTAGATATATCTCATAAAACTTATACTGACAAACACTTAATTATGTAATATTTAATTTGCTATATCCATAATTTTTTATCCGTCATTAAAGGTTTTAGTGACAGTACAATTGCCCATTAATAAAACACCTGAATATTTACCAACAGTTTGTGATTTGTCACTATAAGATTTAGTAATAATAAATAAAATCGTCACTTAAACATCCAAATATTTACTCACGGTTGTGATTTTGTCACTATAAGTTTTACTAATAAATGTGATATGATATCAAAATTCGTAAGTAAAACCGATACCAACAAATATATTTCATGGGTAAAAACTTATTGTAATAGTTATTATAATTATAGATAATCAGTAGGTAAAACTTGAAATGATTATTTTTAAATTTAATTCTCACATTTCAAATTATCTATATACAGAAAAATAAATATATTTGAAAACTAAATTAAAATGAAACTTGTCCATTCATATTAAAAATAAAATTAAGTCTTACAACCATCTCAATATTACAAAGAAATCAAATTGGTGCATATATAATTGCACTTGTTGTCTCATTGTACCCAAAAGCAAAAAGATTGTCTAAAGTCTGATTGTACCAAAAAATAAAGACATTGTCTAAGTCACCAAGTTTAAACTAATTAGCCTCCTAATTTGCACCTGCAAGTAAAAATAAAATATAAAGATTAGTAGTTTACTCAATATAGAAAATATTAATAATTTAAGTAACTTAATTAATATTAAATACATACTTAAATATTAAATCACAGAATGTGAAACACAATGTGACACACCCCTTGCTTACAATATCAAAATAAAACACATACCTCCTTACACATGCAGAATCAAGATACAGCCCTATCCCATAGACAGTGAATCAAGTGGGAAGATAATACTAAAGGCAATCAGTGAATCATATATGCAGAAAATAAATGAATCAACACCTGTGAATGGGTCTCACCTATTTGCTGTATTCATGATTACTTGTTCAAGGTAAAATATATACACCAAATAGATCATGGAGAACCAGATCATGAATTTCATTTCTTCAATTGCAGCATGTAAAATGTCATTAACCTCCTCTCCAGAAAATCGATTTTGAATCAAAGTCAACACATTTGCCAACAAGCTTTCCACTGTCTTAAGTCTATCCTCTACATCTTTATTTGCAAATGAGGAAGCTTTTGACTTCTTGGAAGCTGGAATCTTTCCCAAACAGCGCACACGTCCCCTCTTTTCAGGTCCTTGTACTTTGGAATATATATCATCCTTCCAAGATGTGTGACTTTGTGTGTTTTGCGCCAATTGAGATGTTCCTGCCTCATTCATGTGTTTTCTTAATTCATCCTAAAGCATACACACATATACAAATAAGCAATTCATGACAACTACAATATATGATGGATATAAAAGCTAACTAAAACTACACCAACAATTCAAAAGAAAGAAAAATCTTACTATCACTATAGCGGCTTTCTCATTCACAATTGTCCCATCTTTACGAGTGTGAATATCAATGTATACTTCATAACGCTCAGGTGACACACCTTTTCCCTTTTTTTTCTTCCTAAAATCAAATAAACAAGTTGTTACAAATTTTATTAAAAAAAATGATTCAATATAACTACAAATAGAAACAAACCTTTTCAGCAATCATTTTCGGGAGACTTTTTGTGCCCATACAACGAGTATCTTCAAGCTTAGCACGATTTCCTCTATTAATTTCACTTATTTTCTGTATTTAATACAAGAAATCATTAGAAGAAAGTGAAACCAATGTTAAAATAATCAGATCTTAAGGTATAAAAAAGCATGAGGACTTACTTGCCCTTCTTCTGAAAACCAACGATGAACCAAATCACAGCCTATAAGGAAATTTCATAAAAACCATACTTAAATATTAAATTATAGATATATAGAATCACAGAACAGTCTCCAATATTAAATTTTTGACTGCTCAAGAGATGAAGCTACTTTATACACAACAACCTAACATAAGTCCTAAAAACAAGAGGAACATAAAAAGCATTATATACTGCACATTTTCAATAGAATACATTTTGAACATGATACTAAAAAACATAAGACATGTCTAATTATGTATCTTGCACCCATTAAAGAGTAGAAAATCAGATCCGTGAGTAAGTACCTGCTGTGGAAAATCCTCCTTTTATATATGACAAGTTCCAAAATGATGTCTGAAACAAATGATTCTCGTTGAAACTTTAGGAACCCCAACTACACCAAATTGAAGGCAATCTGATCAAGGAACAAGCATGGAAATCACATTAAAAGTTTCATAGCCAACTTATAATATGTTTGGTGTTTCACGATTTAGATAAGATACGCAACTATATGTAAAGAGAAGATAATGATGCATGCACGTTAATTAGCAGCACCCAATAAATATGCACCCGCATTTTTTTTTCTGTCAGCAGAACCTCTTCAGATGATGATGAGCTTTGCTTTGCCCAATTCTAGAATAGGAAGCTTAGTAATACAGGTCCCCACTTAAAGGGTGAAAGATGGAGGAGAACAAAATTGGATTTTTATGCCACAGGATTTAATTGAGTGTTGGAGTTGGTGCAACATGCTAAAGCAAACTAAATACTGTCCCTATTAAAGTACTATTTCCATTTAGCTGCCTTGAATAAACAACAGGTTATTATTATCTACGAAAGAACAAAGGAAGACATTTAAACTTGCAACACCATTTCTCAATTCCTAGTGAAAAATAAAAATTAGAAGCAAAAATATGGTATAAAATGTGAATGATATTAATGTACAGACAAGATGAGCTCAAGCCACAAAATTAAATCCACCTAATCCACATATTAATACTTGAAGAATAAGCAAAATGATAATCTCATGAGAGTCTCAGAATCTGTTTCATTAAGGCAAAAAAATAAATAAATAAAAAAAGTTTCATTACTTGCGTGACTTTGGCAGATAGAAGACTGAAGAAGAACTTTTTTTCTTCCCTACAAATATGTTATATTAGACATGAGAGCAGTACTTTATTTCCCAAGCTTAAATCTTTACTTCATGTACGCTGTTGTACGCACACAATTTTTTTTTTTTATAACATGAAAGGGTATATACGGTAGAATCTCATACATATACATGCATACATACATACATACATATATACATATGGTGGAGGACCCCATCTTTCTAATTCTTACTCTTTAGACTATCAATACAAATCAAAACACCAACCAGAGAATCTTCAATAAATAAATTATGTTTCTAAATTATATAGATAGAGTTAAATAATAACGTATTTCATTGAAATATCATTTTGAAAGGAATTAACAATGATATAGCTGGGCTAAATGAAATATACTATTTTCTAATTTGTTCTTGCTCTAATCTTCCAACTTTGATGTAGATAGAACTATACGCACGAACTGCAATTTTTTCCAAATAATTTGCAGAAGCATAATATAGCAGTTAGCATAATATGGCAGTTAGCAATTTTTTCCAAATAATTTGCAGGAACTACATCCACGAACTGCACGAACAAACATAGTAAACCTGTAAAATATAGTTGATTTGTGGAATTGAAATGGTAAATTAAAACAAACCAGTAAACCAGAGCCCAAATTTCTTTTACATTAAGCTCGTCACATGTTAACCAAATTGCTATCAACCAGAAAATGAAAGAGTTATCAAATTGCAAAATGGAAACCATTATCGGAAAATCAACACAGAAAAATCAATTTAAAATACCTAAATGGAGCGAGCAAAAGAGGTGGTGACAAAGAGGAGCAAAAGAGGACTTCCAATGGTGGACACGAACACGCACGGGAGGCTAGGGGTTGAATGGTGGAGAGGAACGCAGTTGACTAGGGCGGAGATGGTGGAGACAACGGAGGCGACTAGGGCGGAGATGGTGGAGACAACACAGGCAACTAGGGCGCTGGCTGGAGAGGTGGAATGGAACGAAGCCATGGTCGAGCACGCAGCGAATGTGGTGGAATGAAGAAGCAGAGTACAAAATGCAGAGTACTTCAAAAAAACTGTTTAAGTTAAAATAAAAAATTATTATAAAATGCATTAAGCGACAATAACTAACATCTGCAACTAAAGATTATATATACCAATGGTGTTTGAGATTATTAGTAATATTTAGTTATTTACAGTGATATATATATACTTTTGTAAGTATAGGTTATTTATATCTATAATTTTTAAGTTGTCATTAATATTTACAGTGACAGAAATATATAACTATAAGTATAATCTATTTATACTCATAATTTTTTAAATTATTACAGATACTTATAGTGATAATAATATATATATGTAGGTATAGATTAGTTTTATCCATAATTTTTATATTTGTCACTAAAATTGTCTGTGAGTATGTAATATTTTTCTTATAGTGATAGTGGACGCATCATATATCAAGTTTTAATTTTGACATATTTCTTACATGCAATTAATTATCATTTGAACTCTTGGAAATAATTAACGCTGTTTAAGTCACACTTTTTCAACGTTAACAAAAATGACGAATCAAAGCTAACAGAAAAAGAAGTGTTATGTGCTTTTAATCAGATCCGAACAAAATTAATGAATTATTGTATGCGTGACAAAAGTCATTTGGCCCATATTTTCTATGGAGAATTGCATAATATCTACATATAATTATTAGTTTTGATATTATTATATGTTGGATGAATTTATGTACAATTTAATGGTACTCATGGGGATTTGGAATTTGATATGTTAAAAAGATTGTTACTTTTGAATGTCGTTGGAGCATGCATAATGATTAGTTCTATGAAAAGATGGAGAAGCTTTTTCTTTTTTTTTCACTTATCGAAAAGTCTATGGTGTTATTTATACTAGGATGAGTAAAGTTATTATTCATATTAGTTCAATGAAAAAAAATTATAAAATCGTAGTCAATTATATTAAATCTGAAATTTTCCTCGAGAGTTGCAAGCGTTTTAAATTTTTTTAAATTTTTAATGAATGAGTGTGTTAATTTTTCTCAAAAAGTTGATAATTTCCGATAGTTCCCTGCAGCGTCCTAACGACTTCTTTGGGGTCATACTTAAAATAGATGGTTATAGGTCTGTCTTGCTTCTGTGAGTGCTTGTTGATCTTTTGTTTTCTTTGTCTTTATCTACCAAAAGAGGTGCACAATGCAATGATTAATACATAGTATTATGAATTGAATAAAAGTATCATTATCATAGAATTTATTAATTTATTTAAATAAAAATCTAAAACATTCAAAAGTTATTAATCGGAGTGAAAGTGAAGCATAATTTTCGATGAATATTATTTGTAATGAAAAATAAGAATCTAAAATACTTGATTGATTACTTTAAATATTCAGGATCAAAGCAGGATTATGTTTCATAAAATTTCATGGATTGCATTTAAGAATGGCAAAAATTAAGAAGGTCATCAAAGTTGAAGTGAAATTTTAATCATGATAAGACAAGCAAACTGGCTGACAATTAAATGGTCAAACAATTAAAAAAAAAACGCTCACAAATACAACGTTCATTAAATACAATTTTTTTAAAACATGCATATGATAAAGGATTCCTTTAAGAACTAATTTTCAGTCCTAAAATTGAGCGAGTCAATTCCAATTCAACCAACATATGTATTATATCATATGAACATTCATGTATAGCGTGATACTATTGTATATATACACACAGACAAGCATCATTAATCATATCATCACAAGAACGGAATGGGTCAGAGGCAGCGCTAGTGCTAGTCGATGAGATAAGAGATAGAAATCCAAAAAAATGTTGGTGGGGTGACGCAGGGATGCGCCCACCCCATTATTAGCCTCCCCCATTGCAGCGTGGCGGATAAGTTTCAAATCGGCGTCACACATTCACACCTCAAATAATGCGAACACTTTGCTTATCAGTTTTCGTGTCATTTTTGTTTAAAATACGTGCATGTGTGTGTGTCACATGTTATTCACAATTATATATTTTAACCTGCCTAATAATAAACCATTATTCTAATCACGTGCACGTGGCAAACATCTCAGATGACAATTACTAGCATGATCAAGGAACGAGTTTTTTTTTTGGGGGGGTGGCGGTGGGGGTCTTGTCAAGGGACAAGGATTTTTGGTTATTTATGAATAATGATTCAGGAACAGAAGGGGCACGCGGCGCCAGTTTGTGTTGGGTAGGAACTAGGAAGGCGTTCGGATAGACGTACACGTCATTGTTAATCGGGTCCATCCAAACTTAGAGAAAGATGATCCATCATGGGATTTGGGCTTTCAATGAGGGCCTCAAAAGATGAACTACTTCTAGTTGGATCGCAACTCTCAAAAGTTGTACGTGTATAGTAGAGAGCTTCAACGTTTATTCCTCCATGACAAAAAAAAAACGTTTATTTTTCGTCTGGCTTTTTCATATAAATATTGTAATTTTTTTATTTTTTATTATGCATTATTTTAAAATTATTTATTAAAATATATTGAAATTTGTAAAAATTAAAAATCTTGCTTAGAGCAACTTCTAATTTTGGAATATATAATTTTTATTAAAAATTAATTAAAAAGTCGTTATGAGTTATGATAATTTTTGAATTAATTTTTTAAAAAATAATTATTATTATTTAACTAGAAAGTTATTTTAAGTTAGAGTGATTTCTTAATTTTAATTAAAATTTTAGTTTCAAATTTATTTTTTTAATTCTATTAAGAAGTTACTTTAATTTAATTTAAGATGACTTTTCAATTAGATTATTAATTTTTTTAAATTAATTAAGAAATTGCTTTAATTTATACTAACTTTTTAACTAATTTTTAAAAAAATGTTTAGTATAAATAAGAAGTTACATTAAATTATGACAAGTTTTTACTTTCACAAATTTAGACATATTTTGGTAAGGTGCATAATGATAAATAAAAAAATTTATAATATCTGTATAAAAAAGCCTTCCTTGTTGATTGCTTTTGTATTTTTTAGAAGGAGGTAAAATTTACCAGGAAAAAAAACCAGAAAGGTGTAATTTTGATAGAATAACACAGTCATGTATACTTTATAGCTTTTTTGTGAACTATCAAATATTTTTTCAGATGTTTTAGAATATTACTTATTCGAAAGGTGAATAATTAATTTTTTAATCTTCTGTCGTGCCTCTTACGGGAGAAGCCTACTAATAGCGTATGCTCTATTTATATCTACTAGAGATTGAATTCTGAATATAATATTTAATGAACTCAAGTCATTTATACTTAAATTAACACATATTAGTTGTGAACTATTGAATATAATTAGATTTAGTGAATTTTTAAAATAAATCAAAATTTACCGACTATTTTATATGGTCTGTACTTTGTACAATAACCATTTCTCCATCATAGAAACGTTTCCATTAGTCATTACTCGTTACCTACTCTCTCGATCTGGTTTTGAAAAGGGCCGAAGTCCAAGTTTCCGAACGTGTGTGCTTTGATGTGGTTGTTGTTGATGTTGTTGTCCCTTTTTTTTTTTTTGCAAATTGACTGGAAGTGTGTAGGCTGTAGCACTGACCAATTTTCTTCGTAAATTTCATTTTCAATATTGTCGTTGGTGCTTGGAAGAATTATATTTGACATTTATTTAATATTAATTTAATTTTTTAAAAATATATGATATTAAAAAATTTATAATAATATTAAAATTATTTTTTAAAATGATATTTTAAAATGACAATTCTGTTATTGTTTTAAATTTTTAAAAAATTAATTTAATATCATATATATTTAAAAAATTATTTTGATATCATTTTAAATTCTTAAATAACTAATTTGATATTATATATATTTGAAGAACTAAATTAATATTAAATAAATTTTTAAAAGATCAAAATGATAGTTTAGTTTATATACTATGTACAATATCAATCTTGACTCATCCAGCTTTTTTTTTTTTTCGGTGCAAGATGGCTTCTTACTATTTTATTCCGTTCAGATGTAAATACAGCAATTCTTCTCTTTTTCCTTTTCCAGCTACTGTAATGGGACTCGTAGGTAACATCTCATCTCCCGAAGGCCAAAGCTTAATTCAATGAAAAACATGTGATTCACAATATAGACTTGGAGAGAAATATCATTAAAATTTAACCCCAATAACTCAGTGATGGTTGGATGTAATTAAATACTTGATAGTAGGTTTAATCCCATCATATAATTAATAATAGGAGAGGTTATTTACATAATAAATAAAGTTTGTGTCCCAAAAATCTTGAATTCACTCTTTTAGAGTCCCGCGTTGGTAAGCAATTGTAAGCAAAAAATATTGAATAATTTAATATGGCATACATGTAGAGATAATATTCCCATTTCCCACAAAGAACGTTATAAAAGGACGAATGATATGGGAATATTAAAATTACATGCCGCATGCTGTATAGGTATAGGATTAGGCAAGACGAGGCACGATTCAATGCCCACCAACAGAGTCTCTTTTCATCTGTCAATCAAATTCCATAATCCAGAGTAGACAACAAATAAGTATCAAACTCAATATGGCATAATTTGAATGGTCAAAAAATTGTCATTATTTTAAACCTTTTTAAAGAGGAGAGACAACATGATGCCACGCCTTAGGTTTTTTTTTTCTTTTAATGAAAGAAATTTAAGTTAAAAAAAGCACGTTTTAGTTTAAGATTAAAGTAAGCTTCAGGTTCAACAACCACGTATGAAAGATTTACAGATAATTTATAGAAGTCAAAAGATAAGTAATTGAGACATAAATTAAATTTGAGACAATCAAATTACAAGCTTATCTACTTACTACTAGGTCCATTTCTTAGTGGTGACATGAGTTAGTTTTTATGGTTGTGCATTATATTATAACCTTTCTAAATAGACCTAAAGAATTTATTATGTATACGATGTTGCAAACCTAATAACATGTGTCAACCCACATTTTTTGTTTCTAGCTTTTAGTGTGAAGTATTCAGTGGTTAAATTATCTTTTTTATCTCCTTTATAAATATATTTTCATTTTAACTTATTTTCTTTATCTTTTCAGCTGTAATCTTCCTCTAACATTTAGAAACAAACATCTTACTGCATCCTCAAATTTAATTGACACGCGTTAGCTGTATTTGAAATTTCTAGGAACTTGGAAATGCATGAAATCTAGATGCATTAATTTAATATTTTCGATTTGAAAAATTAACCGTAAAATTTAGACTTCTTGCCAGAAAAGTTAAAATAATGTCCACTTCACTGATTATCATATTCGTAATTATCCAACAGAGACAGCAACTTATGGTATATACCGCTGGAGTTTAAAAGTGAGGCATTAGTGCTTTGAAAGCTGAGGGGACGAACCTTAGAAAGCAGGCTAGATAAAAGCAAAGTCAATGATATGCTAGATATATGCAAATGAAGCATATATAAGAACAGACTGGGAAATATAGTTTCAATGGTGCTAGTTCCAGAAGAGAGAACCTCAGGTCTTGAAGGAGAATAATATATAGGGTTGAGAATTTTTGTTGTTTTTTTCTAATGTTCTATTAATTAATTATTTTTGATTGCCTAATGGATTAGAGTTGGTTTTAATTTGAGCATGACCATTTGTTGTTTTTCTTCACTAATTAATGAATCTTAACAATACAACTATAAGTTATTATTATTGTTGTTAAAAATTAAGAAAATGGCAACTACGATAGGAGAATTGATTGACTTCAACTTTTTCTCAACTATATATCAAACCGCTCTTTGATGAACAAATTAACAAGCACGAAGTAGCATAATATGATTTATTTATCATAACATGTGCAAAATAAAAATTAAGTATTTGTTTAAATTAACTTATTTTATAACCAAATCAAATTTATAATCAAAATTATATTAAGAGAATTTTTAAAAAGTAAATAATTTTTTTTCTTAAAAAATAAGTTATACTAAACATGCACCAAAACATATATTACTCGTGCTAACAAGCTGAACGCATCACACAAAGCAAAATACTCATTATCCTCAAAGATGGAGAACAATACAAAGCACACCTTGTTAGAAAATGCCAAAATGGTTTGAACAAAAGTTAACGGAATCAAAATAAAAATACAACTTATGTACGCAAATGTGGTTGTTTTGAGCTATTTGATACTCTGAAGACGAAAAAAAAAAGGAGCTATTTGATGCTCTTAATGAATCAAATCAAGAAACTCCAAATAAGTTACTATAAATAAAAATCTTATGACACCAAAGATTCCCAAAATAAAATAGCAACAAAACAATTGGAACAAATTTGAAATACTTTGGGCACACAAAAGAGTTCATATATAAGTATCCTATAAAAGTAAATACGCCATCAAATCATTCAAGATCATATATAATGCCATTATCACTTGAAATTTATGACATACATATATATACATATGTTTATAAAGATAATTAAATATAAATCACATACACGTTAACCAATATGTCAATTCTACATCATTTCTCAAATTTTAATTTTAATTTACTATAAAATTTTGTTAATATATATTATTATTATTTAATTATATATTATCATATCAATAAAAATATTTAACTTTTTTAATTTAGTCAAAATATTTTAATTATAAAAAATATAATTAAATGATAATAATGTATAATTTTTTTACGTTAACAATCTATGAATATTAAACTTAAATTAAATAATAAACAAACTCAATTTATGACGAGTTAAACTTAATGTTTTGTTAGCATAAAAGCTTGACTTTCAAAGTCAAACTCAATAATTCTTTCAAATATTAATTATATAACACCAAGATTACAAAAATTTGAACATTTTTGCGCACCTTGTAGGTAGACAAGTCAATGACACTGGAATTAATAGAAAAAGTTAATCAAACAATACATTTTGTGAAAGAAAATGTGTTGTTTAATATTTTTTATCTATATTTGTAACTGTTTTGTCACTTTTAATTGAAATAATGTAGTTTCCTAAGAGGTCTGTACAGTGTGCGTGAGATGGTAGGATGGACCTGGACCCATCACCCGGGTCGGGTCCCAAAACTAATACAATATTAAGTAACTATCGTATCCAAATAAACTACTTTATTCTTCGTGGGTGGACGACGATTTTGGTAGCTGGCCATTGAAAATCATACATGACAAAATATATTCGAACAATGGATGTAGTAAGAGTTAAGAATTGTAGCTTATTCCCATTCATCATAAGATACAGCTAAAAGTCACCATTGTCTCTCTCCAAATGGTGAATGAGGAGGTGGCTGCTATGTCGGGATTATTTGATTGAAAAAAGAAAAATACAAGTTTTATTATATAAGAAATTAATTTAATAGATTATAAAATTTATTAACTATATTTATATTTTTTTTATATTTTTATTTCTTTAATCTAACACTTCTTTTTTTATTTTAATAACAAGAGTGAATTATGATCTATTTTATTGGACAGATTAGCCGTGACTACATATGACCTTTCTTATTCTCTTTATTTATTTACGTCAACATGCATTATTATTAAATCGTCATAATACGCAAGGCAATGTATCTAGAATCAAGCTTATGTTGACACTTGACATAGTCAATGGTGAACGTGGTCAATGGTGAACTCAAAACGTGTGTGTAAATTCTGAAAATGAATAAAAATGGGTATGCTAGTTGCAATGGATAATAAAAAAAATAGTTAAGTTCTGTTTAGTCATTGTAGCATGGGGATGGTTTTACTCCTCGATCGTGATTTCGATTCCATCACTTTAGTATCATGTGACTAACTTCGTTAGTTCTTAGCACTTCATGTCTTGTGAATAATTTTATTTATCTCTTTTTTATAATGAAATTTTCAAATGCAATGTTTAAGATCTTGTGTATTTTACATGCTACAGTTAATATGATTTTTTAAGTCTTTTAGCTTCGTGAAAGGTCATGGGGTAACTTTTGGACTGCCACGCGGATTGATTCTCCCGTCATGGCTCAAATCAAAATTAATAACTTTTAAACATATTGATATTATATAACTTGTGAGTCTAAACAGATCATGCCATTTAAAAATAATAGATTTTTTAAATAGAATTACTTTTTTAAAATAAACTGAATAATCAAATTAAGTAAATCATTATATTACTTTACGAAATTCAATCATCTAAATTCAAATGTAAATATTACATACTTTTTTTAAAATCTAAAATTACATATTGACATTTTTTTCAGTTATACGATTAACGAGTTATCACGAGAATAAGCTAGTTTGGTCCATTTAACCAATAGGATAAATGAATTGAGTAAAAATTAATTATTTTTAAATAAGTTATTAAAATAAAACTCAACTCAAATAATTTGTGGTTAAAGAATTAGTCAGGCAGGTTTGAGCCATTTTGACAATTATAAATATTTTATTTACATTTTGTGTAGATAGATATAGAAATAATTTAAGAAGTTAATATGATGGTATAAAGTGAGTTAAAAAAATCAATTTCATAAATTAAACATGTTTGAATTTATAAATTTTAATGGATCGTTATAACATAAATAAGTATTTTTTTAAGTAGTATAGCTAAAAAAGATATATAAATAAATTATTCTAGTAATTATATCACAAGGAACAAAGTAACATAATGGAATCATGTGAAATAAAATGAATTAACTATATAAAATAAAATGATAAAGTCAAAATTATAAAATAATAAAATAATATCATTCCAAACCTATGGGGCCAAAATAAATTGAACTCGCACTTGCACATATAGAACAAATGGTTTAAGAGTCTCACAAATAGATAGAATACTTAGATTGAGGTTCTAACTCTACTTCAACCTTGCACATATGGAAGAAATGATCGAAGAGTCTTTTAAATAGATAGAATACCTAGGTTATAACTCCTACCTCAACACCCCAGCTGGAAAATATATTTATTAAATAACTAATTACAAAAAAAGAATCCAACCCTAAAAAACCAATTAAAGTTGTGGGTAAAATATGAGTGATTATCGATTATTAAGAAACAAAAATGAAACTCCAATAAAGTGAAGTAAAAAGAAGGAATAAATGGATTGTTTAGAAAAAGAAAAAGAAGGGGGCGTGAAAGTGGCAGCATGATAAATGCAATGGTAGTGGGGCCCAGTTGGTCAAGACTGCAGTTGTCAGCTGAAAGTGGTGAATGAATGTGTAGACCGCATCTCCATCTGGAGCCGAGTGGTCTGCTCTGGTGGCCCTGCCCTTCCTTTTCCTCGTTTAAGGAATCTTTTATGGACGGTGAATGGCAATAGCGATGCAATGCAAGGATGGCTATGCAATGACATGCTACTGTTTCAATTTTGAATTTTCAACTTCAAAATCGGCGTCTCTGCCATTCCATGCCACTTGCCTTGCAATCCACGGTCAATCCTCAGAATCTTCTTCGCTCATAGTCTCATCACCACTTACGCTCTCCCCTTCAAAATCAAATACTTTAATTCCAATTTATTGCCCTTAATCCCTCATTAAACCATATTTAAATTCTTAATACCACCAGCGTAAAGTCACCATGATGGTCATCTTTTTTTTTTTAATTTAATAAATAAATAAAATAATTAATTAATTAATATAATACTAAGAAATTGGCCTGTATTTTCCAGCGATGGTTTATTACTTTAACCAGTAGCTAAAACGCGTGGACAGCACGCCAACGTTTCTCATTTTTCCTGCACAGTTCACACCCGCTCCCCCCGTCTCCTCTCTCCTTTCCTCAGGTGCCTTAAATTGACGCTCTCGCCTCCTCCTCCTGCTAAGTTCAGACTCTCTCTCTCTCTCGTCAACTCCTGGTAAAGATTGGATCTTGAAGAAGATGAATTCGGATATCTCCACCCTAACACCGTCCTACTGGTGTTATAGCTGCACCCGCTTTGTTCACCTCTCGCCCCACGAGACCGTGGCCTGCCCGCACTGCCGAACTGGCTTCGTCGAACAGATCCATGGAGACAACCCATCGCCCCACCATCATCTCAGTCCCTTCCCGGCTCCGGCCATCTCCATGTTCGGCGACGGCCTTCAGAATCCAAGGAGACAAGGCTTCCGCCGGAGACGCGGTAGCGCCGGCAGCCGCTCTCCTTTTAACCCTGTCATCGTTCTCCGTGGACCCGGGGAGGACGGGGTCGGTGATCACGAGGGAAATAGCTTCGAATTGTACTATGACGACGGAGATGGCTCCGGCCTCCGTCCACTGCCGCCGACCATGTCGGAGTTCTTGTTGGGGTCGGGCTTCGATCGGTTGCTGGAGCAGTTTTCCCAGATCGAGATGAATGGGTTTGGGCGGCCGGAGAACCCACCAGCGTCCAAAGCGGCGATAGAGTCAATGCCGACGATTGAGATTGCGGAGACCCATGTGGGTATGGATGCGCACTGTGCGGTGTGCAAGGAAGCGTTTGAGCTCGGTTCGGAGGCGCGTGAATTGCCCTGCAAGCACGTTTACCATTCGGACTGCATTATTCCGTGGCTGACAGTGCGCAACTCGTGCCCGGTGTGCCGCCACGAGTTGCCTTCCGATCAAAGCCCTTTGGAAAGCAGAATAGCAGGGCAAATGGATGAGGAATCGGTGGGATTGACGATATGGAGGTTACCAGGTGGCGGCTTTGCCGTTGGGAGGTTTTCCGGCGGACGCAGAGCGGGTGAGAGTAATTTACCGGTTGTGTACACAGAAATGGATGGTGGGCTCAATGCAAATGAAGCTCCCCGAAGAATTTCCCGGGCAGTGAGAAGCAACAGAGTTAGCGAAAGTCGTGGATTTCGCAGAATTTTTCGCAATTTCTTCTCATTCTTTGGGAGACTTCGATCTAGGTCCTCTTCTTCCCTGTCTTCGTCATCTTCATTTTCTAATTCTGAGCATGTGTTCGTAAGTAGAAGCCACAGCCAATTGAGTTCAGTATTCAATAGAAACTCGCGGAGACGTAGCAGAAATTGGGTCTTCGAAGATTGATTGGGGATGGCAAGACAATTTTGGAAAGCAAAAAACTTTTAATTTAGAGCATACGTCTTCACTTTCTGTTAAGATATTCATACTGTAAATAGCATAGAACTAGCAACTCTAGATGGAAGTTTAGTTTTCCCCTCTCTATGGGACTGTCAAAGATTGTGAACTGGGCCTTGCGATTTGATTCAAATCAATGGAAGCGAAGTTGTGCTTGTTCTTCTGAAATGGTCATCGAAGGGTGCAATTTTGTTCTGGAAAACTGAGAAAGATTGTTGTTGCTGGTGAACATACATTTGCTACTGCTTTTTCTCGTTGGCACAGGCAGTACCGCAGTAGCAGGGGACCGGGCATCCATTGGGAAAGAAGAAGCGATGCTTATTCCCCGTGTACTTCTTTATTTGATTTGTTTATATCATGTCTTCGTCACATATTTTTTGTAAGCATTCTTTCAATATTATGTTTCTTTGAGATGCCTCTCTCAACTTGCAGCAGCATAATGTTCAGACAGTTTGCTGACACACAAACTTTTGATTTTGGTTTAATCTGCTGAGTTTGGTTCAATCTGCTAATTCTACACGAGAATCTCTCGTTGGGGAGGAGGTGTTAGACTGTTGGGTGTGGAATGCAGTTTGAATGAACAGCAGCACAATTATTATTCCAGCTGAGTAATCTTGCAGTGCTTCATTCTGTTCTTGGAGCTAGCTGTTGGCTGTAGCTGTTGCTGGTGCTTATCCAGAATCTGCATTGAACGTTGGACTCCTAGCCAAGTATAATGATTTATTGTTGGGATTATGGTCATGTTGGCTTGATGGAGCTGCTTTTAGCATGCGTTTCATGAATTCCTTCATAACTTTTTCTCCTCCAGGCAACTAATCATGGACCTAGTTGCCAAAAGATAAAGGCTATATTTTTCCCCCTTCCCTTACCTTTATTCTTTTGGCTCTGACATGTATGGCTGTGCTCAATACCTGTAGCTCTGATAAAACTCCTTGTCGGTGCTTTGGATTTCATAAAGGTTATAACTTTCTTTGCTTTACCTAGTTTGATTTTTCAATTTTCACCATAACCATAACCTCAACCTCTCTACTGTTGACAATGTTAGAAAATTTTCCAAAAGTATTCGTGGTATCGAATCCGACAACTTTCTCGCACTTCAAATTGGGTTAATGCAATACGGAATTTTGGCTCGTCCAGTTAACCACCAACACTGAAGCTATCTCTTTTCTCAGGAGAGAGGTACCCTATTCAAAGTTCAAAATATGTTGTATTGTCATAGACTTAAAGAGAGTTTCAGAGAGTCAAACATTAATTTTATAAGCGAAGCGAAATGTTTAATTCTTATCAACTAAAACAATGATATTACTATGTTAGCTATTCAAGCTTTCCTGCACGTTGAGATTTTATTTTTTGGCTAATGCAGTTAGCCATCTTTGACCGAGAAAGCAAACCTTGTGGTACTTCTCAAACCCATATATCTATGAATTAGACGTCCAAGAAATGCAATTTGACCCGATTTTATACTTTAAACCCAAAATAATTTAATTGTATACAAATCACAAATTTTTTAAAACAAATCAAACTAATGGTTTTGTGAAATTAAACCAAACTAGTATCAATTTAAACAATTTAATCCAGTTTGATCCAGTGGACTGAAAATTAAACATCCAATTCTTATATAGCTTGTTTGTTTTAAAATGTTTTAAAGTTTATATTAAGGATAATTTTCTTCTTTTATTAGCAAACTTCATGTCCTAAAGGAGTCAAATCAGTGACTGGTGTTTGTGATATTGATTAAAACTCTATAATTTAGTATTGCATGAATCAATTAATTTATGGATTAGGATATTCTTTTATTAGTAAAATAATAAAAAAATATTCTGATAAAGAGAGAAATATAAAAGTTATAAATATAAAAAATAATATTTATAACACGTCGTTATAGATCCTGTAAGAAGATTCAAATTTTTAATTTACTATTCAAATAACAGCCACACTAGTTTATGGACATTTATTAATTATTAATTGCGTATAAACATCAACTGTCATTCAAGCATTTAAATTTTGATATGGATAATATAAGGAGTAGGCATAGTTGTTAAAGTAATGTGTTTCTTGCCTTTATCAAGTTGATGACTTGATATAAAAAGTGTGACCTTAAATCTATTTGGAGAAGGAATTGGTTTCTTTTGACATGAAAATTGAAAAGATGACACATGTCACATAATCTACTATCATAATCCTATAATATACTAATAAAAACATGACACATGTAACAACATATCAATATATGTTATTAGATATTTATATCAAATAATAAAATTAATATGAAATATGAATCATTAAGTGTATTATTACGAGAGTGAGAGTACTTAAAAACTTTCTTCAAAAATTGGCCCATGAATATCCTCATCGTAAAAAAAATTATTTGATATGGATGACTCTTATTATACATATTGTCCTTGCTTTCCGAAGCTTACCTTTCGTTTCATTACGCAAACAAAAAAATGATGAACATTATTCATTGCAAATTTACCATGATTGTCGAGTAGAAGTAACAAAATTAACTAGTAATAAATAAAATATAAGAACAATATCTTCATATTTAATGTGTTTTAGATTAACTTATTTTGTGATTAAAATAGTTTATAATTAAAATATTTATGAGAACGTTTAAAAAAAGATTTTTTTATAATTAAACTATTCTAAATATACTATTAATTTATGTTTGATATGAAAGTAAAAATAAATAATAAATATTCATAGATAAATTTTGTATTAATTCATAAAAATTTATCTATTATTTTTACTCTATATTATTAATTGTATTAAAACAATACTTCTGCCTTTTAGATGCCAGAGGACTACAATGAAACAAAATTTAAAAATGTTTGTGTGGTTTGATTCTTTTTACAAGTCAAATCAAACTGAACAACTTAAAATAGACTGTTTAATCAAATTAAATTAACTTTCTTGGTTAGAAACTATGAAGCACGGTTTCTTCAAGAAAAGGGTCAAGTAATAGATATAGATTTGTGTTAAATAACACTCGACACTTCAATAAATATGTAAATATTTTAAATTATATTGTGTTAGAATGTTAATATTTGTGCTTGTTTCTTACTTTTTAGGTTAAAATATTTTATAAACTTATAAGCAATGATTAATCTCGGTTTTGACAACGATTTGAAAAAGTTACCAAAATATAGGTTGATTAGTTGAACCGATTGGATAAATAATTGACCCAAATAATATCATAAGTGTCCGTTTCAAGTTGTCCTGGGTCAAAATGCGGTTGCGCACTGGTGAATATATGTAGAAGAAATTCCAACACTTACGTTAAAGACTTGAAAAAAAATTTAAAAGGGTAAACTAGCGTATGTGTTTTTTTTTCATGATGATGCTTGAGAAAGAGGAGCGTCTATTTATAGTCCTCTCACTTGATTCCTAGCAGGATTGAACTGCTTTAAGAGAGAGATTAAAGGTATATTTGTTTAACCAAACTTTTGCATTTGAAACGGAGGTACTAATTGCATTAACTTTTATCTTATTTGAGAATGACATTTATTCTTTTTATTTTATTATTTATAAAGAAAAATAGCGTTAGAGTTATAACTTTTATCTTATTTGAGAATGACATTTATTTTCTTTATTTTGTTATTTATAAAGAAAAATAGCGTTAGAATTATACATAAAAAAGGATAACTATGTATAATTTATTAAATAAAAAATATTGTTAGGTGTAATAATAATATATAAAATAATAAATGTGAATAAAATTTTTTAAATAAAAAGAGTATCAAATGTAATAAATACTAATCTTATGAGAACCTAGTGTAATTATCTCATATTAATAAAAATATATGCAACTATTATTATTTGAAGAAAAAAAAATGCTGGTCACCAAAAAGTTTTGGAGCTTTTTTTTTTTTTTATACAAAGTCTAGATACGGATGAGATTTTTAGTATCCCCACCACCCAAGTCTTGACCCTGATAAACTAGATCTTAACTTGAGAATTTGCTTCTAACTCGACTCTCGGTGAATTCATACAAATGAATATAAGAGAAGTATATAAAAATAATATTAAAAATAATATTATATATTTATTTACCTTACATTCATTTATATATAATAAAAAAAATATTTTAAGAGTATATAAGAATTTATTCTTAATTTTTTTGTGGCCTCTTTGCCACGCAAGCAATAAACCTTCCACATAAACAGAGGTAATCTATGTTTAGGCACTTCACATAAACAGAGGTATTTGTCAGCGTCTCCATCTCCATCCTCAAGCTCGATTCGTGCTGTGTCATAAATCTGCAGGCATAAGGCATTACTTATTGAGTTTCCTAGTTGTTATTGACTAATATTGTGTACGTACAAAAGAGCATCTTGCATCCAAATCCATACCATTTTCCCCTTTTTTGTTTTTGTCAAAAGTTTGGGCCATGGAAGCCCACAATATGCATATGTTTGATGCACCCTTGCACTGGATTGGTAGGAGGGGGTCAATAGTAGCTCCTTCCTCCCTGGTATCAGAAGCTATAGCTTTAAGGGAAGCTTTGATTTTGGCCAACAATCTGGGAATAGAAAAAGTTCTCATGGAGTCAGATTGCTTAAAGCTAGTTGAAGGTTGCAGAGGTCATCTCCCTAGCTGGGAAATTAAAGGTTTAGTTGAAGACATCTCTTATCTGCGAAGCTCATTTCATAAGTGTGGAATTCTGTGGAGTAATAGGAGATCAAATGAACTGGCGCATAGTGTTGCAAAATGGGCAGATCGAGGAACCTTGCCGGTGCAGTGGAGTTGCAACCTTCCTTTTGACCTTAAAGAGATCCTTAACAGGGATAAATAGTAGTGACTCATTAGCAGTCACATGTTCTGTGTCCCTTCTCTGCTTGCAGAGAGTCCCCTGCGTGCTTGCCTCGGGTGTGTTGTTGTATTTCTGTGTAATGTGGGTCGTGGGGTTTGTGGGCCGTTGGGCTTTGCGGCTTTGTTCTTCAGAATAGAAGACCAAAAAAAAAAAAATCAAATTTAAGAGAGTATTACAATAATAGATTTTCCAACTTTAATTTTACGGATTTATTAGTTATTATTCTCATTTGATGTATATGTTTAAATATGTTTTAAATTATTTAAATTATTATTTAGAGTAATTTTAATTTTTTATTGAAAACATTTTCATTTACTTATGTTAAAAAGAGATTTAAAATATTAAGATTTGTGAATAATAGATTCATTTGAATCGTGTTATTAGTGGGATCGGATAAATGTAATTTTATCTAAATTGACTTAGTATTAATGTACTTTATTTAATAATATTTATTAAATTCAAGTCAATTTTACTATATGTATATATGTGTTGTATAGTACTTAACTTGGTTTATGTATATATATATAAAATTTAATGGACTTGATTATATTTGATGAGAACTTTCATTTTAGTAATTAGTAATTGGATAGATGAATTTTAAAGTTTATAAAAAATTATTCGATAAAGTAAGTGTGCTATGATTTACTCATAGAGTAACTCCACACACACATATTACAAATGAACCACACACATATATTACAAATGAAAACATACACACACACATATAACTTCTCTCAACACATCTTGTTATTAAAAAAAAATTGCTGACTACCATTCAAATATAATTAGATAAAGGAATTTTAGGTAGTTAATTTGTCGCTGGACATAATATTTAAAAAGGTGAAGAAGATTCACCCCAAAAAAAAGAATGGTGAGGAAGATATTTTCTTCTATCGGAATGTCTTAATTAATTCAAGTAGTACAAGAAAGGAGGTTTTGGGACAACAAACAAATGGAGAGGAGAGCACTTAATCCTTCTTGTAGTTGGCCTTCCCTTTCTCTAATACGTGGTTCTAAATGCTGTAATCCCGTAACCAGTAGAAATCCCATACTGGAATCACTTTGAAGAAAGAATAAATGCAGTGCCTAATTTCATTGACTCGTCAGATACTATAGGTCACTTTCATATCATGCTTCAATTTTCTTTTGTTGTGTGTGAGAGAAAACACTATGATCCTTTGCAGGATGCACAGTCACAATCTTCCCCGTCGCTAGAGCTAATTGAATTCTGACTTGCTCCTTTCAATCATCATGGTAACTAGATAGACATTGCTACAAGGTATGTATGCATGCATGATAATATAAATTCATTTTGCTAATGAAGGTTGAGTTCTGTGGGGTCCCCTGAAGAGATGTATTCGATGAACCCAATTTATATCACAGTTCATAGATTGTTGTCAATACTGCTTTAATTATTTTGGCTTTGTGATTAGTCTTAGTGATTAAGCTTAAGGTAGAAAAGTCGATGACCCAATACTTAAGGAGACGACCTAATCTCTCTAACTCTTTCCTTTGCCTTCGTGGCCTGAAGAAAAGGTGGGTCAAATGTCCTTCTCCTTTTTGGCTCTGACTCACTTGCTGAAGGTACTGTGTAGTTGAGAAGGGTGCCATCACCAACTAGGTAGACGCCCAATTGAGCCTTTCATGAAAACGATATGATTAATATGAATTGAGCTGAAGTGATTTTTCTTGGAAGATTTAGAAATTATGAGTGTAGTAATCTAATATTTGCCTTGGCTAGCAAGTCTTAAAGCCAAAGCCAAAGGTTGATTTGAAAATGCCTTATAGCTATATAAAGATGGATGATTTCGCATATTATCGCGGGAAATTCAACAAAATATCTTTACACTGAGTTTTCTCTTTCACTGCTGGATTATGTTATGCTCGCAAACTCTTCCATTATCAGTGTCTGACTTTGCTATTTACTTTTTTTTTTATTGTTTTTAAACAGATTTATTTGATTTGATTCTGAATTTTGAACACTCCTAAATTCTAATAGAAGTTTTTTGGGTTGAATCTGATTTTCTTAGAAAAAGTTTGTAAATGTTACTGACCACAAAAAGAGAAAAACTCTCACTTTCATTGGTCTGAATCAGGTCCGCGTTATTTCCATGCATCAACGACTTATTTCTGTTTTCACTTGTCACTTTTCAATTTAATGCAGTTTTTTTTCGAGGAGGCCACTTTTATAAATTAAATAAACATTGAAAAGAGTTTCTATAACAGCAGTGGTTGGACATGGAAAAGAAACTTGTGATTTGGGATTAGGAACGTAACTGAGACAAGACACTTAAAAATGACGTTGGTTACACTCCAAATTAATTAGAAGAAGAGAAATGGGACCATAAAAAAGTAGGTTATAATTAGTCCCTCTTTTGGCATGCTTCGTTCTAAAACCTGCACCGTGAGATACCTAACTAATCGACCAAACACTACTTTGTAATTTCTATTTCCATATATATAAGCAACTCTCCCATGCAGAGACACTGATACAAAATATTGATGCAGAACAAGATGCTGATTGCCGCTGTTCCTTCATCCCCAGCTCTTTTTGTGGTTTTCCTCTTTGCCACCAGCTTCCTCTGGACCTTTCCTGAGGTTGTTCTGGCTACTTCAAAGCATGGAGGCGTTACAAGGCACTACAAGTTCGATGTACGCATTACATTGCATGCACCTGCTATATATTTTCTCCTTTCAAATAATTACCTGTATCACTACAACTTACACCACCCCTTGGTGCAACTAGAACTAAATTAGCCTAAATGCCTACCAATTTGTGTGCCTATGTGCAGAAAAAAAAAGTGCTATATATGTATCAAATTTTATTACTTCTGCAGATAAGGCTGATAAACGTTACCAGGCTGTGCCACACAAAGAGCATGGTTACCGTGAATGGGAAGTTCCCGGGGCCTCGCGTTATTGCTAGAGAAGGGGACAGATTATTGGTTAAGGTGGTTAATCATGTTCCAAACAATATCACCATCCACTGGTATGAACTTAATTTTCTTAACTAATTACTTTTGCCTTATTTTTTCTTAACCCTAAGTACAAGCCTACATAATAATGATCATATATGAGCATTTCTATGAAATATTGTGCATCTTTTAGCTATAGCATGTCCATGCATGCAATGATATTAATGTTTGGCTAGTAATTAACGTATCCTGTGGTCATCAATGGTGGATGACAACAAAAACAGGCATGGAGTGAGACAACTTCGGAGTGGATGGTCAGATGGGCCATCGTACATAACTCAGTGCCCCATTAAAACTGGTCAGAGTTATGTGTACAACTTCACCCTTGTTGGGCAAAGAGGAACTCTCTTCTGGCATGCTCACATCTCGTGGTTAAGGGCTACTCTCTATGGACCTCTAATCATCCTCCCCAGGCGCAGCGAATCTTACCCATTTGCAAAACCCTACAAGAAAGTCCCCATACTCTTTGGTACGTACATGCATCGATCATCAATATTGAATACACATTAATTCTAATTAAGTTTAACACAATCATTTCTTTTAAAGGAAATGATGCTGATGAAAAGAAAATGATTTCTGATGTTAGCTTCCTGTAATAATCGAGTGTAGGAGAGTGGTGGAATGTGGACCCAGAGGATGTTATCGCACAAGCTCTTCAGACAGGGGCTGGTCCAAACGTCTCCGATGCCTACACTTTTAACGGACTTCCTGGGCCCCTCTACAATTGCTCCAGTAACGGTACACACCTAGTTGAATGATTGAATCTTGTTTATCAGACACATTGTCTCATTTTTTTACCTAATAAATTGATTAGGAGACTCGATAGTTGAGAGTCATATTTTATGAAAAGAGTTCTAATTACTTAAGAAGCATAGATATGACACGGGATGCAGATACAACATGACACGAATATGAGAATATGGCTAATATTAAAAATTGTAAAACATAATACGGTTAAGATTTAAAATATAAAATAATATAAGATTAACATAAAAATATAAACATCTATATTTAAAATAAAAGCATTAGTATATAGTGATTTCTAATCTAGATCTTATAAAAAAGAATAAAAAAAATTAGTATTTGTTATTGTAGGTATAATAAAAGACTATAATTTATTTAATCCTTAAGATATTACATATATATTAGTACAAATTTAAAAAAAATAAAGTAAAAAAATTATGATAAGACTAGAAGTATCTTAAGTGTCTGAGGAGTATCCAATATGAGTATATCAACTATTTTAAAGTGTTCATACTTTTTTATTATCACTTACAACCTGAAAAGATTAGATTTATAAGACAGTTTAAATGAGTCAAACATTGTGAAAGAAGACTAAGGGTAAAAAGAGAATATATTGTTAGTTGGAGGGCACCTCTGAATTATAACTTGATTAGTATAATTATTATAATTTCTACTAATTAATGAGTACTAATAATAATTAATTAATTGGTTTTGATACGTATGCTGGATCATGGCAGACACATTCAGGTTAAAGGTGAAACCAAGGAAGACGTATCTTCTTCGTTTGATCAACGCTGCACTCAACGATGAACTCTTTTTCAGCATAGCAAACCACACCGTGACCATCGTTGAAGCCGATGCTGTTTATGTTAAACCCTTCGAGTCCAACATCATCGTCATTGGGCCAGGGCAAACCACAAACGTTCTGTTGAAGGCAAAACCTCGGTACCCAAACGCCACTTTCTTCATGCTGGCGAGGCCATATTTCACTGGCACGGGCGCCTTCGACAATTCCACGTTGGCTGGCATTCTGGAGTACGAGAACCCATCCGCTACCGGCGCTGACAATTCTCCAACCACTCTGAAAAACCGTCCCCTGTTGAAACCCAGGCTTCCAGCCATCAATGCCACGTCCTTCGTTGCCAATTTCAGTAGCAGATTTCGCAGTTTGAACAGCGCCAGGTACCCTGCGAAGGTGCCTCAAACTGTTGACAAGAGCTTTTTCTTCACGGTAGGCCTTGGGACCAGCCCCTGCCCAAGAAACCAAACCTGTCAAGGGCCTAATAACAGAACAAAATTCGCTGCTTCCATCAACAACATATCCTTTCCTCTGCCTCCCGTGGCAATTCTCCAACAACATTTCTTCGGGAAGGCCAATAACAGTGTTTATACCACGGACTTCCCAGTTGTCCCCCTGAGGCCGTTTAACTATACGGGGACTCCACCAAACAACACCATGGTCATCAATGGAACTAAGACGGTGGTGATACCATATAATACCAGTGTGCAGGTGGTGTTGCAGGACACGAGCATTTTGGGAGCTGAGAGCCATCCATTGCATCTTCATGGGTTCAATTTCTACGTTGTGGGTCAAGGTTTTGGGAACTTCAATCCGAATACAGACCCAGCCAAGTTCAATCTTGTTGACCCTGTAGAGAGGAACACTGTTGGTGTGCCATCCGGTGGTTGGGTTGCAATACGCTTTCTTGCTGACAACCCAGGTGACTGACTTGACTTCTATATTATATTATTTAAAGTTATTAGATTCTTTCTTTGAGTCTTAACTTTTTAGCAGATGCTTGTGCACTATCCAATTTGATAAGGGGTATATATGGCTGAAACAGGTGTTTGGTTGATGCACTGCCACTTCGATGTCCACCTGAGTTGGGGGCTGAGGATGGCTTGGATTGTGGAGGATGGGAAGCTTCCCAATCAGAAGTTGCCTCCTCCGCCGGCTGATCTCCCCCAGTGTTGATTACTATGACCATTTTTGGGGGATCCCTGGACCTGGACCACCTGCCTCTGCCAATATTCCCTCCTGAAGAAACTCTCTTCTGCACCTTCTCATTTTTCAATCTTTTTTCAGTTAACTAAAGGATTCTTGTTTTGCCGCGTTTTGCCTTAAATATAAGAGTGAGGAAAGACCAACACTTGTCCCTCCACCTAATTTTCAAGACAATTTCTGGGGATGTGTTTGTATCATTCGGAATATCAATGCACTTCCCTTAATTAATAACTTAACCTTGATTGAAATTAATAATATGGATTTCTCTCTCCTCTGCTGAAGTGATTTATTTGCTTTGTTTATCTGACCATACAAGAGTTACATGATTACTTCCATCGCCTAATTTAACAACAACCTCACATATGTTGGTACCACTAGAAAAGAGCCTGTTGATGTTGAGATCATTCATTTTATTCCTTTTACTCGCGTAACAAAATCTGAGGATCATCCAGATCACTCACGCACAAATCACAATGCTTCTGGAGCTAGCACGTATGAGCATCCCATGCATTTCCTCATCACCTTCGCTCTTAATTTTGCTGACACCTGTTTCTTACAAGTAATAACTAATATAGAAGAAAGTGAAAAGGTAAAGTTTAGTATATTAACAATCAAAATGTTATTTGCACGTTAAATTTCTTATATTATTTTTACATTGATTAATAACATGTATTAGTTGGTTAAATAAATTAGTAATTGATTACGAGTCTATTCAATTAATTGATACACATTGTTAAGAAAAAAAACTTATACATAATAAATCGATATAAATATAATGTACAAAAACGGCATGCAAATAAGATAACTATATTAACAATTAATCCGAAAACTAAGTAGAATTTGTAAAAATATATATTACAGTACTCTCTTACAGCTGTTTCCTTGTAAAACAAGAAGTTCTTATATGTTCCTAGAAAGGTTTAAAATAAAGTTGTGTCTAAATGCATATATTTTGTCTAAATCTAAGTATTTTATCTTTAGATTTTAATTTTGATCAGTATAAAATTTTTATACTATCTTTAAATCATGTATTTGAAAATTTTTAAAAAGGAGTTTGATATTTTAAATAATTATTGTTATTGTCAAATTTTTTAATAACGTGATAATGCACGATTAAATGATAATGTAACATTAAATCAAAATTTAATCCAAGAAGGTAGAATAAAATTCAAGTAAATTGATTTGGGTGTGATTCGATCATGAAATGAAGCAAACTTGGTGCCTCTTTGAGTTACAACTTTCAAACAAAAAATATATATGTAATTTTACACCTCACTTAACTAATAATTGATTATTATGTGTTGATAAATTTTGAAATGTGTTACTAATTACTGGTTATCATTTTCAACAATTAATGTTATTTTACACCAAATGGCGTACAATTAATATTGTTGGAGAGATAATCTCTGGATCATTGTGATATACATATGTAAAAAAAAAAAAATACTGACAAATGCATTTGCAAGTATTTTGAATATTTTGTGAAAAATTATTGTTAATTTTCCTATGAAAACTGAAATTTGTGTACTTTTTTCATTAAAATTTAAAAAATTTATATAAAATATTAAAAATTTGTAACTTTTTAAAAGAATGCTGTAATTAATTTTTCTATGAAAAGTATGTAATTTTTTTCATGAAAAAAGTATATACACTTACACGTAATTAAATTTTTTTATAAATTTATATCAAAATGTTATAAATTTATAACTTTTTAACTAATGCTTGTACATTATTTATCAATGCAAAACATGATATAAAAAAACGATGTCTCTTTTTCCAGTGTGTAAGAATCTTTCTCATAAAGTGCTTAAAGTTTTGTTATGTAACAAATGATGACAAATACAATCCATCCCCAAGGTTCACCATTGGTTGGTCTTCCTTTCAATAATTAAAGATGCGATTCTTTTTCATATGTAATGACAAATGAGTATATCCCATTATTTTTTTTTTCCCATTGTATAACAAATAGTTGATTTTCATGTAAATACGACAGTTACGGACCCCAGCTTAATATAAATAAATGTACATGAGATCTAATATGTGAAATACAGTATATTTCACATTGAAGGTGATTAGCTTATTTCTCCTTATAATCGACTTCTTGCATTTTGGCTTAATCTTGCAATGGAAATCTTAATTAATTGATGGATGACATAGTAATTACGATGGGTGAGGATAGGTTGAAGAACAAGAAAGATTACAACTTTACAATCATACTACCACCAAATTATATCTGTATGGTCTCGGAGGAGATCTAACTTCAAATTGCAAATTTCCCTCTTTCTGATGTGTCATTCGCTTAATTGAAGAGCAAGAAAAGAAAAGGCAAAACTTAGGTATGGTAAGTTGTAACATTTTTGACTAAACAATCAGGTCTTACTTCTTTTGTTTCTTGTGTGGGGATAACGAAGAAGGAATGTGTCTTGGATTTTCAATGCAGATCCAAATACTGTTATAATGTTAAGATGAAGCAGTAGAAGATAATATCTGTCTGCTCTGCTCTACCAAAAGTTAAACACCCTTTCCTTCTCATTTCTACACACACACAGAAATAGGGATAACAGAATCAGAGAGACAGAGACGGGATTTAGCACATGAAAGCTTTTTGACAATCCTGAACCAAAAGCGAAACAAAGTTTCAATAGTTCTTGTTGAATAAAAATTCTCAAAGAAAAAGTGTTTAGGAGGTATAAATCAAGATTAGAAGTGCTGTGCCTGCTGGGTGAAGATCAAATTGGAGTCTAGTTGATATATACAAATATTTTCAGCAATGTGTAAATCTTATAACTCACCCTAGTTAATTCGTAATTACAAATCGAATCCATAATATTCAGAAAGAAAAAAAATGGGATCCCTTGTACATTGGATAGCAAAAATTTGTCCAAGCAGCAACTAAAACCCATAAAATCTGAACAAGGGATCTGTGCAATAGACTTGTTCTGCTGTGTGCTTCGACACAACAGTAATGGGATTGATTAATTCTCGCGTTTCTCTATCTGGTGACTGGAAAAAACTGGGCAGAATACTTGAAAAGTTGAAATCTTTACTTTTCTTATAACTGTTAGAATTTTCTGTGTTTGGGCTGGTATTGATTGTATATTTTATTATTTTGTTAAAATTGATTGGATGGTATAACTTGATAATCTGTAAAACCCATGCTCATATTTTATAATGTGATCCTATGGGTTAGAAAATCACTGGTCTTTTGGGTCTTGAGCTCAACGCGTAAGTGTACTGGTTATGTGGGTTATATATAAGGCTTGGTAACCTAGGACTCATGATGGGTGGAAACTAAGGTTACTGACTGTTTTATAAAGACCAGGATCACCTCTTCATTCCTAAGCTCATTCTGTGATTCTTTATCTTATTTGGAAGACACGACTACAAGAGATAGAGAAGGAGGAGAAGATCCTAATTTGGAGTGTACACTTGTATACAATAGGATTTCTAGAGATCTGTCAGTTCTTTAAGGTACGTAACTCTTCATTATTTAATTTGGTATTCTAAATTATGATATAGATAAATACTGTTTATATATGTGACTTAAATTTACATGTGGTATTAGAGCACATTATACCGAATTTAGGATCTAAATTGATTAATTTTGAAAAAATTAATTTTAGGTTCTTAAAAGCTAAAATTGAGATTTAAAATCTGTTTGAGGAATCCTTTCAATTTAGAATTGGAGTTTTATTTTTTCCTAATGAATTTTGAGGTTGTTTGATAATCTGAGATTACGGTTTTTTTATTTTTCCTTAAACTCTGATCATTAAAAAAAAATTTAAAAAAAATTATGCATCTGAGAAACCAGAGTGGGTTTTTCATTTCAGACTCTTACGGATTTTGATGTTTTGGTGCGTTTTTGAAGGAGTAATCTTGAATATTTGAGGTTTGAATGTTTTTTCATGGCTAAATTGAGTCCAGATCGTGAGTCTTGTTGGTCTGAAATTGTTCCTTCCCTTTCATGGCCTGCATCCGCCATTGTCGGAGCTCAAAGTTCATGGCTGTCCTGGTTGGACGCGTTTCTTCCTGCGAAATTGAGTGGGCTCATGAGATTCATGATCCTTGCATCGAATCTGCACGAAACCTTAGGATTTGAGGGGTTGAAACACACCTTTCGTGTTCAAGGGACCTGCGATCGCCATTGTTGCTCCTTCAAAGCTTCTGGTGTCCGCAAATGAGTGGGTTTTCTCACCGGAAATCGCATTAAGTTTCAGGGTTTTTTGATCCCATCTCATCGTCGTCCTCAAATCTGGGCTTAGAGGCGTTGAAAACACCACCCTTCCGCATCCATGGTGGCCATCCGCCATTGATGGAGCTTCGAGTTACTGGCTGTGCACTGCTGAACGCGATTTCATCACCCAAATCAAGTGGCCTCACGGGATAGATGATTCCCCCATTATTCCCGTCAAGATCGTGTTGAAAACGGCCTACTTTGGCCAAATTTTGGATCAAACCGGTTAGGGTTTGGAGGCTACTGCATGTTGCAACCATGGGGAAGAAGATGAAGCTCTCAAGCTTCATTCCCACGCGCGGATGCAGGCGCGTGGAGCGCTTGAGACCCATGCGCGGGACATTTTGACCCGCAATTTTACCTAATTGTGTAATTTTTTTATTTCCTATTTTTCTGGGTAGGTTTTGTAAGTTTTTAAATTACATGAAAATTATTATGAATTTATCTCTTTATAATTCAATTTAGGTATATTTAAAATTATTTTTGCAATTCTGGTTTTGAAAAAATAATTTAATATACTGATATACCTATTGATAAATGTCACTCTATATAATTTTTGGTTTTAATTCATGTACTTTCTTTAAGCACTTAGTTAGTGTATGTATAAATAAAATTTTATGGAATAAATGCTTAAAAAAAATTATGAATGCATGAGGCGTATTTATTGATAAATGTTACTCTTCCTTATTATTAAGTTTGATAGATACACTCTCTAGGTGTTAGGAAAATTGAAAACTTGATGTTAGAAACATGATTTTTTGGACAATTGTTTATCCCTGTTTAAGGACCCTATTGGTTGAAGTGAGTGTATGCCGCTACAGTAGTTTATTCACAGAAATTGATAGGGTTATCTGTTATTTCTTGGCGACTCTATTGGTTGAAATGAGTATATTCCGTCACAGTGGTTCATTCACATAAATTGATGGGGTTACTTATTATTTGTTGGTGGCTCATTCCCTATTGAATGAATTTTGGAAATGTTATGTTACTTAGATTGATTTGTGATTTGGCTCACCCACAGAGAGTTAATTCGTTAATTAATTTATTATGATATGGTATTTGGGATGATTTTAACAGTAAAAATCCTTCTATTCACAGGTATTGAATTTTTTGAGATTGTTGTTATTGTGTGGTATATTATCCACAGAAATATCCATATATGACAAATTTCTGTTTAGGTAATTATTATTACTGTATATTGCTCATGTTAATCATTTTCTCTTGTTTGTGTTTCTGACTCAAATTTCTTTTTTCATAAATAACACTATTAATAAAATTTATTTATTTTACCTATTATAAAATTTATTTTATTTGATCATGTATCTTGATCATGTTGTTAATAAGCAATTTTATTTTATTTTATTTTTCATGAACAAAAATTGACATAAATGTAGAAATGATATAACAATTAGAAGTCAATGGGCTTTAAATATTTGATTTTTCTAGAGGCTTTGTGCATAAGAAGAAAAAATGATATTTAGCTACTTGGGTAGTTATGATGTGTGTTAACCTTAATGTTTTGAACTTGCATATGATTAAAATGTATGTCTAGTTCATTTAAAGTTGAAAACTTTTATGTGTTATAGGAATGTTAAATATATAACTTGTTGATTTGAGCCTTTATATGCAATAATTATGAAATTGATAGTTTAAGCCATTGTTAGAAAATATTGATATAACTTTCTCTATAGGATTTTAAAAAAAAAAATATTTAGTGCCTTGTAGGCATAAATATATAGAGAAGTGATTTTGAAATAGAAGTATTCAGATATTTTTTTTTTGGTGTGTAATTATTGCATTAAATTTTTGTGGTATCCACATGGAAGGTGGAAGTTATATTTGCCAATGAAATTTTATTTATAAAGAAGTGTGCTTTTATGTTATGTGAAATTTTGTCCAATTTTTGTTGAAAACGCATAATATATCTGTTAACTATTAACTCTTCGAATATTCTGTCGTACCATAAAATTTGAGTATCCATTAAATGTGTGTAAAATTAAGTTAATTGCTTGTATTAGCAATGTTGTAGGATAGTGTTTGTCCATAAAAATTGTAATGTATATAGTGAAAATGATGTTTTTTTGAAAATTGCTTAAGTCATATAAATTAATACATCGATACATTATGTGTTTATTAATTATTAATGTATTGTATAATAAAATTTAGTACAATTTGCATATTTTAAAGATATAACATGACTATTGTTATTTGCGACTGTATACCAGTCGATGGAGAGAGTAGTGATATAATCATAAACAATGTACTAATTTTACATTGCGTGTGGTATAATTATTTGATATTTTGCCTGGTATTCAACTTTATCAAGTGAAGTTGAATGAATGTCGCTATTCTATTTTGTCAAGTGAAGTTGAATGAATTTTAATCATACCATGTTATATATTTGGTATGCTTGCTAGTAAGGGAAGTTAAAGGAATGTCATGATGATATTTCAGATCTACTTGAAAAGGATCAAACTTGACCATGAGCCTTCATATTATTCACAAAGGCTTGCATCCCTTACTCCTGGAGTTGCTGGAGCAGACATTGCTAATGTTTGCAATGAAGCTGCTCTAATTGTAGCAAGAAGTGAGGAAACACAAGTCACAACGGAACATTTTGAGGCAGCTATTGATAGGATCATTGGTGGCTTGAAGAAGAAGGACAAGGTAGGTCTTTTAAGTTTGTTGTGTACTGAAAAGGTTTGGGAAAGGGGAGGTGTGGCTGGGTGTTCTAGTTTAGAAATTCTGCATATCATAGGGACACTTGTAGCCTTCTTCATTCTTCTCATATTTCTTACTCGTCATCATCGTGGACTGGAATGATGTCTATATTTATTTATCAAGTTTCACGGGGACTATAAATATATAGCAAATGAAGTTTTAGCATATAGTTTAATGTTTAATAAATTAATGAAACATAATATTGACAAATTTCACTGTAACATATTTATTTCCCTAACTAGAGATTGAAGATGTTTGCCTTTGCTCATAAGTTATAGTGACGATGAAATAGGAAGATAAGGTAAGTGGAGAAAGAATATGTAGGGTGCAGTTATGTCTGAGAGGACCGTCAATTGTACTCTGGATCTTCTAGTCTATCTAAATCTTTTATCTAGAAGTAGTTGATCTTAGGCCATTGTTGTAAGTTAATGCTTCATGATGTCGAAAAATGAAAATTATATAATACAGTGAATTTAAAAATGTTGAACTAACTGGAACTTCCACTTTGCCTTTTCCATTTACTAGTGAGAGTTTCTCTAATGCCTATGTTTCTGAACCCGGTAATAAGCAAGCTGGAAAGGCGTACTGTTGCTTACCATGATCAGGCCATGCTGTTGCAGCCTGGTTCTTGGAACATGCTGAACACTTGTTGAAAGTAACCATAGTTCCTCGTGGCAAAGCAGCTCTTGGGTTTGCCCAGTATGTTCCAAATGAGAACCTTCTCATCACAAAGGAGCAGCTTTTCGATATGACTTGTATGACCCTTGGTGGTCGGGCTGCTGAGCATGTAGTTTCAGCACGTCCCTTGATGTTGACTTGTCTTTTCCCCTCTTTTGTTTTCTCCTTGAATTCTTTGCTGGTTGACCGATGCTGATCTTTTTATTTGAAGAAGTTAAACTGTTTCAGCGCATTACTATAGATTTTTTTCGATTACAAATCTTACTACTGCTTCATGTTATTGTCTATCCCATGTCAAATGTTTTGCCAGCCTGAGAATGATTGTTTCCTTCCCATCTTACTGGAGGTAATCCTGGGGAAAATCTCAACACGAGCACAAAACGACTTGGAAAAAGTGACCAAGATGACGTATGCCCGAGTTGCAGTCTATGGTTTTACCGACAAGGTGGATCTCCTCTGTTACCCTCAAAGAGAGGACTCGTTTGAGATGAGCAAACCATACAGCAGCAAGACTGCTGCAATCATTGATAATGAAGTGCGGGAATGGGTAGGCAAAGCATATGAACGTACCGTACAGCTTACTGAGGAACACAAGGAGCAGGTAGCTCAAATTGCAGAGTTGCTGCTTGAAAAAGAAGTACTTCACCAGGATGACTTGGTTCGAGTTTTGGGGAGCGGCCATTCAAGACTAGTGAACCAGCAATTATGATAGATTTAAACAAGGTTTTCAAGAGAAGGATGAAAAGATCGTAGAAAGCACCATGGATGGGCCTGAGGAGGGTGGGTCTTCACCGTTAGAGCCCCAGGTCGTTCCCACGTAGTTGAATAAGTTTCTGTTTGTCATTGCACATGAATTTATTTGTTTCCTTGTCAATTCCCTGATATGGACAAAACTTGTAAACTGCATGAGAAAATTGATTCGATTCTGATTTTTCTTATACTGATATGGCATGGACTACCCGCTAGTCAGTTGTCCAATCCTAGCTATTTTGTTCCTATGAAATTTCCATACACTCCACTTCCATAGGAGAAAAAGACGTGTACTTGTTTAGCTGATTGAGCCATCAAATCTCGTCTAAATGGCTTTTGAATTTTTTCGAAAGTGTTAAGCACCTCGGAGAAATCTTGGGAAGCCAAGCTAGTCACATAAAGAACTGGAAGGGATCCAAGTATTCACAAGTTCTTTTCTGACAAAGACGAATAACAAACGTTTTTTTTCCTACAATTACGACTTACATAATCCACAAATATGTTGTTGTTGTGCGAGTGATTCTGTAGGACTAGCTACGGTCGAAAAGGAGCTCTAAAGTGTTCAGCACTCAAATTGAAAACCAGCACTGCCATTCTAGAAGACTTATCCCTCCACCTAATTTTCAGGACAACTTCGGGGGAGGTGTTGTATCATTCGGAATATTGATGCACTTCCTTTTTAAAGTTAAATAATGACTTACTTACCTTGATTGAAATTAATAATGTGTATTTTTCTCACTTCTGCTCTTGTGATTTATTTGCTTTGTTTATCTGACTATACAAGAGTTACATGATTACATCCATTGCCTAACATCAACCTCACGCATGTTGGTACCACTTTGAGAAATTATTATATGTAACTTGAGTGTCATGTAAAATTGTACTTCATTCATTTATATTTTGACATTTTAACATTAAATGATTAAAAAACACAATTATTCTATTTTGATGAGTGTACTTTTTTTTCTTGAAAATTATGTTTTCTAATAATTTAATGTTGAAATATCAAAATATAAATAGATGAAGTATAATATTACGTGACGCTTTAGAAGCATGTAATGATTTTTCCTAAAAACGAACTTGCTATTGTTGAGAACCATTCGTTTTCCCTTTCACTCATGCAACAAAATAAATGATAACAATCAAGCCCTAAGTTTCACCATCAGTAGCTCTTCCTTTACCCAAACAAAAGATGCGATACTTTTTCGTATGTAATGACAAATGAGTATATCTCTTTAATTTTTTTTTCCTAACAAAAATATAGTTGATTTTCATGTAAATATATGAGTTATGGACACCAGCTTAATAAAAATAAATGTACATGAGACCTGACATGTGAAATACAGTATATTTCACATTGAAGGTGGTTAGCTTATTTATCCTTATAATTGACTTCTCACAATTTGGCTGAATCTTTCAATGAAAACCTTAATTAATGGATGACATAGCAATTACGATGAGTGGGGATAGGTTGAAGAAGAAGAAAGATTCCAACTTTATAATCATACTACCACCAATTATATCTGCATGGTCTCAGAGGAGATCTAACTTCAAATTACAAATTTCCCTCTTTCTGATGTGTTATTCGCATTATTGAAGAGCAAGAAAAGAAAAGAAAAGGTAAAACTCGGGTATGGTAAGTTGTAACATTTTTTACTGGACAATCCGGTCTTACTTTTGTCTCTTGTGTGGGATAACGAAGAAGGAATGTGGCTTGCATTTTCAATGCAGATCCAAATACTTTTATAATGTTAAGATGAAGCTTGCATTTTCAATGCAGATCCAAATACTTTTATAATGTTAAGATGAAGCAGATGAAGATAATATCTCTCTGCTCTACCAAAAGTTAAACCCTTTCCTTCTAGTTTCTAAACACACAACACACAGGGAAATAGAGATGACAGAAAGAGAGAGAGAGAGAGACAGGATTTAGCGCATGAAAAAGATTTTTGACGATCTGAACCAAAAGCCAAACAAAGGTTTAGTAGTTCTTGATGCATAAGAATCTCAAAGAAACAGTCAGTGTAAGAGGTATAAATCAAGATTAGAAGTGCTGTGCCTGCTGGGTGAAGATGAAATTGGAGGCTAGTTGATATCTACATATGTTTTCAGCAATGTATAAATCTTATAACTCAACTTAGTTAATTCGTAATTACAAATCAAATCTATAATATTCAGAAAGAAAAAAAAATGAGATCCTTTGTAGATCAGATAAGCAAAAATTTGTCCAAGTAGCAACTAAACCCATAAAATCTGAACAAGGGATCTGTGCAATAGACTGGTTGTGCTGTGTGCTTCCTTCAAGAATCCCCATGCTTGTGCCAGCAAACTAACATGGCCACACACCGCCTCATGATGTAAAATCTGGCTTTCTCCTTGTTGGCTAAATTGGTGCATTTGCGACCGATAGACGGGTTCTTTTGTGAAAAGCTCCTCGGAAGATTGCATTTGGACGAAGTGGAACTCTTTTGGGATAAGCTCCTTAGGAGAGGGGATTTTGAAGAACAGCCTCTTGTTGAGCAACTCCTTGAGAATAATGACTTGGTGGAGGTGGAGGGCTGGCAGCTCGAACCTGTTTCTTTCTTTGATACCTTCCACTTTTCGTCCATCAGAGACAGAGGAACTGTAATATCTAGAACTAGCTACTTCACAGTGTGAGCCTGACCCTTTGTGTGTGCGAGGGGGGAAAGGCGAATATGGTAAGAGGGAAGAAAGAAAGTTGGCTGTAGTGGGACTTTGTCGTGTGTAAATATAACTATATAATGGAGAGATAATTAATCAATGCTTGATAGTAGATTCTGGCCATTAGTGCGTTTATCTAGCCATACATGTCCCCTTCTTACTGCTCAAGTGTGTGTGTATGGCAAAATGCAACTTACATGAAGCTGTACAAAGAGAATTCTTAATATAATGTGATGATATAATGTGCTAATTATATATCTTATAGTTTCTCATCACATGTATACATGAGGATTAGTCTTATTAGTTATTTAAACGAAGATCTGTGGAATAGTATACACTAGCAACATTTTAAGCACATTTTCTTTACACTTTCTTTATTCCTACTTTTCACTGTAGTGTGAGACTGTTTTAGCCGGGCTGGAATTTGGAAGCGGAAGATTTGTGGTTTTGGTTGATGTGAGGGGCCTTGAGGCTGATACACGAAACTTTGTCCATTGAATCGCCTCGAATAAGCTCTGATTCTTTTCGGAGACACACCTCTCGTACGGTTCTAAAATTTGCAGTCACTCATTAAAATCGTACCTGTAGACATATGTTAGCTGTTTCTCATGTGGAGGTTTGTGCCCCTAGTGCCTGTTACTGTTGGAATTCTACAGATGGAGATACGAAGAAAAACACCCAACACAATAAATGAGCCGCAACAGTTATCAAAGAAAATAAAGAGAGTTTGAAAGTGAAAAATCAGTCCGAGACATGCTATAAAAGGCATTGTCTTTAGAATAGAATTTCATTGTTACTTTAGTGCAAATAGTTTTTATGATGTCCTACTCTTAAGATACAACAAATGAGTCAAAGATTTTCTAATATGCAATCAAATAAAAAATTTAAAGAACTCTTAAATCTCTCAACTGCTTTTGAAAGACTTTAGAATGAAAAGAAAAAAAAAATTTTAGAAGAGAGTGAAAAGATAAAAAAGTGAATTCACTTGTTGCTGAGATAAATATTTGTAAAGTGAACCATTACTAATGTGACTTTTTATAAGTAGATATATCTTTTTTATAAAACATCACCATTGTATTTTTTATGAATAAATATGTTCTTTTTTTGAAACATCGTGCCTTTTTAAAGATAGATAATGTTCTTTCACTAATTAATAGGCTTATATTTTCATTAACCAATAAATATATATCCTAAAAAAGTTTGTCTTACTACAAATAACTATTATACAACCCTCAATAAACATAATAAATTTTGAATCACCCACCATATAAATTTAAATAATACTAACAATTACGAGCATCGCAAGTATTATCTCCGGAGCCTTCCAAATCTGTAGAATGTGTGGTGTTTAACTGAGTTCACAAGACTAATGCTCAATTCTCTTAACATGCTTTTCCTTTGGCAGAAAATGTGCACATGGATGAATCAACCCTTGACACTGCTCAGCATCCTCGATAGTCAAAAAGTGTGTTTAAATTAGAAGTCTTAATGAGTAGATCAAGAGACTAGTGTTCATGATTCATATCTTATTCCCATGAAAGTGACTGCTGTTTGTCAATTCTCACTGTTGAAATTGGTTTTGCATTTCGCTCTTTCTTTAAGAGTTAAAAAAAAAAGAAAAAACGTGACACGATGCAAAAGAAGACAATATATTCCTATAATAATCTTTCTTCCCTCTCTCTGTTTTTTAAACTTCAAAACATTATTTGTGATAAAGGAGGGAGATAATTATTTGGCAAGTGGCTGATATGGTCAATCTTACGATCACCGCAAAAATGAAGCACTTTACTCCTGATTCCTGACTTCCTATCCATGAATTCGGTGCTGAAGTATCTTTTTTTCTCCTTTTTACCTTTGATATAGATATAGATATAGTTTCTAACTTTTCATTCATCATTGAAAAAAAATGCATTGCAAAAAAAAAATAAAAATACAAGTTGGTCTCTGCTAGTTTCTCGACAATCACAACCACTGCTAAGTATATCTTCTAGGATTAAAAAACACCCGTATTTTTTTGTATTCATTAACTTATTTATTGTGGGGGCTTGGGTTCACAGGCACATGACAACTACGTGGCTGGAGCAGTGAATAGAATCGTGAGGCTATAAATTTAGATTTCAAAATTTTCAATCTGAAAGTATTGTCTGAATTTAATATTTTCGTCCAGAGTCCTGCTGAACTTACCATGTGAAGGAATTGATTTGTGTTTTTCTTCTTTTTGTACTAATATGAATAGAATTTGCCACCCATAGTACTGCAGCTACAGAGTGCGGTTAAATATATCATAGTTGATAGATGAACAGGACAAAATAAATTGGAAGATAAAAATAAAAAAGAAGGGATATGAACAGAGAAGGAATCTAATGATTTGGAAACAAAACTTTTGTTTTGAGGATTATTTGACTGGTCCAAAAAAACTTTCCAATCACATGATTGTAAGTATCTTTATTATTACTAAACAAAATTAGTGCAAACTGTACACGCAACATTTTTCTTTTTGCTTTTTGGGATACCCAAAAATGCGGCCAATTTATTAAAACTAAAAGCTAAGATATGCAATCAAGTTATATGTGCATGTTTGAAATTAACTTAATTTTAAAAAAATTATTTTTTAAAATATTTTTTAAAAAATTTATATTATAAATTATTTTAATTATGAAATAAATTAATTTAAATATACACTAAGAGTTATGAATTGTCAAAAGATGACATGGATGGTCAAACATCATGTCATGTTGTGTTTTGATTAGTGTATTTAGTTTAACTTTTATAATCTTAGTTTGAGCAAAAGTATAAAGACAAACTTTTATTCAAATCAAAATTCGGAGCTTTATAAAAGCTAATCAAAATACACACTCCAAATTTGATTTATGAATTCTTTATCTTCCCATTTATTTGATGATTCTAAGTCCGAAAATTTTCAATTTTGCTGATTGAGGTGTTTCTGGGTTTTCACAATGTTATTGCTGGCCGTGTCGGCTGGGGAGAACATCAGCGATGGGGAGTCCCACATGCAGACATGTGAGCTGCACATCATAGTCAGGTGGGGGAGGTGGCAGCATTTGGCTCTAAATAAATACCCTTTGTTCACTAAACAACGGCCACTCCACTGCGTACTCAACCAGTGCAGGTCAAGACATTCTCTTGTTATTTGGCAGTGGCACCATATTCATCAGAGGGCAAAGCATTTTCTCTTTGTGTTCATTCAGGAAAAAAAAAGAAAAGAACTACAATAGCGAGGTGTCCTCTGTTTTGTCTTTCTTTTTTTTCTCTTTTTAATCATTTCTTTCTTTCTTTGTTGTTTTTCCGTTAATTTTGTGGCTAAGACTAATTAAGATATCATGGACTTTTTAAGGTTATACCGTTAACTTACCAGGTATTAGGCAATAGTTTATCTGGGAGAGACAGATTCTGTAGGAGCCACGTTTGAATTTGGGAGATGTTCTTTGACAGTGACCACCCGCCTATAACCGCGAAAAAGAGAACACTGAACACTAAACCAAAACCCGAAAATTTTGTGTGCACACAGTATTACAACTAGAAGTGAAACTCAGATAGAACTTATTGATTAGCCTGTGTGCGGTAGTTGTAAAGATTTTTGAATAAGCAGCCACAACGCAATTGAGTCTGGGCTCTATTGATAGCCTGTCTCTTGCATGTGGTTGTTTGAGCTCTTTTCAACACCACCGCCACAGTCTCCTTCCTGTGTATCCTCCTCTGGCCCAAAATGTGTTGCATTAATCTTCTCCTCCCATAAATTATTTGGATTATAGTATAAAAATTTATTGTTAGACTCTAAGTCAATAGAGTACAACTCACAGCCAAAAGGAGAAAAATAAAGAGGAAAAAGAAAATCAGTACAAACTTTCATAAGCTCATCATGATCCCTCCCACTCCTTGCAGTGTAACTTCATGTCTCGGCTTAAGATACAGTATCTCCCTTTATATCATGAGCAGTTCACATATTAACCTGAGGTCCTACAAATTATGTTAAACGGAGGATCTTGAACTCCTAGCTAATTCTCCAAAAGATCAGAAGCCACTTCCATCTGATTTCCAAGATTTAGATGACGTAATATAATTGTTCACTATATATACGGACAATTATAACAGCAAAACAGAGCTCAGAGATAACCATGCATGAAAATATCCAACATGTCAATTTCTACACTCAAGTCTTACTTTGTTTTCTCCTGGGAAAAAAGACAAAATGTCACTCATTTTATTTTTTAGAGTACGTTCTCCACATAAAGCCTTTATAGCTCAAGCTTTTTGTTAGTATAGACATCATGAAGCATCATAACACTGTTTTTTGTTATCTTGGGCTGTTCACTAATTTTAGTAATATGGCAGGGGCGAGATCACAAAAAATATAAACTGTTTGGGTGGTTATGTTTTAAAAAATTGCATGTAAAGCAATGACTACATCCATGCTAACCATACTGTGTGTTTCCTTCAAACATAGTTCTTCCTACTCATCCCCTTAAAATTAAAAACCATCATGTTTTGTTATGCCCATTTAGAAACCAGCTTGGATGCTCTGCCCTTTCTCTTATGGTAAATTAATTGATGAAGGATGACGCTATATCATTCTGCAAATAATCTTTCTGACAGGAAGACCCAAGAGGGTGTTCCAGTAATTTAATTAATTATCACATCTTTAATGCGTAATCTTAGATATATTGCATGAGTATGCACTTCTGAGTTAGGCCTTTAAGAAGGAGATAGCTTTACTCTGCGTAAAACTAACTGTAGATGAAGTAACACTTGATGATTTTTATGTACTTTTTGTCGTGCCATTATCTAAGAAATATCAGATTCTTATTGGATTAGTTATTTTTATACAAATTCAAAAAACATTTAAAACATTTTTATTTCTTTCTTTTTCATAATTTTTTTTTGTTCTCCTTTCTTTTTCATAATTTTTTTTGGGTCTGGGAGTAGGGGCAGGGGTTGGGAAAGTCTCATGTCCGAAATCAAATCAGGAACATCAAGCACCTATATCTTACCACGTCAACTACGAACCTGACTGCTTCTTTTTCATAATTAAGAGTATTTTTTTTGGTCAACCATTTCTCAATACAAAGGCCCAAAGGTCAAAAGAGCCACAAAGAGAACGGCCCACAACGTTACAGCCTAACGAGAGCATGAAAAAAACAATATACTGCAGTATGCACGAAGGGCCAAGGACCTAATTCTAACCAAACATAATTAAAGAGTACATTGATTAATGCCAGAAGAACGATACATCAAACATTTGAGTTTTAGAGAAAGCCAGCCTACCACTCCAAGAATCAGTCACACCCCCACAAAAATACCTTCAACTGCACTTAACGGAAAAAAAAAACCTTTCATTTGTATCTTTAATCATAGTTATTAAAGTCAAATTAAAATGGCCGGTTCGACCGATCAAACCATTCTTCTTTTTAATTATAACTCAATTTTGAGGTTAAACTGTTTTAAGTTGGTCAAAATTGATCCTAATAGAGTAAATTGGCCGGTTTTCTTTAAATAAATTGATTATGATTTCAAAAAACAATATAATTTTTTTTTAAATACCAAAGTATCAAACGAAATGCAAAACGGAGGTCCATTCTCCAAAACGAAAAGCAGCAGCAACAAAACTCAGGGAGACAGGGACTCATATCATCTGCACTAATTAGAGCCATTCTGCCTAGGCCATAGCTCCGGTTGTGCAGCAACCATTGTTTTCGACGAGTGGCGACAACACCCTAGGTAAGGGCTCCAAAAATTGCCAACACCCTAGCGAGTCCTTAAAAATAAATGGGTTATACGCATTGGGCCAGTTAACTTGGCCCGTGATTAGGAAATTTGTATAACTTATTAAAATATATATTTAGATTGGAGTTATAAATTAATTTTAGTTCAATTTAATTTTATAAACTTAATTTTGTTTAAAAGTGAGTTTGTATAACCGTAATTTATATTTTAAAATCTTTATCTTACAAGCGATTTTAAGAAAATTAATATTATTTAGATATTATTTTATCATAATCACTTTTAAATGTGTAATTATTAAAATGATATACATCTTATGTTACTTTGTCTAATTTATTTATATTATTTCATTTTATTTCATTAATTTTAAATGTAATTTAATAAATGATATGAATGTTGTAATAATAATTATTTTTACTTTTCATACTAGTAATTAAATTAAAAATAAAAAAATATACATATTATTTTAAATTTTCAAATAAAATTTATGGTTTAAATAAAAAATTATAATTTAAATAAAAATATATTATAATAAATAATTAATATAGCTTGCAGTATGAAAAAGAGAGGGCATACTGATCGGTATTCTACAAACTGAAGGGCATATTGGGATTAGTGGAAGGAAAGATGACTATTAAACCTTCTAACGCCCTAAACATTTTAACGGAAAAAGCTAGTCAGTGTCACTTCTTCTTAAACGGGTCCATGGCCAAACTTGATTTTGGTACAAAGGTTTCAGGAGACAGCCAAACAAGTTTTGTTAAGCAAAATCACGTTTCTAACAGGTCAAACTTGCGTTTGGATTCGGCAAACACAAAACCAAACATGCAGTAACATTAAACTTTAAAATATCATCATTTGCATGCTGAAACTAATTGCATGCACGAATTAATTTTTTTATATTAAAAATAATTTATAATTAAAATTTTATTTTAAAAATATTTATAAAAAAGTTTTTTTTTTATAAAAATTAACCAAAACCAAACATGAACCAAACAATCACGTCAGTAAAGCCATGGAAGGTAGAGTCCACCATTTACGCTTTTTCGCCTCCCTGGTCCCAGACAGAATGAAAATTACTATCCGTCGGTTATTTAAAGAGGACCATGTAGCCATGAGCCGCTACCATCTTAGGCACAAAAGTAAAAATCAAAATTTTGATTTTTTTAAATAATTGATAAGTCAAATTTTTTCAATCATATATTTATATATTGATTAAATGATAATTAAAAAAATTATTAAAGTTAATCACGTTTATTGATAACCCAAAATATCGGGGTGGATAGAGACTCCAAAGAGAATCCACCGCTTCTCCCCTTTTTTTTCCTTTGATAACTATTTTTTGGAGGAGGATCTGTGGGCGGTACCGTGTATTGCCAAGACAATTTTTTAAGAAAAACCAAGCCAACGTAGCGCTTTGTGACCTTCAAGAAATTGTCTTATAAGGGAAGCTCACCTTCGTATTTTCTCGCAACCCAAACGCAGCTTTTAAGTCCTTCCTCTGTGGTTCCCAAACCACAAACTGATGTTTTTTTGTCGTCTCCCTGCCCTATACCTGACAGCAATTTTCTTTTTTATTGTTCTTCCCCCAGCGAACGTTGATAACGTTTTGTTTTCCGCAAGACTGTTCGTTTTAGTCTATTCGGAATTCCTTTTTTCTTTCGAATAAAAATTTAAAGAAAATAAAGTTTGATCTCACCCCTGCACCATAAGATTTTTTCTTCCGTTCTTCGAAGCATGATTTTTCAAGGATCTGGGCCGCTCCCTGTCCCGCGTTCTTCTCCGCTTCTAGAGTAAGCTCTCTTTTCTTTGCAATAAAATTTCCATTTGTTTCTCCTTGAAATTGAATTCAATTCATTACAAAACGCAAAAGAATCTCACTGCGATATGCTTTGGGAATTGGGATGATAGAATTGTCTTGTTGCGTGATGGGAGATGGGCAACCCTTTCTGAAAGCGCCACGAGCGAAATGCCTATTCCGATGGGAGCGGAATCGGGATTAGGGCTTATGAGGGGTTTTACGATAGCTGCCAGCGGACGCCGCCAGCAATGGCTTCCTTTCCAATTTGCCTGATGTCAAATATGTTGCCGCAAACCCTACACTTCACCGCCTGTTTTCCAGTGAAGCCCCGAAGAAAAAGAGTAAGCAATGATTTACTGGCCGCCAATGTATGCTTAGCGTAATGAATTGAAACTGCTTCCATTGCTTTTAGGGACTAAACTGAGCACCTCATCTTTGCTTCTCGATTACTGCGCTTCAGTTTGCGTTCTGATCATTTCTCACTTTTGGCAGATTATGAGAACTTCTACCCAAAGGAAAAGAAGGAGATTCCAAAAGGAGACGAGCGAAAATATGAGTCTAAAGGTTAAAAAAAAAAATCTTACTTATGTCTCTAGCAAGTCTAGATGGGTCCCTTATTTTCTTGTGAATTAGGAGGCTATCATTGCAATTTGTTTCAAAATGGTGGTCATAGCCTTTCTTACTGCTTACTTGTTATTCAAGTGTTGAGGATTATAGTTAACTAGTGCTTTTCTGTTGTTATCAACACCGGAGGTGGCTTTCTGTCATGCTTGATTTGCTATAATTGTATATGTGATTTTCTGTAAGCTTGGAATTGGAGGAGTTGGGGCAGGGAGTGGAGTTGGTTTATTAAACTTGTCTTAGGTGGAGAGTAGACTTCGTTTAAAGTCGAGCAATTTTTTTTATTGCAGTTGATTGATGAACTTTCTTTATGATGGGAAAATGAAGAATCAAGTAGCATTCTTCTTGGCCAGGGTCTAATTTGTTGTGGATTAGTAGAGCTAATTACATCACCATCAATTACAACTGTAGTGTAGTGTACAGTAGATGGGAGAATTTGGGTTTTGAAACATTCCTGGAAATATGCTCCCTCTCTTAACTCTTGTCGGACTGCAATGATTTAATTGTGGATGTCTGTGTAGGAATTGATCATGTATCATCTTTCCTGTTTATCTTGCAATAAAAGAGGTGCCACCTACAACTTTTAACACTTGAATTCTCCTTTTGATTTTCAGATGACTCAAACACAAACACAGATGATCATGGAAATTTTCAAGAAACTTTCATGAAGCAATTTCAAAATCTAATCACCCCTTTATTGGTGATGGGGCTATTTCTTACATCTTTTTCTTTTGGTCCTCGAGAGCAGCAGCAGGTAAGCATAGCTTCAAACATATTACTAGGGCCCGCTGTGGTTTGTAATTTGTTTATGTGGGTGAAATTGGGTTGAGTTGATACATATGAATATCTGCTTTCTATATGATGAGTGCAATGATTTTAAATGCATGAGAAATGAACTTTGTACTGCCTGACACATTATGCCACTATTGTTTTGATGAATGGGATTAAGAAAAAATATGGATTAGAAGTTTTTGTGTCAGTACTATACTAAAAATTTTGTGGGACCTTCCTCTAATACTTCCTTCTTAGATTATGAGAAATTAGAAGTTTTTGTGGTCATGTACTATACTACAATATTTTGTGGGACCTTCCTCTAATACTTCCTTCTGTAGATCTCTATATTTCCTTGTCTTCTCATTCACTTTGTGTGCATGTCTGTTTGTACTGAATTGGATTCATTTTTTCCTTTTTCAACCTTCCCACTCTCTTTTCAAGCACTTTTATATTCAGCTCCATTAACTAGTAATCTTTAATTCATGTTACTCATACTAAATTTTTCTTTTTTCCCAAGTTACTGCTTGACTGAGATTTCATGACTGAAAATGTGTGTATATCTGCTAGATGAGTTATAAGCTACTGACATTACCTGCTTAGATTGAAGATCCATTAAACAAGATTGCTATTAGGCTATATTCCTGAGACTTTTAGCATCTGGTTGCAAGTCTTAAACTAGCTTGGTTTTTGAACAATGCTTGATATTTTTCATTTTCTTATTTGTTCAAGGGGTGTCTTTGCATGGTATTTAGGACAAGAAGCCTACTGTGTGACTATTAGCAATGAGCTGTCTGTTTTTTTGTTTCTGATTTTTATAGTTTCTTTTTTTTCATTATTATCATCTTCTTGCTAACGTGGACCAGAATTTGATTATTTGCAGATTAGCTTCCAGGAGTTTAAAAATAAGCTTTTGGAACCAGGATTAGTAGACCATATTGTTGTTTCAAATAAGTCAGTCGCCAAAATATATGTAAGGAACTCCCCCCGTAGCCAAACAGACAGTGATGTAGTCCAAGGGACCATTCCTGCAAAGGGAACTTCTGGCCAATATAAATACTATTTCAATATTGGAAGCGTTGAGTCTTTTGAGGAGAAGTTAGAGGAAGCGCAGGAAGCACTAGGCATTGATCCTCATGATTATGTTCCTGTTACATATCTTTCCGAAATGGTTTGGACCCAGGAATTGCTGAGATTTGCTCCAACACTGTTGCTTTTGGGATCTCTCTTGTACATGGGAAGGAGAATGCAAGGTGGACTTGGTGTTGGTGGTGGTGGCGGCAGTAAGGGTGCTCGTGGAATATTTAACATAGGAAAAGCCCATGTTACTAAAGTAGATAAAAATGCTAAAAACAAGGTTGGTACCTTTCTTTTTCTTCTATAAATAAGATGTTCATTGACTTCTGTATTCAGTTCTTAACAGCGTGTTCCCCAGTTGCCTTCCTTGTCTTGTCCATTTTTGGTATTTCTTTGAGGGAGGAGTGGTGGTGCATAAATAACTTAGCAATAAGTTCATTCAAGAGACAATCTTTTTCTTATTTCTATTCCTATTTGTTCAGGTCTTTTTTAAAGATGTTGCCGGCTGTGATGAGGCAAAGCAGGAAATTATGGAGTTTGTCCACTTCCTCAAGAACCCAAAGAAATATGAAGAACTTGGGGCAAAAATTCCAAAAGGTGCTCTTCTGGTGGGCCCCCCCGGCACTGGAAAAACACTTTTAGCAAAAGCAACTGCAGGGGAATCCTGGTGTGCCATTCCTTTCTATATCTGGTTCTGATTTTCATGGAAATGTTTGTTGGTGTTGGACCATCTAGGGTGAGAAACTTGTTTCAGGAAGCAAGGCAGTGTGCTCCTAGTATAATATTTATTGATGAGATTGATGCAATTGGTCGAGCAAGGGGACGTGGAGGTTTCTCTGGTGCAAATGATGAGCGGTGAAAGTACTTTAAATCAATTGTTGGTGGAGATGGACGGTTTTGGAACCACTTCTGGTGTTGGTTGTGCTTGCAGGCACAAATAGACCTGATATCTTAGACAAAGATCTACTTAGGCCTGGACGATTTGACCGCCAGATAAGCATTGATAAACCTGATATTAAAGGTCGTGACCAGATATTTCAGATCTACTTGAAAAGGATCAAACTTGACCATGAGCCTTCATATTATTCACAAAGGCTTGCAGCCCTTACTCCTGGATTTGCTGGAGCAGACATTGCTAATGTTTGCAATGAAGCTGCTCTGATTGCAGCAAGAAGTGAGGAAACCCAAGTCACAATGGAACATTTTGAGGCAGCTATTGATAGGATCATTGGTGGTTTGGAGAAGAAGAACAAGGTAGGTCTTTTTAAGTTTTTGTGTTACTACTGAAAAGGTTTGGGAAAGGGGAAGTAGGGCTGGGTGCTTTAGTTTTTAAAAATTCTGCATACATAGCCTTCTTCATTCTTCTCATATTTCTTACTCGTCATCATCATGGACTGGAATGATGTCTACATCTATTTATCATGTTTCACTGGGACTAAATATATAGCAAATGAAGTGTGGCATAAAAATATAGTTTAAATGTTTAATAAATTAATGACTCATAATATTGACAAATTTCACTGTAACATATTTATTTCCCTAAATGGAGAATGAAAATGTTTGCCTTTGCTCATAAGTTATAGTGAAGATGAAATAGGAAGATAGGAAAGTGGAGAAAGATTGTAGGCTGCAGTTATGTCTGAGAGGACTGTCAATTGGACGCTAGTCTCTGGATCTTCCTGTCTATCTGAATCTTTTATCTAGAAATAGTTGATCTTAGGCCATTGTTGTAAGTCAAGGCTTCATGATGTTGAAAATTATATACTACAGTGAAATGAAAATGTTGAACTAATTGGAACTCCCAGTTTGTTTTTTCCAATTAGTTTCTCTAATACCTATGTTTTTTAACCAGGTAATAAGCAAGCTGGAAAGGCGTACTGTTGCTTACCATGAATCAGGCCATGCTGTTGCAGGCTGGTTCTTGGAACATGCCGAACCCTTGTTGAAAGTAACTATAGTTCCCCGTGGCACAGCCGCACTTGGGTTTGCCCAGTATGTTCCAAATGAGAACCTTCTTATGACAAAGGACCAGCTTCTTGATATGACTTGTATGACCCTTGGTGGTCGGGCTGCTGAGCAGGTAGTTTCAGCATTTCCCTTAATACTGACTTGTCTTTTCTCCTCTTCTGTTTTTTCCTTATATGCTTTGCTGGATGACTTATGCTGATCTTTCTATTTGAAGAAGTTAAATTGTTTGAGTGCATAACTTACTAATTTTTGGATTGCAAAACTCATTACTGCTCCATGTTATTATTTATCCCATGTCTAATGGTTCCCAACCTGAGAATGATGGTTTCCCTCCCATCTTACTGCAGGTAATCCTGGGGAAAATCTCAACAGGAGCACAAAACGACTTAGAAAAAGTGACCAAGATGACGTATGCCCAGGTTGCAGTCTATGGTTTTAGCGACAAAGTGGGTCTTCTCTCTTTCCCTCAAAGAGAGGACTCGTTTGAGATGAGCAAACCATACAGCAACAAGACTGCTGCTATCATTGATAATGAAGTGCGAGAATGGGTAGGCAAAGCATATGCACGTACCGTGCAGCTTATTGAGGAACACAAGGAGCAGGTAGGTCAAATTGCAGAGTTGCTGCTTGAAAAAGAAGTACTTCACCAGGATGACTTGGTTCGAGTTTTGGGGGAGCGGCCATTCAAGACTAGTGAACCCAGCAATTATGATAGATTTAAACAAGGTTTTCAAGAGGAGGATGAAAAGATCGTAGAAAGCACCGTGGATGGGCCTGAGGAGGGTGGGTCTTCACCGTTAGAGCCCCAGGTCGTTCCCACATAGTTGAATAAGTTTCTGTTTGTCATTGTACATGAATTTATTTGTTTCCTTGTCAATTCCCTGATATGGAGTACAAAACTTGTAAACTTCATGAGAAAATTGATTCGATTCTGATTTTTCTTATATGGATGTGGCATGGACTAGCCACTAGTCAGTTGTCCAATCCTAGCTATTTTGTTTCATTGAAATTTCCATACTCTCCACTTCCATAGGACAACAGGGCATGTATTTGTTTAGCTGATTGAGCCATCAATCCTCGTCCATGTTGCCTATGATGTTTTTCCAAAGTGTTAATCATCTCGGAGAATTCTTGAGAAGCCAAGCTAAGTCACATATAGAACTTGAAGGGATCCATGTATTCTCAAGTTCTCTTCTGACAAAGACGAATAATAAACATTTTTTTTCCTACTATTATAATTTTCATAATCCACAAACATGCTGTTGTGCGAGTGATTCTGTATGACTAGCTACGGTTAAAAAGGAGCTCATATAAGTGTAAATCACCCAAATTGAAATTTTGTTGTTGTTGCAGGTTGTAGACTTTCAAACTGATTCCATTGAATAATCCATTTCTATTCAGACGTATATATAATCTAGGTGATCCTGGTTTGTTTACTGGGCAATATGTGAGGACTACCGCTATTTCTGTAGCCATTGTCGAGAGACCGTTTCCTAAACGCATTGATGATTCCAGTGAATTATTGAATTAGATGTTAGATAAAGGTCCACATTCCTAAGATTTAAAAAAATTGGATTATTTATGTATAGGATGAAGTATTGATGTTCACACAATTCTTTCTTTTTTGAATCTATTTGTTATTTTTTTTAAACAACTGAAATTTATTTAAAATCTACACAATTTTCTTATATTATATAATTGTTTAACATTCATTTCTTAAATTTTAAGAGAGCTTATGTGAAATCATGGCTGCAAATCACACAAAATTATATTTGATACTTATAAATAGGAATAAAAAATAAATGAATTGAATGGATTTTAAATTGAATAATAATTTATTTAAAATTTATTAAAAATTATTAAAATTATTTAATTTATTTATAATTTATTTTAATAAAAAAATATACAATTCATTCATTTTCAATTGAATTAATTTAAATTTTTTTTATATTTAAATATATTTTATTTTTTAAATAATATAGATATTTAATAAATATTTTGATTGATATATTATTTATTTATTATTAAAAATTAATCTAATTTATTAAATTTATTATTATAATTAAATAGATTAAATTAAAGTTAACTATAAATAAATTGAAAGAATGATATACAGTTCCCATTGTCATATCTACTTATAAAACGGACACTTGGAATCAAAGCCGCGCGCGCGAAGCGACGACCGATGCTATAGCCAGAAAAATGATAAGGCCTGGACAAGATCATACAATCCTGTTCCGTTTGAAACAATTCAAATGTTTTAAGTAATGGAGTGTTATAGTATTTTTATTTGTTTACTATAAATATTAGTTCCTGTGTGTTGCGAAAACACAACTGATATTGGTATTCTACCTGACAACAATTATCTTTTTATTGTTTCTCAGGCGACGTCGATAACGTTGTTTTCCAGATTGTATTATGTATTGGATTCCTTTTTTGTTTTTGAATAAAATTTAAGATAAGGTTTTAGCTCACCCCTGCACCATAAGATTTCCTTCTGTTTCTTCAAAGCATGATTTTTCAAGGATTGGGTGCTCCTTGCCGCGTTCTTCTCGCGCTAGAGTGAGCTCTCTTTTCTCTGCATAATAATCCATTGTTTCTCTTGAATTCAATTCATTCATTTTTACAACGCAAAAGAAGCTCACTGCGATGCGTTGAATTGGATGATAGAATTTCTTGTACGGTGATGGGAGATGGGCAACCCTTCTGAAAGCGCGACGAGCGAATGCCTATTCCGACGGAGGGGAAGTGGGATTAGGGCTTTTGAGGGGTTACGTAGCTTCAGCCGGAACGGGCAGTAATGGCTTCCTTTCCAATTTGCCTGATGTCAAATATGTTGCCGCAAACCCTACACTTCACCGCCTGTTTTCCAGCGAAGCCCCGAAGAAAAAGAGTAAGCAATGATTTACTGGCCGCCAATGTATGATTAGCTTAGCATAATATTGAAATTGCTTCTATTGCTTTTAGCAAGTGAACTGAGCACCTTGCGTTTGCTTCTCATTTTTGGCAGATTATGAGAACTTCTACCCGAAGCAAAAGAAGGACATTCCAAAAGGAGACGAGCAAAAATATGAGTCTAAAGGTATTTTCTTGTGAATTAGGAGGCTTATCATTGCAATTTGTTTGAAAATGGTGGTCATAACTAATTTAATGGGTAATAGGGGGGGATGCCTTTCTTACTACTTACTTGTTATTCAAGTGTTGAGGATTATAGTTGCTTAACTAGTGTTTTTTTGTTGTCATCAACGCTAGAGGTGGCTTTCTGTTATGCTTTATTTGCTATAATTGTAAATGTGATCTTCTGTCAGCTTGGAATTGGAGGTCTTGGGGCAGGGAGTGGAGTTGTTAATTAAACTTGTCTTAGGTAGAGACTAGACTTTTTGTAGAGTTGAGCAATTTTTTTTTTATTCCAGGTAATTCATGAATTTTCTTTATGATGGGAAAGTGGAGAATCAAGTAGGATTCTTCTTGCCCAGGGTCTAATTTGTTGTGGATTGGTAGAAGTCATTCTATCACCTTCAATTACAACTGCAGTGTAGTATACATGGGAAATTTTGGGTTTTGAAACTTACGTTCCATTCCCAGAAATATGCTCCCTCTCGTAACTCTTGTTGGACTTAAATGATTTAATTATGGATCTTCGTGTAGGAATTGATCATGTATCGTCTTTCCAGTTTATCTTGCAATAAATGAGGTGCCTCCTACAACTTTTAACACTTGAATTCTCCCTTTGATTTCAGATGACTCAAACACAAACACAAACACAGACGATCATGGAAATTTTCATGGAACTTTCATGAAGTTTCAAAATCTAATCACCCCTTTATTGGTGATGGGGCTACTTCTTACATCTTTTCCTTTTGGTCCTCAAGAACAACAGCAGGTAAGCATAGCTTCAAACTCATTACCAGGGCCCACTGTGGTTTGTAATTTGTTTATGTGAGTGAAATTGGGTTGAGTTGATATATATGAATATCTGCTTTCTATATGATGAGTGCAATGATTTTAAATGTATGAGAAATGAATTTTGTACTTCCTAACACATTATGCCACTATTGTTTCGATGAATGGGGAAAAATGGACTAAGAAAAGAGATTTTGAGAAATTAGATTCAAGTATTGTCTCATGTACTATACAACAATATTTGGTGGGACCTTCCTCTAGTACTTCCTTCTGTAGATCTCTATATTTCCTTTTCTTCTCGTTCCCCTGTGTGGACACATGTCTGTTTATACTGAACTCCTTTTTCAACCTTTCCAGTTTCTTTTCCAGCACGTTTATATGCAGCTTCATGAATTGGTAAACTTTAACTCATGTTACTCATAGTAAATTTTTCTTTTTTCCCAAGTTACTGCTTGACTGAGATTTCATGACTGAAAATGTGTGTATATCTGCTAGATGAGTTATATGCTACTGACATTACGTGCTCAGATTGAAGATCCATTGGTAGATATCCTCCTACTACTAAATATATGTGAGCAGAAATAAAGGGAGAGGCAGGAGGTTAATGACTCATGTGATCAAGAGAGGGGACATAGAAGAGAATATGCATTGGGGATTTTCTTGTAACTGCCTAGACATGTGGCAGCAGGGGAGAGGAAGTGAGAGGGACCTTCTGTGGTAGCAGAAAGAGGATAAAACGAGAGAGAAAGTGAGGGAGAGAGGTAGGCAAAAATTTCTGTAAGGAGAGGATTTGGGAGGAGCAGGCCCTCGAAGCTCTGTATTGTCTTTCTTTCTTTCAATTTTGCTGTTCTTACAGAGAGAGTGTGAGAATGGGAAATCTGTATCTACCTTATTTGGAACTGATAGTCCAGCAATATAAGTGACAGGGAAGGTTGTTTCTACCTCTAAATTCCATAAAACCTATTCTGATTTCTGGGTTCCAATCATCCATTAAACAAGATTAATATTAGGCTATATTTCTGAGACTTTTATAATCCTGTCTTCTAGCATCTGGTTGCAAGTCTTAAACTAGCTTGATTTTTGAACAATGATTGACATTTTTTTAGATACTTATTTGTTCAAGTGGTGTCTTTGCATGATATTTAGGACATGAATCCAACCGTGTGACTATAAGCAATGAGATGTCTGTTCATTTGTTTTTGATGTTTATAGTTTCTTTTATTTCATTATTATCATCTTCTTGCTAACGTGGACCAGAATTTGATTATTTGCAGATTAGCTTCCAGGAGTTTAAAAATAAATTTTTGGAACCAGGATTAGTAGACTATATTGTTGTTTCAAATAAGTCAGTCGCCAAAATATATGTAAGGAACTCCTTCCGTAACCAGACAGTGATGTTGACCAAGGGCCCATCCCTGCAAAGGGAACTTCTGGCCAATATAAATACTATTTCAATATTGGAAACGTTGAATCTTTTGAGGAGAAGTTAGAGGAAGCACAGGAAGCACTAGGCATTGACCCTCATGATTATGTTCCTGTTACATATCTTTCTGAAGTGGTTTGGTACCAGGAATTGCTGAGAGTTGCTCCAATACTGTTGATTTTGGGATCTCTCTTGTATATGAAAAGGATATTGCAAGGCGGACTTGGTGGTGGTGGTGCTGGTGGTAAGGGTGCTCGTGGAATATTTAACATAGGAAGCCCATGTTACTAAAGTAGATAAAATGCTAAAAACAAGGTTGGTACCTTTCTTTTTCTTCTATAAATAAGATGTTCATTGACTTCTGTATTCAGTTCTTAACAGCGTGTTCCCCAGTTGCCTTCCTTGTCTTGTCCATTTTTTGGTATTTCTTTGAGGGAGGAGTGGTGGTGCATAATAACTTAGCAATAAGTTCATTCAAGAGACAATCTTTTTCTTATTTCTATTCCTATTTGTTCAGGTCTTTTTTTAAAGATGTTGCTGGCTGTGATGAGGCAAAGCAGGAAATTATGGAGTTTTGTCCACTTCCTCTAGAACCAAAGAAATATGAAGAACTTGGGGCAAAAATTCCAAAAAGGTGCTCTTCTGGTGGGCCCCCCGGCACTGGAAAAACACTTTTTAGCAAAAGCAACTGCAGGGGAAATCTGGTGTGCCATTCCTGTTTCTATATTGGTTCTGATTTCATGGAAATGTTTGTTGGTGTTGGACCATCTAGGGTGAGAAACTTGTTTCAGGAAGCAAGGCAGTGTGCTCCTAGTATAATATTTATTGATGAGATTGATGCAATTGGTCGAGCAAGGGGACGTGGAGGTTTCTCTGGTGCAAAATGAGCGGGAAAGTACTTTAAATCAATTGTTGGTGGAGATGGACGGTTTTGGAACCACTTCTGGTGTGGTTGTGCTTGCAGGCACAAATAGACCTGATATCTTAGACAAAGATCTACTTAGGCCTGGACGATTTGACCCGCCAGATAAGCATTGATAAACCTGATATTAAAGGTCGTGACCAGATATGTAGATATACTTGAAAAGGATCAAACTTGACCATGAAGCCTTCATATTATTCACAAAGGCTTGCAGCCCTTGCTCCTGGATTTGCTGGAGCAGACATTGCTAATGTTTGCAATGAAGCTGCTCTGATGGCCGCAAGAAGCGAGGAAACACAAGTCACAATGGAACATTTTGAAGCAGCTATTGATAGGATCATTGGTAGATTGGAGAAGAAGAACAAGTTAGGTCCTTTTAAGTTTTTTGTGTTACTACTGGAAAGGTTTTGGAAAGTAGCGGTGTGGCTGGGTGTTTTTGTTTGTAAAATTTATGTATATCATAGGGACATTTATAGCCTTCTTCATTCTTCTCCATTCTTCTCATATTTCTTACTTGTCATCATTGTGGACTGCAATGGACTGGAATGATGTCTACATTTATTTATCAAGTTTCACGGGGGCTAAATATATAGCCAATGAAGTTTTAGCATAAAAATATAGTATAATAAAGTAATGAAACATAATACTGACAAATTTCACTGTAACATATTTATTTCCCTAACTAAAGAATGAAAATGTTTGCCTTTGCTCATAAATTATAGTGAAGATGAAATAGGAAGTTAAGGAAAGTGGAGAAAGAATGTAGGGTGCAGTTATGTCTGGGAGGACCGTTAATTGTACTCTGAATCTTCTAGTCTATCTAAATCTTTTATCTAGAACATCTTAGGCCATTGTTGTAAGTCAAGGCTTCGTGATGTTGAAAATTATATAATACCGTGAATTAAAAATGTTGAACTAATTGGAACTCCCATTTTACTTTTTCCTTTTACTAGTGAGAGTTTCTCTAATACCTTTGTTTCTGAACCAGGTAATAAGCAAGCTGGAAAGGTGTACTGTTGCTTACCATGAATCCGGCCATTCTGTTGCAGGCTGGTTCTTGGAACATGCTGAACCCTTGTTGAAAGTAACTATAGTTCCTCGTGGAACAGCAGCTCTTGGGTTTGCCCAGTGTGTTCCAAATGAGAACCTTCTCATGACAAAGGAGCAGCTTTTTGATATGACTTGTATGACTCTTGGTGGTCGAGCTGCTGAGCAGGTTGTTTCAGCACTTCCCTTGATATTGACTTGTCTTTCCCCCTCTTCTGTTTTTTCCTTAAATTCTTTGCTGGATGACTGATGCTGATCTTTTTATTAGAAGAAGAAATTTTTTCAGTATATTACTTACTAATTTTTCGATTGCAAATCTTATCACTGCATCATGTTATTGTTTATCCCATATCAAATGTTTCCCAACCTGAGAATGATGGTTTCCCTCCCATCTTTCTGCAGGTAATCCTGGGGAAAATCTCAACTGGAGCCCAAAATGACTAGGAAAAAGTGACCAAGATGACGTATGCCCAAGTTGCAGTCTATGGTTTTAGCGACAAAGTTGGTCTCCTCTCTTATCCTCAAAGAGAGGACTCGTTTGAGATGAGCAAACCATACAGCAGCAAGACTGCTGCAATCATTGATAATGAAGTGCGGGAATGGGTAGGCAAAGCATATGAACGTACCGTACAGCTTATTGAGGAACACAAGGAGCAGGTAGCTCAAATTGCAGAGTTGCTGCTTGAAAAAGAAGTACTTCACCAGGATGACTTGGTTCGAGTTTTGGGGGAGCGGCCATTCCAGACTAGTGAACCCACCAATTATGATAGATAAAAGCAAGGTTTTCGAGAGGAGGATGAAAAGATCGTACAAAGTACTATCGATGGGCCTGAGGAGGGTCGGTCTTCGCCATTAGAGCCCCAGGTCGTTCCCACGTAGTTGAATAAGTTTCTGTTAGTCATTGTACATGAATTTATTTGTTTCTTTGTCAATTCCCTCATATGGACAAAACTTGTAAAGTGTAAACTGCATAAGAAAATTGATTCGATTCTGATTTTTCTTATATGGATATGGCGTGGACTAGCCACTAGTCAGTTGTCCAATCCTAGCTTTTTGATCATTGAAGTTTCCATGCACTCCACTTTCGCAGGACAAGGCATGTAGCCATCAAATCTTGTCTAAATGGCTAATCAAGTTGAGAAATTCTTATATTTTCGTGGAATAAATATCTTTTTGTATTTCATGAATGTTGATATAAGACAAATAAGTATATGATGTTAAGTATGGTATTATTTTTATATACTTATTCAATAATTACTTTCGTGAAATAACGAAAACCAATCTCAGGAGAATTCCTGAGAAGCCAAACTAGGTCACATATAGAACTTGAAGGGATCCAAGTATTCTCAAGTTCTTTTCTGACACAGACGAATAATAAACGTTTTTTCCTACTATTGTAACTTTCATAATCCACAAAGACGAATAATCAAACCGTGAGGTGGTTATTTGACTTTTGTCCTTGATGAACAAGCTACTCTCAATGCTTAATTTGACCTTAATTTTGTTTCAATTACTGTGTGAAATTGCCCATCAACTTTTCTGCTGTTCTAGCACAATCTTGGATTCATCTAGTAAAAGAAGGAAAACAAGGAAACATCAAATTGATTTGATGTGATTTGGCAGCTACTGTATAAATGATTTATGAAATTGAAGTTTTCCTTTTTCTTTTTCATATTTCTCTACTTAAATCTCAAGCAGAACAACATCAAGCAAGTACAGATATGAACTTTCATATAAAAGTTCCGTTTCATCAATAGAGTTTCTAATTGAAGTAAAAAAAATGTAAATATAGTATAAAATTGCAGGTGTATCAAAACGAATTATGATAAGAAAACCCAAGAATGCTACAACATAACAATTGACACGTCATAGGTGACCACAAACTCGAGGTCTTAAATATATTTATTCAAATCAAACTTCCAAGCTTATTTAAATCTCATTAGAACAAGGTCAAGCAAGTAGAGATGCGAACTTTCATAAGACATTATTCTCCTCATATATTGTAATTATAATTAAGTACTTATTTAAATTAATTTTTTTTATTTAAAACAGTTTATAATTAAAATTTTATTAAAAATTTTTAAAAAACATAATTTTTTTTAAAAAATAAATAATTACCAAACATGTATTACGTAATTAATCATTAATTATTTTATCTTTAAATTATGTTCTCTAATCTTAAAGATATATATTATATTACATATTTTATCGTTTCACACGTTATTCTGAAAATGATTGTTTTGTTTTTAATTTTTTTATATTAATTTTGTCAAATGTATTGTAAAATTCCGGCAGACTGTATGTTCACACAGTTTGTAATTGTAATTTTTATCACGTGGATTATTAAAAAAGTGAAAATAAATTATAAAACACAATAATATATTCCCCATATTCTTTTGACTACTTTATTTCTTTTATTTATCTCAACGTCGCCGCGTAAGAAGAATAATAAAAAAGACAAAGAACGAAAGGAAAAAAATACGCGGACGCAGGTGGTAGTTGCAACTGTAAACAGACCACGTGTCAATATGTGAATAGACCACGTGGTACTTCAGCAGTCAGAAAGAGATGCCTCTAACTTTTCTATTTTTTTTTTCTTTCTAGATTTTCTTCCCATCAATCAGCCCAACCAGAACGTCGTCGTCTCTTTCTCTCTCTTTTTCTACCCTGGCTCCAATCAATCGCTTTCAAATTCACATATCGCTATTCTCTATTTCTTCTCTCGCTTTCCACGCCCCTTCTATTTAAACTCTCCTTTCTTCCCTCTTTTCGCTACTTTCCATTGTCTCTTCTCTCTTTTTCCCTTCCTGCGCTCTGCATATTTCTCGTTTTCTTTCGCTCTGTACTTACAGTAGTAAGTTAATATCTCTCGCTTCTCGGTGCATAATTTGTCATTTCTGGATCTGGTTCGCTTCTGGTTTAACATTAGCATACTGGAGGTCGATTCCTTTTCTCTTTGAAAACTAAAAATGAAAACTTTTTCCATTTTCAACCATTGCTGTTTGTCTTGGTTAGTGATTTTGGGGATTGGGTCTATCCGACTATCCCCTCTGTAATGGTGCTTAGTCTGTTACTCTCTGAGTCCGCATATGTCTAATAATAGAGCGTTCTTAGAGATTTAGTCGTCTTTGGATATGATAACTATCTGGCTTTTTTTTCTTCTTCTACTTTTTTCTTTTTTATATATACATTGGATCAGGATTTTTTCCCATAGATGAAATAACAGGAGAGGATAAAGACACGAAAAAATTTGAATCTAATTAATAGATTTATGAGTCATTGTGATGGTCCTGCATATAGAAAACTTGCAACAAGATAGTTCAGTAACAGAAGAGAATCCAAATTTATATTTTTCTTTGCAATGTCATAGTTTTCTCCCCCTCGTTAGTTGTTTATGCGTTGATGGTAGAACGTTGCTCTATCGTATTAATTTTGGTTTAGATATTCATTAATTACACAAATTGCTCTTTTTCAGACATCTCTCCATATCCTTTTGCTTTTTTGATCTGCAATTTTGGTATGTGCATGTTCATGTTATCAGGCATTGACTTGAATTTAAAAAATATTGACTTCATTTCAAATTCATGTGTCTATCTTGGCGGTTATTATTTCTTCTCACTAATTGTTCTTCTGGCCTTTCTACTTGTAATCAAGCCTACTAAAGTCAAAATGGAAAACGGGGATCAGTTCCAGGAAGTTTCAAAGGCGAAATATGATTGTCTTTTATTTGGTATGCCTTCACGATTGATGATGGATTTTTATCTCTTCAATGCTTCGTTGTCTTGCCCAGGTTATATATAACTTGTTTTCGATAATTTCAGATCTTGATGACACCCTTTATCCTTTGAGTTCTGGATTGTCAGCGCATGTGACAAAAAATATTCAAGGTAATGAATTTACCACATTGGGGTCTTCAATATGTGAGGACTTGGACGTGTGTGTGTATTCCTGGTTTTGAAGATGAAGTCATGATTTTTTATTGGGTGTATTGCACAGAGTATATGCTTCAAAAGCTTGGGATAGAGGCGGCTAAAGTTCCTGAATTGTGCATTTCATTATATAAGACGTATGGGACAACAATGGCTGGTCTCAGGGTATGATTAATTAGCCTTTCAATGAATTGTATTGAATGCATTTTTTATTTAGAGGCAATGATTAACAAATCAGTCATTTTGTCTCCTTTCCTCTCGCCAGGCAATTGGCTATGACTTTGACTATGATGAATTCCATAGGTAATTTCTTTACATATCTGTTTGTCCAGTTTTTTATTTGGCCTTTCAATTTAATCAAGTTGAAAACCATGTGAAATGGGCATCTAAAACTATTTTGTGTTGAACAGTTCAGTTCATGGGAGATTGCCATATAATTTGCTGAAACCTGATCCTGTTCTCAGGAGCATTTTGCTAAGCCTGCCTATTAGGAAAGTTGTAAGTTTCTTTGTTCTTTTTTAACAGTGAAAGTAGTTTCTGATTAATGGGAAGCCTCTCTTCAGCGTGATTTATGTATAATATTTTTACTGGGTTTCAGCATTTTTCCCTTTTTCAGGTTTTTACAAACGCAGACGAGGCCCATGCAGTTAGAGCGCTTCATAGGCTTGGACTGGAGGACTGCTTTGAAATGATTATAAGCTTTGAGACTCTGAATTTCTCCAACAACTTCAACCCTCCCGATGATAAAGATGGCAGTGAATCCAGACCAATTGCAGAAGGAATTTTTGATTTTTATGAGTACATGCGCCGGCCTGATTCTGATATGGTGCTTCCAAGGACCCCAGTTGTCTGCAAACCCTTTGAAGATGCATTTGAAAAGGTTTTCAAGATTGCGGATATTGACCCTCAAAGAACAGTAAGATCGTGAATCCTTTCCTCATTAATAGATTAGCCATAGCCCATAGGTATTCTTTTGTCTCAAAGTTGAGTACACACTTTGAAGTTCTAATCAACCTTTGCCATGAGGATCTTGCTACTTTTATCTTCAAATATCGAATACCAAATTATCATTGTTCTGATTACTTGCATTTTCACCATATGGCTCTTCAGCCTAAAAGTGGTCATTGCCTCTTCTATTCTTATTTCTTCTGATATCTCTTTGTAACAATATGACATTATTTATTTACGTCTGTTTTTTTTTATTTTTGTTTTTTCAGTTGTTCTTTGATGACAGCGTCCGCAATTTACTGACAGCCAAATGCTCGGGCCTCCACACAGTCTCGGTAAGGACTCCCTAATTGTTACTGATGAATGAACGAAATACTAGTCACAGGAACATTTTGTAGGTTGCATTTGGGTAATATTATTAGAACATTACACATTCGAGTTTTCCAGTTAGTTAAGTTGAATGGAACTTAAAGTATACATTTGTTAAATTTCACATGTTCTCATTCTTAAATTAGGACACTGAGTTGACTTTAACAAGGTTTCATTTGAAATACACGTCCCTTGACATTTGATCTAAATACATCACATCACAATCAAAATAATTTGATACAAATGCTACATGGATGCAGGTGGGTACTTCTGTTCGAACTACAGGAGTGGATCATGCACTAGAGAGCATCCATAATATCAGGGAGGCATTTCCAGAGCTCTGGGAAGCCGATGAGAAGCCTGAAAGTGTCAAGTATAAGGTTGCAATTGAAACATCAGTAATAGCTTAGCTTTGTAATTTACCTCCTGAATTGTTGGTGTCTGGTACTGTGTTGGCACCTGTATGTGATTATTGTATTTGTTACTAGAATATGATATATTTATATAAATGAATTTTTAGTTGTTACTTTGTATTTACCAAGGCATACAAGGATGGCACTGGATTTGTGAAGATGCTTTGAAGGGTAAATTCTATAAGAACAGTGAACAATAGAAAAATTGCAACTTAGAAAGGAACAAATACCCTGAATGCGAACCCTGAACCCATGTGTCTAAAATCCATAAATAAGCCACAATTGTTTCAATATTGGGTTCTTGAGAGGCTTTAGTGCTAAAGGCTTGTGAGATTAGTTGTGAATATGATGAGCCTTAGAAGGGTTAAATTCTGTCACAATTCCTTCTCACTTTTAAACCATCCATGCTAATGTTGGCTTTTTAACAGAATCCTGCCTGAGGTTTTGAAGGGAAAAAATGACTGCTTACCCTTCACAAGTTTCTTAATGCACTATTTGTGTCTCACTGTCTCTGCTTATGAATAGAATTAATGGAGTCTACTTCTCCCAAGAATGTTCTAGTCAAGTCCCCTCAAGGCTTCAGGGCATTACAAATGATACGCATCGAGTAAAAAATTTGGCTTACAGGACATCACAAATGCAGGCACCATTTGAAGCCGATGCCAACTTCCATGGCACGTTAGACGTAAACATTGCTAAGATGAAGTTGAAACAAAGGCAAACTAAATCGAACAAGACTTCAATCAACCCCGAACACAACAATATATGTATATGTATGTTCATATAGCTGCTGGCATGGACTGAGATATCCTTCACGATGTAACAAATATATACGACACAAAAAGCATAGATACGGCATGACAGATTCTAAAAAATATAGAATAGGGGATGGTTATGATATGCCATACAAAATTAGTATAAGATTATCAAAAATACATAAATCTTAAAGATATATTTAAAATAAAAATACAAATTATAACATGAGTTCTTGCATTTATAATATAAGTATTATTACATAATTATTTCTTAAACAAATCTTTAAAAAATTAATTAAAATAAAGGCATTAATGTTTTAAAAGTTAATATTAGTCATTGTAAATAAAATAAAATATTATTATTTATTTAATTCTTATGATATTCCATCTGCATTGATATAAATATTCAAAAATTAAAAATTACAAGATCCATGCTAATGCTTGAGGAATATCCAAACACATATACACGTGCCACACTAGTACTCCAACCATTTGCAAGTGTCCATTTGTCCTTGTAAAGCAGTGAATCTGAGTTAAGCTTAGTGTTGATTCAATTTTAAAATGAAAAATCATCATTTTCTTTTATTTTATTCCAAACTCCTTAATCCATATGTATATATACTTTAAGGAAACTAGGAAATTACTGCTAATTGCTATGGGCTTTCAACTCCTCGAGCTGCATCTAAGGCCCCATATTCTTGACCAATTAAGTAATTTTCTTTTCTCAAGGACGTATTAGTCATTTCATTAGATTTGAAGATTGAGCCCAAAAGAGAAAAGAAAAATCCCCTTAACAAACCCTAGGTTTCTCGTTGCCATGGTTGTTGCAGAATACGGAGAATCTTGTTCCCGCGTAGAGGAGATAATTTCAAAGAGAGATTAAGCATTCAGCTTGGGTCTTTCCGGTCGAAACTTGGAAATTATTATGGCAAGGCGAGAGCTTTCCAGCACGTTGAAGAACTTGAAGGTAACACGAGGAAATGGATGTGCTCGCTCTTCTTTTTCATTATTGTTGAATTTTCATTCCAAGCGGGATTTGAGCTTGAAATTTAAATTCTTTCTGAGATTTGAGGTTTTTTTTCCCTCTTAGAATGTGTCTGGTTATTGTTTGATTTTAAGATTAGCTGTGCGAATACAGGGATTTATCTGGGTTTATAATGTTGTTCCTTGTTTCTGTAGTTCATGCAAAGGGCGGCTCTGAGAGAGGAGAAAACCAAGAAAGAAGATGAGGTTAAACCTGATGGCAATGTTTTTACACCTTCCACCATCACTAGAAAATGGTATTTTTCTTTAATTTTCATCCTTGGAATGCTAAATTGAAAGAATGCGCGATCTTTTTACTAGACATGGTGCCTGAATCCTCAAACAATTTTAGTGAATTCTAATCTAGCTGGCATTGAGATTGCTAGGTGCTATCTATATCGGTTGTCAGCTTGGGCTTGTTATATCACACTTTAGGACTCTTCATTGTCTTTGTGACAAGCCATTATGATGCAAATTGAGGGTTCCGTATATCTTAACAGTGATCTCTGTGCTTTGGTTTTTTTATTTTATTTTTTCCCATTTTTCTCCATAACTATCAATCATGAAAGATCTCATGAAGTTTCTGACTCTTGCAAAATATATCTGTAATTCCGTATATAATGCTTCAATGTTTACCAATGAAGGGTTTCCAATGCTTGCAACATAGGTGTTACGTATTGTTAAACTGTGCCAACTTTCTGACTTATAAGAGAAAAAAAAAAAAGGACAAATAAGAAAGAACAGCCTCCTGGCCCCCCAAAAAAAGTGGACCTCGACTTTCTGATTTCTCCTGATTGCTACTAACTGAAAGAGTGATCCTCTATTAATGATTTAGACTTTACTAAAACAATTCTTGTTTCTAAAATGGTGAAATGGCGTCTGCAGTAATCATTGGTGCTATTTTGGAATCTGGTATTACTTCACTTATAGCCCTTCAAATTGAGAAATCTTTCTGTTTCTTACATGATAAAATAGCAAGGTAAAGAAAACAATAGGTATACCAAATTTATCCTTGCAACTCTGGGATATAATTTTCTATGATCTGCAATCTACCTTTTGTATATGCTGATTTATATATTTATTTTATTTTAAATTTGCTTGCTCTCTACATATATGCAGTGTGGTCATAATGGAAGGTGATCCCCATCCGGGAGCACTTAAAGGTCGGATGTCATTTCAAAGTTTTAATCCTTCTGTTGATGTGAGTATGAAGATCAAAATCGTGTGTTCTTTCTTTTGTTTTTAATCCTTCAATCTAAATCTTGTGTTTTTTTCTTTTGATTCTGTTTTAATGCCAAAGCCTTGCCTTTGTAGAAACTAAATGAGGAAGAAGCAAGACTTGGTCAGCCAGCAGCTGAAACTACTGTTTCTAGAAATCAAAGTGGAGATGTGTCTTTTAGGTGGGTTTCTTTGCCTAAACTTCCTGGAGGATATTTGATTTTGCTTCATTTTGCCCCCAACAAGGGTCAGAAGGTTCTTTACCTATGGTTTTAATTTGAAATATACATCATGGATTAGATTTTGGTTAACAGACAACTGAAGACCAGATTTCCTCAGATTATCACTCGTTGACTTTAAATTTGATTTCTTTGCATTGCTTCAGGGAAAATAGCTCTTCAGTAGAAGATCCGGAATGTGCTAACATGGAACAAAAGAGTTATGAGGTTAACAATGTTAAAAGGAAACAGGCTGAAGTAATATGTGAAGCACAATATCCCAACAAATCACCCAAAAATGAACATGATAGACAATCATCGCCAAAGAATAGTTTGGGCTCTTTCAAAAAACCGAAGGGAGATAAGCTAGACTGGAATGTTCTTAGACCATCCAAGTGTCAAACAAAATAGGACGAGTTTATTGATTATTTGATTGCATACGCAAATCATGGTAGGTTTGGTTCTGTTTCAGCCCTGGGTTTCTATGTCTGTAATATTGTATTTCTTTTGTTGTTCTATTAAGCTGCCTTTCATTTTGTTTCAACGACTTTGTCCATTGTTTTTTTGGGGTTAAGCTTCAGGATTTAGCATGATGTGGATAGAATACTTTTAGATCATGGGCTATGTGCGGTTTTTTTTTTTTTTTGTTTAAATAAATGAAACTGTTGACCTTTCAGAAATCTGCTTGTGCAAAGATATGAGTTCTGTAGTGGGTGATCTTGACTTGTTTATTCTCGTACTCAGCCTCAACAAAGTACGCAAATGCTTATGGAAGATATGACTCGGCTGGTAGAAACAAAGAGCTATAGGTTGAGATCAATCGCTAAAAGATGATGCTCAGGGTCCATCAAGGTTGAGGAATTACATTGGATATCATGTCGTACTCGATAGTCGGGAAAGGAGTTGAATTAGCGTAAAGATAAAAGCATATGCATGGCAATTATCCCCATTTCATGTATGCGAAAAAGAAAAAGAAAAAAAGATGAAAAAGATGAAGCCCTTGACAAATCGATTCCTCCCCCATTAATACACAATCTTGCATTAATCTATAGGATGTGTTTTGTTGAATTGGAAAATATGTAGTAGAAAATAGCAAGTTGGATATATAAGGATGAAAATTACTTTATATTTATTTGATATAATAAAAAATATAGTTTGGTTGAATATAGAATATATCTCATTTTTACGAGAAGCCTACTGTTTTGAACCTCTCCTCTGTTTTGGTTTGCTAGCCTTCCTTAACATGAAATTGAATTAAAAATATTTTTTATTTATTTTTCACATTTTATTAAGTTTTAAGAATAATCAAAACTTTGCATCCAATTCCTCTTAACTATTTTTCATCTTTGCTACCAAACATGGGTTAAATCCTTGTCAAGTATGTTCACGAAGCTCATCAAGAAATCTTGGGTGTGGTAGAAAATGTGCGATGTTCATTGGCAATGACGTTTTCAAATATTAAAATAGGCAATGGTAGTAGTGGTGCCTCGAATGGTACGAGTCATTGAGTTGGCTCCCTATATGATAGTTGACTCCCTGGTAAACCTTCTGGAAAATTCTTGGGGGAAAAAAAGTCAAACTGAAGTTGGAAGCGCCATGCTTCCACTGAAGTTAGCAAGGATGGATTTGGGCACTCGCCAGTCGCCAGATTAGACTCTCATCATCTTTGTTGAGTACTGACTTGTTTCTATTTTGCTTCTATGCATCTCTCTACAAAACGTGGCATATTAATGAAGATATCCCACCTTATCTAATCGGTAATTTCAGGGGAATTATTTCTTCTACTTTTAGCCAGATGCAGCTACTGTTCTTCTTCATGGTATTCCCATGTCTTACTAGTTATTGGGAAAATCATTAAAAATAAATTCTTAACAACACATTTAACCATTTTTTTTTCCCACAGAATCACCAATTTTGTTTTACACAAAATCACCACATTTTGTTGATTGGGTATCCATGGTTATATCAAAAGTTCCTTTTATGTAATCCTCCTTTTTTATCCCGGGCAGTTTTGCTTGCTTACTAGTTTTGGCTTCTGTTCTGGTGCACTTTTTCTGATTGTACTTTGCATTCTGGTGATCAATAAATTTGTGATTCATTAAAAGAAAAGGGGAATTTGCTGCGATACACAGCTAGGAATCAAATTGAACATCAATAGTTAGAATGTAAATATAAAAAATAATATCACATTGCAATGTTTCCACCGGCCTAGACTAAGTTCCGAGGCACTTTGTGGTCATTGCTTAAGCAGGAATCCAAGCAGAAATAGCATGAAGAATACGGCCTTTCCATCCCTGCAAAACCCACCTGCCATCCTCATCAACTACAAAATCTTTATGGTACTCCATCTTCACTATTTCTTTCACTCTATTCAAGATTTCTGGTGCCAATCTGAGTTGCTTGAACCCAGCTCTCCGGTTCCTAACCTGCCATTGCTTGTAGGTCTCTGGCCTTTCAACCCTCTCTGCCCCCTCACACGCTATGACATTGATCGCATCCCTTCCAAATATCCCCTTCTCAAACATCAGCCTATGTGTATCTTCATGAGTCGCATTAGCCTCAAACATATCAAACAACGCTGAGAAGTGGAACAGTGCCTCCCTGAACCGAGTCAGGAAAAATGGCGCATTGTAAGTGCCATTGACGACCCCATGAATGAAGATGTTCGGATTAATCTTCCTGATCAACCTTAAGACAGCATCTCTTGGACAGTTCACGGCCACAGTATCATCAGACAGGTTCTTCAATCGGTACAAACAGTTAACCACGGTTGTTTCGGTCCTGTCGATTTTGAGATCCTCGAGTCGAATAGTTTCCCATTTCTGTGCAAGGCAATTGTATTCAAACGGGACTCCGAACCGCCTGCAGTAATTTGCGAGGCGCCTCCCTGTCTCCTCAACCCTTTCTGCAGGCCGAAATCCTGACTGTGGAAGATCAATTCCTGTTATGCGAAGCTTTGGAGGCCCACCTGGTCTCTCTGAAAGACGTTGGATGAGGCAGGGCCACTGGAAGCCATAGCAAATGCCGAAGTCAATGATGTGAAGGCTGCCTTCATTTTGTGCTAGTTTCAGAATTGTTCGGTTAGCCAAGAAATTTGACATTCTCTGGAAAGGAGATGCTGTGATGTACACTTTGTAAGCTTTTAACATATCAGCAGCAGTTGCACCATCAGAATCAAGGGGCATATATTTTGGCGTCCCAGCAGCTAATCGTGTCTCAAGGCCATTGCCAAAGTAATGAGCCAAACGCTGGAGTCCATCGCCATGAGGCGAAGAGTGCTGCCTAATCTGCTTGAGTATGTCATTTGCACTCCTTCGGTCAAAGCTTGCCACGGCCTGCGCACATTGAGTTAGCAGAGTCCACAAATCTACTGTTGTCCCATTGTTGGCCCCTTTCTTTGAACGTGTTGCCTTCCCATTGGATCCTCCCGAGTCAACACTCAGCTGGAACTTGCCGTTCTGTGATGGTTCACGATCAGCACAGAAAATGGCTGGACTTTTTCCAGCCTGACAAAGCAGTACCTCATCGAACATCTCTGATGCCTCTGAATCGTCAGAGTAGACAGCTGAAAGTTTGCTGCCTCTCCCTTCTTGTTCGTAAGGAACATCATCCAACCGATGGCTTCTCTTTTCCCTTGATCCTCTGGGTGCTGGGAAACCCTGCATTGCAAATGCACTTTCTTCAATCATCAGCGGCTTGCTCTGCGAGCGAATGATATTCCAGGTTCCATCTCGAAAATAGCCAGCAGCTTGTGTGTCTCTAAATGGATCGGTAGCTACATCCGGAACCTCGTAGGTGTTTTCTGGGGAATCAACTAGAGAGTTTTGCAGGAAAGAAGACTCGAAATCTCCCGCAACGTTAACCCATTCAGACTCATATGAATTATCAGTGGCGTAGCTGCTATTGCTATCAATACTAGCAGTACGACCACAGTTATCATCTGGGTCTGGGCTATCGATGTTTTCATCATGGAAACAACCCGGGATTTGACGGGTTGATGAAGGATAGCTGCGACCGAGTACATCATAGAATGATTTTTCAGCAGCCTGGAGTCTCAAACAATCCTGCAACATGCAGGGCTTGCGCTCCAAGTCGTCTTCTTCATCCATGAGGATGTCGCTTATGTATCTGAGACTGGGATTGGAATATTTATTACTCTCTGCAGATTCTCCATTTGAGCTCGTGCCAGAAGAAGGACCAGAGTCAGTGGGAGATTCTAATTGGGTTGGAGGAGGGGAAGAAGAATCATCGTACTTAAACCCATTTACTGGGTTCTGATTTGAAAATACCGAATTTAGACCATTTTCAAATACTAATCCGTTCACGGAACCAGGAAAATTTTCCAGAAGGGAGTCTGTAGAAAGCATGTTGCTGGCAAAGACCAGAATCGGACCAAGAAATTAAACTTTTTTAGGGGATCTAGCTGAAGATTGTTTCTGAGGAGATTAGCTATAGCAAGCAAGAATCTTTGACCAGGAACGTCAATTAAATTCCGAGACTTTTATCACCCAGCGGAACCGAAGACAGAACAGAAACAGATCAAGTAATGATGTGCTGAACAAAGTGAGAACAGCGCACCAATATCAATAACAAAAGAGCAAGGTTCAGAAATCTAAATACTGGCCCCTAGTCCTTTTGGATATAATATACATCCCCAGAATCAGAAAGTAACGGAGAAGAATAAATCAATTAAAATGGATAGAGAAAAACAAACAGGACCAGAAAAAGTGATGATAAACCGAGTACGAGTTTTGTTGCAGAGTTGAGTACCTCGGAGAACTAGACAATCCAACTGGAGTAACCGGCAGCGACCTAATGAAAGGGTGGCATACCCTTCTTATATAATTTATAAAAAAAGAACCATATTTGTGGTACGGAAGCTTCTAGGAAGGCGATTAAGGTGAGATAAGCTGACCCTCAGCCGCCAACCTTTTATTACTATATTGTTTTTTTCTCTTTATTGTTGCAGTAGTTTTGGTAATCAATCCTCAGCGTCAACCATGGGCCAATAGCAGTCACTGACTCACTGTAACGGTGTAACCCACGCACGGCAATGGTCTACAATATCCACGAAGTAGTCAAGGAAGGCTCGGTAGTCAAAAGCACGAGGGGGTGAAGGAAAGGGCATCCTTGGCCCTCAAGTCATTGACATTAGCCTATATTGCAGGATTTAGATGTTTTTATCTTAATAAAATAATAAAAAAATCTTGTTTAAAAAAATTACAAAATATTTTAAATATAAAAAATAAATAAATTTTAATATAATATAATTTATGTTTATTTTTTTAATAAAACAATTCTGATACAAAAGAGAAATCAAATCTTCCCGTGATTTCACACCATGTCCGAGTAATCCCCTAGGCGATGAACATCTAAATCAATAAAACAAAATATATTGTTGGGTGGACATCATATCGCATTCAAGAAAGGGAAAATTCAAAGGCAACTTTCTTTTTTTGTTTTTTTCCAAACATAATAATATGGATTAGTTGGAGGTTAATGTTATCAGCCAGCTTCACGTTAGAAAATTCTCCCACTCGAAACTTCAACAACATTCTTTTAAGCTTTTAAATACAGTGTTTGGTATGGAATCATCCAGATACATGCCCCTATTCCATGTTTATGCAGTGATCGATTCTCTCTGTTTCGTTTCTCCTCCAACTAATATATCTAGTCCATTTGACATAAGCTATCTTGTCTTGTTTTCTGAAATCTGATTCAATAGTCAAGCCAAAGAAACCATTATTATTTAATTAATCTATCTGCTACCCATATATTCAAAAAAATATATATATATTGAATCAGATGGCGAATCTGTTGCTGTTGAGTTGGTATCCTTAGTCACCATACTAAAATAATTATCAATTGGAGCAGTCGCTGCAAACGAGAAACCAAACCCTTCTCCAAGAAATAAATTAAAAGCAAGGAAATTGAAAAATAAAATATGTTTTTTTTTTGTGACTGGGAAAAATAAAATATGCTGCGAAGATATATATATATATATATAAAATAAATTTTTAATTTTATCTTTTAAAAATTAAGTCAATATCATTTTAATTTTTTAAAGAATGTTAGCATCAATTTACTCATTAAATTATTGTGTGACTTTATTTTGATCATTCAAAATAATTTATATCAATTTATTCCCTCAATTATTAAAAAATATCATTAATTTAGTTCCTCAATTATATAAAACTAACACTAATTTAGTTCTTCAATTATAAAAAATTATATCAATTTACTCCATATTCATATGTAAAATGATAATTTTGATATCATATTTTATAATTCAAAAAATTAAATTAATATTAATATTTTAAAAAAATAAAATAAAATAAATTTAATTTTTAAAAGACGAATTTACTATACATATATATATATATATATATATATATATATATTATATATAATTAATATGTATATGGAGTTCGGTCTTCTTGTAAGTCTCGCTAGCGAACACACGCCAAGCTATTGTCATTTTGTTCTTCTTTATTTTCTTCGATCCAGAAAGGAAATCCAACCAAAAAAAAAAAAAAAACACTCATCCCAGCCTACTAGTAGAAAATACTGATCTCAGAATATTTTCTCCAATATGCCACCATTAATTACGGAGATCCACATTAGTTACATTTGATTTAAACAAGTTGATGTCTTAGCAACTTAAACTTATATGTCATTTATGAGACTAACGTAAAATTCT